>OX457027.1:51855467-52455467 GCA_949752745.1 Protula sp. h YS-2021 | reverse complement strand
GTAGTACAAAATAAAGTAACTCTACAGAGCGTTGACACACTACAGGTCCCAGAAGTAACTCGAATGCTCTCAGGATATTCGAAATAATTTCAGCAAAACAATATTTTCAGCTTATTTCTTCAATATAAAAAAATTAAACAAAAACACAATAATAATAATAATAATAATAATAATAATAATAATAATAATAATAATAATAATAATAATAATAATAATAATAATAATAATAATAATAATAATAATAATAATAATAATAAATAACATGAAATTCTAAGCCACCAAAAACAGGAATGACATATGGTTTTATGTCATAGTTTGGTGACACTCTTTTATTTGCTTCGGAAGACTACCTAACACCGACGACGTTCAGGCCGAGGTTCTTCGCCAACTCCAGCAGCGGTTCTGATTCTTCCACTTTGACCCCGTACTTTTCACTCAACCAAATTTCGACATCTTCGGTATATGGTGACTTGATGCGCAACACCAGCCTAGGAACGAAGCATACTATTCATTTCGGTAATCCAATATTCAACAGTAAATCAAACGGGGATCACATTTAATAAACAGTTTACTGTTAAATGTCAGATATCACCTGTGAAAATGAGTAGAAACCCGTTCGTAGGTGTTTTATCATTATAGAAATTCTTTTATATCTACGAAAAATTTTTTGTTGTTGGTAAAAAGCCCCCCCCCCCCCCCCCGCCCACTCGATAATAAGCCTCTCCATTTTGTATACCAGGACCCCTCCTTCCCATCTTCCCCTTTCTGTGTTAAGTTGTTTTATAACTTCCACGGAAAGAAGTGACGTGTTAATTGAAACTGTAGGACCCAATGAAGCATGCTCTATTTACATCATGACTACCCAATTGCAATTAGACAGAAGTACAGTTCAGCAGATGAATATCTTGATACCATATCGTAATTAGGTTATAATACCATTGTAAACCAGTTCTTAAGAAATTGCAGTCGAAACAAACCTGTTGGATTCTGAAAAAAATATATGATTAAGAAGCATCTAAAGAACATTTATGATCATCGCAGAGTTTTGTAAGCCCTTAAACACTTAAAATAGAGGAAGGGGGGGGCGGGGCTTTTTACCAGGCATGCAAAATGAGGGGCTTATTACCAGGGGGGAGGGTGTCTGAATTTAAAAAAAAGGTTTATCTAAATCTGCCAGCCTGGACAGGTGGTTATTCAATGTGTTGGAATTGCCGGCCCTATTTTTAACAGCAAAGGCAATTGTTATGATTTGAAACATTACATTGTCTGATCCTGATTTAGAGACACAAAATCATTATTTATAACATAGACGTGGGATTCATGAAAGGATCACTTATGACTTGTTTTTTTTTCTTTTTATGCAAATGGCAGAAAAAGATATCACATTGCCGCATAGCACAAAAACAACAAACTGTGGGGATTAACCTCCTCCCTCTCCCCCCCCCCCTCCAAGCATAATAGCATGACAACGTTCCAGCTGCGGTAGGGCATAGAATAGATATGATGATGCTTCGATCGAACAATCCAGAGGTACATTTAAGGTGAGCAAACTCTAATGAAGTGTAAAAAAAAGAGTAATTTCAACTTGTTTGCGAACACCGATATACAGAAGACCACTTGTCAAAAGGGTCGGTTTATCCCAACTATATAAGCGCAATATTTGTACAGAACATACCCAATTTTAATGAAGGATAAAAATGGGACATTTTATGCAATTCACAGTTGTAAAATCACAATTTAGATTATGGCGTCACTTGACTATCGATGAGCAAAGGTTATATGTTAGAGTGCATGCTTTTAACTGCAGCATACTCGCTATATGTGTTAATTCTGCTTACAAACAAAGATGCAGTGATTCAAAACTGACATCAGAGTTTTTAATTCCATTCCTTTTTTAATATCATTGCACATGTAATTTAAATTAAAAATAGTCCATAAATAATCAGTTGATCATTTGTTTAGATAAAAACTAGATAATATGGATGATTAAATTTTGCATGACTGAAAGCATAATACATTCAATTTAGAAAACAAATAAATTTAATGACTATACTTTTTCTTTTTCCAGGTCAGATCATAATTATGTTTCTTCATTCAGAGTAATTTAATTATGAACTGTTAAGGAATTAACCATACTCTGTTGACTTTAATTGTTCTCTTTTTACTTCCAGTAATTTTTTTATCAGAATATTGTCTTATTAGAATAATATAAGGAAAGGAAACTGACTTTGAATTGGGATAGAGTGACTTTATCTTGTAAAGTTCCGACTCGCTGTCAAACACAAGATGGTCTACATTGTGCTTTGCTGCGTATTTCAAATGTGAGGGTTGTTTGTACGGGTTCGAGTAGATGATTCGGTGAGCAGGCACGCCCAGACCCAGGATTGTTTTCATCTCTTCCTGTTGCATTTGCACCATTTTATCAGTTTAAGTTTCCATGACAAAACCATGTTTTATCAGCTCCAATTATAACTGTCATTAATTTGAGAGCAATGATACATTCGGCTCAAAATTTTAATTTTATTTAACAGTTTGATCCATTTTGAAATTTATGGAATGCCATTTTCACATTTATTAGGAAATTAGTGACATCAAAAATTAATTTTTGTTCTTTAATATAGATTTTTGATATCAAGATAAATTTTTGTTTCCAAAAAAATTCAATTTTTGATGTCAAGAATGAATTTTTGCTGTCTGTAATTATATTTTTGATATCTCTCAATGCATTCTTGATCTCAAAAAAATAGTTCTTGATATCAATAAATATTTAGAGATATCAAGAAATATTTATTGACATCAGAAGTGATTTAATAATATCTAAAAGTTTTTTGAGATCAAAAATTCAATTCCTGATGGCAAAAATGAAATATTTGATAGCAAAATACTATTTTGAGCTCAATAATTTATTTCACTTTTATTGATATCAACAATTTATTTCAGATATCATTATTTCAGAATGAAACTTTTTTATTTGTATTTTGAAATCTGCAAATGAATTTTTGAACTCAAAAATTGTTTTTTGATATCACAATATCAGTATATTTTTTCATATAAAAATTCAGAAGCGTACATCTGTGAATAAAATAATGACTGGTCCTTGTATACAGAATTTTTCTTTTAATTTTTTACTGTACAAAAAAAGAAGCAATTCTTGAGATTAAAAATTGTGTTGTTATTATTGATATCAATAATTCAAGTTTTAAGTTTGTAAAATTGATTTTTTGATCTGAAAACTAAATTTTGTCATCGAAAATTCAATTATTGATAGCAAAATTTAAATTAATGAGATCTACATTGATTTAGTGATATCTTTAATTATATTTTGATATCAAAGCAAGCATCGAATGTTAAAACAGCATTCCATAGAAATTTGATATTAGCGTTAACTAGAAGGTTTTCTTTACTGTAGTGTCGAAACGCCACTTCCTGTAATTTCTGTATAAAACACGGCATAAGATATTAAAACACATACAAGAAACGAAACAAAACATACAAACAAACACAAACAAAAAATAAAACACTACGTTTGTGATACATTATGACGGAGAAGGTGGAGGACACCTAGGTAATTCTTGTATATGAAGTTGTTTCGGCACAAACGACCGAAATTAAGCTCAAAATCGCCCTAACCGTTTTCTAGATAAAGGTCATCTTCCGGTTTTCGATGTAACGTTCTTTAGGTCCAAAGGGTTTAGATTCACCTTAAAATCTCTCTTTTCGAGATCAACCGCCCTTTTATTGACGGTGTTCAATATTCTTAGCTCTCGGGACCTTTGACCTTGACCCTCAAGATCAACATTCAGTTCAAACGTATGCATTTTAAAACTCGCATTTGATCTCTGTCTTTCGCCATTTTTCATGATAAACGGTCGTTTAAAATCATTTTAAAGTCAATTTTGCCCTGACCTTTGAGATCAAAGTCAAGATAAAGTGCGGTTTCAGCCAGTCTTTATTACCTTGTATATTACCAAGTTTGAAGCTTCAACGTCTAAAAGCCTACGAGGAGTTTTCTAGAATCCATCCAAACGAGAGAAAAAAAAGAAACGGAAAAAAAACCAGAAACTTCCATATTAATGATAAATTTATCTCCATTTGGAAATGAACCCAAGTGGGAATAGAAAGCCATAATTTTGACACACATCATCGACCAGAAGTGTGAGCTTATAAGACACTGCGCAAAAATTTTAATGCAATGCAATTAGTTTTTTTCTCAAATTTGAATAAAATTAGAAATAGAGATTCTTACAATAATTTTACAATACAAACTGGGAGTCATTATTTGAAGTCAATGTTACCTTGCTTGCACAGTCGAATCCTACTCCTTGGCTGGCGAGTACATCCAACAACATTGGGTCGGGGTTGCATTTCATGGCTATAATATTGAAATACATTTGCGAGTTGTAGTCTCTAGCAGAGAAGCACTTATCGCTGCAATAATGTTACAGAATTTCAAATACCCACATCTCTCATCTGAGTGTTTCTTTGAACTGAAACTCACCACTTAGACCACTGAGGCCACAAAATAATTTTTCGTTCACTCAAATACTGAAGTCAAAGAAAATACTTGCTTTTATTTTTGGACAATTAATTATTTATTATTTGCAATTGGGTCAGTCGGATTTGCAAATGGGAATAAACGTATGGCGGTGTAAATGTGCAAAAATTTCACGACGTTCGCGTTTGGCGGTATATTTGTACAAAAAAATCAAAACGTACATGTTGTATATTTTATTTTTATCTCGTGTTCAGTTGAAAAGCCTCGCGGCACTTTCCTTAGCCTCACATTATTTAAATTTCTTATATTATTTGACTATTTATTTCACGCTCGTAAATTCCGCAATAATTAAACGAATTGTGTTTAAAAGAGCGTTTGTCTGAACAGGCGTTTTATCACGAGTTTGTAAAACTTCTTCTTATTGGTTCTTTTATGTAGCATGCGTTCGAATGTATTTTCTTAATTTTGGAGCGCGAAAAGTTAATTATAGGGCGCGATTAATTCACTTCATAATTTATTTTTCTTTTTAATTTCAAAAAATGTTGAAGCGCGAACGCGGTAAAATTTTAGTACAAATATACCGCCATATTCTCGCTCCAACAGGTGTTTTGTATCGCCTTGGTATTTATGCACAATTAATATACCAGAAAATATTTAATTCTTTCGTGAACCACTTTTTATGTCATCCAAATCACCACTAATTTCTGTACGTGGTTTTTATTAGTCTCAAAATAAATTATGCAATTTTTATTGAATTAAATTTATTGCGCTCCATAATTTTTTTTTCGTGTTCCAAAATTACGAAATCTAATTCGAACGCATGTTATATCAAACGGGGTACGGAAAAAATGGTAAAGGAAAAAATGGTAACGGAAAAAATGGTAACGGAAATAACCGTAAACGGAGAAAAGGTAAACGGAAAAAAGTTAAGTGCTAAAAACGGAAAAAATGGTAAATCAAGTCAGCGCCACATTACTTTCTAATGCCCGTGGTGAACCACCGCGCAAGCGCGTAAAGCGCGCTTACTCGCAACTGCAAGACAGGCTGTACAGACTTTGTGTGGAGCGACAGGAGGGCACCAAGACAGTGGAAGACTTCGAGGAGTAGGCTAACGTTGGAAGCCTAACTCCAACCGTTGAACTGTTTAATGATGATTGAGTGTGATTCAGTTTGCTTCGTTATGTTGTTAGCTTTGTATGTTCAATAAAGCTTTGAATTTCAATGCCTTTTTTATTGTTACCATTTTTTTCGTTTTCAGCACTTTACCTTTTTTCCCGTTTACCATTTTTTTCCGTTTACCGTTATTTCCGTGACCATTTTTCCGCTACCATTTTTCCCGTTACCATTTTTTCCTACACCCACATCAATCAGAGGAGGTTTTAAAACGCAGGCTGAGACAAACGTTCTTGTAAACACAGATTTGAAAGAAGTAGGGTTATTATTTTTAAAAATGTGCGAAAAAATAGTGGTGAACTTAAATAATACGTCAATTTAAATTTTAGACGATTAAGGAATTGCCGTGAGACAATTTAAACAAACGCGAGAAAAATTTAAATATGCAACATGTCCGATTTGATTTTTTGGACATATATATCGCCATAGTATGGACTTGATAACAACTGGCCCTGACCCATTTTGTAAACTGACCGGATTGGTAACTTGTCCGTAACCTACAAAAGGCTTAATTTTTATTGTCATTCTTCAAAAACTTCTAAATGCAACCTTTTATTTTTATAATACCCTCCCACTCCCCCAAAAAAGGAAGAAAAGAAGAAAAAAACTGAAACGCAATTTAACAAGTTACACGAGATTAACCCTTGACGTAAAAATATAAACTGGTCTACACACAGACTCGCTGCATACAAACCCGAATCCCGGACAAAAGCCCAATAGGACAAAAGCCCAATCATTTTACAGAGGAGGACAAAACCGCAATCCGGACAAAAGCCCAATAGGGCAAAATCCCAGTGTTTAAAATTTTTTAAGAATATAGATTACTAGACCTAGTTCATAAGTGATTTAAATCTACGTGCACCTCAAGTTTCGAAATATCTTCACACTTATTACATAACAATACACTGAACTTTGATTCAAAACGCTTTCAAATAACCATGGTAAAATTTCGTGAAATATTATTTAATCAAAAAAATGAGCATTATTAATATATTATTCTTGAAATAAAAAGTAAAAAATGATTGGGGTTTTGTCCTATTGGGCTTTTGTCCGGATTGGGGTTTTGTCCGCCTTTGTTACATGATTGGGATTTTGTCCCATTGGGCTTTTGTCCTATTGGGCTTTTGTCCGTTTACCTACAAACCCGCCTACATACCATAATGTGCATCTACCCTGGGTAACTCTTCGCGCCAGTATGCAATGTTTCTCAATATCTCAGACAGATCGCAAACATAAAATGGGTCATTTTCATCCTGGAATGAAATGTTTATACTTTAACTTACAAAGTAACTTAGAGTTTGAAGCATGAAGTTTTAGGCTTGTTTCACAAACAAACTTTTTTGGTTTTGTATTTCGTTCAGAAGTTTATTTAAAAGCCTCATCATGTCTCATCGCATGATTGGAGACATTGATTTGGTCACCGTGTCAGCTCGTCTGTCTGTATGTACGCATGTATGTCAGGTTCTAACCCTTGCATTGTTCGCTGCATACCCGGTGTTGATGGTCAACAGATATGGGAAAGCAGCTGTTACAACATTTTAATTCCTATTTTAATGAAACTTTTAGTACCTAGAAACGATTCACTTTTTGTGACATATGACAAAAAGAAAAAAAACACGAATCTAAAGAATTACTAAAGAAACGATCACTCGAAAAATGACGAACTGTAATGGATTTTAATACTGTTTTAGCAATATTTTACTTTCTTTAGTGAATTTATTTTGTTTATTTTCTTTTCTTTTTTATTATTTTATTTATATCACTTTATCAAAACCACTGACATGCATATATCGACAAACATGAAAACATGTTACATGCATAAAAATAATTGTAACTATTTAAAATGTAATTTAAAATTTAACAGAAACGGAATGGCATACATCTGCTATGACTTCCTTTATCTTCTGAGCAACAACATCTCGGGGACTTTTGTCAGTTATTTCATAAGAAATACCGTGCAAGTTAGCCCTCCTCATTGTCAAAAATCTAGAATAGAAAACAAATGTTATCACTTTCTTTATAGTTCTAAAAAATAATCTTATCTTTGTCTCACTAAGGCGAGAAAAAAATAATTTTGTGTTTTTTTTTATCCGGATCTAAAGATTTTAGAGAAAAAATCACTAGCCGGCCGGTAAAAAGTTTTTACAATAAAAATAATTGCCCCAAAGGCAAGAACGTTACTAGAAATATTGTTTTAGAGGATAAATTTATAATGCAATTCCACAAGGGCCTAACTTTTCTAAACAGAGAAAAAATGCTGTTGGTTGGCCAGGGTGAAATTTTCAATTACAAAAATTGGGATGAAGACAAAACAAATAAACAAACAAAAAAAAAACATTTTTTTTCGTCCTGGGCTAAAATTTCTTAAAATGTGTGTGATAAAAACACATAATATCTACCATACTTCCTTACAAAATTTTAATGATATAAATTTAAAACAATACATTTTTAATGGACATGTACCAGTTGCTATGATAATAATTATAATAATTCTAATATAATTACTATATTAAAGCCTACCTTTTTAATTGCAATATCTGTTCCAGTCAATTCTTACCCAATCCAGTTCCAGACGTTGAATGATAAATCTAATATAGGTTCGGACATGTGAATCGTATCGATGGATTTACACTGACGAATCATTTGATTTTCATGAGATTTGTTTTTCTTCTTCTTCTTCTTCTTCTTCTTTTTCGGAATATTGTAGGGGCATTTGCGGCAATGAAAAATAGGATGAGCAGTTTGAAGACTGTAATTTAACGGCTAATTAACGCCCCCTGTGGTGGCAGAATGGATCAAATGCTTTTAATTGCCAAATTGTTTTATGCACCCCCCCCCCAAAAAAAAGTGTGCAAATATAGCGGTTAGTATTTAAGCGAATCGCACATTTGTTACTCCCTTGGTTGACCTTTGAACCGGATATAAGGGGTCCAGTAACGGTTCATTTACCATATTGTCATGCAGTCAGGCAAAATCAAGTGTTTTATTTTCGATAATAACACACTTTTTTATTTGAGTCCATAGTATAATTCAGTGTAAGCACTGGATTTGATGATAAAAAAATTCTTGCCTTTGTCCGCAGCAAATAATTCTAATAGGATTGTATTAAGTACGCCTAGAATCCGTTTGAAAAGAAGACGAGGTCACGAGGGGTTATTTTTGTCAACAAAAGCTCAGTTATTTAAAAAAAAATACTGGTTACCACTTTATTGTGATATTGGAAAGTTTTTTTTTACTCGACATTTCTTGTACAAATAACACATAAAGTATGACCTCTATAAGCACCGAACAATTTGCTACAGTGGACTATTTCAGGATTGTTAACATTTGTTAAGTCGAACACTTACAAAGAGTACAGTGAAGGTTTACAAGGCAAATGTGTCTGACCTTTTTTCTCTTTACTGGTCTGCCATTTTGTCTTTACTACTTCTCTGGCTATCATGGCCCCAGGAGCATCAAATTTTGCACATATGTCGTACTTGATCTAAAACTACACCTCACTTTTTGTTCTCTCCCTTTGGTTCCATTTTCATGGTCAAAACACGAAGCAAACACGTGATTTTTATCACCAGAAGCAACGTGCAAAGGCTGTAGCAGCATTTGCACAAACCTCTCGCATGTGCCAACAGTCGCACTGTGCATTAATACAATGTTATGTGCTTCACTTGCCTATGCTGAGCACAAACGATGACATGCTTGTGCTGGTTTTATAAGATGCAAAATCATAATGGTCATTTTAAATACACAGAACATTCATATAAACCATCAGCATAGTTACCAGCTTCAGTTATGCACAAATCTTGGTGCACAGAGTAAGTGGCACAGTTGTTTTTCTCATAGAAAGATTTCAAACTGGCAAACAAGTTTATTAGAGAGGTTTCAGGATCTGAAAGAAAAACGTTAGCTTGTCCACAAAGGAAAAGAAAACCAAACTCAGGCTGAAAAGTTTTTTAAATTCTACTCGAAGCGAGAAAGTGACTTTAAAACTAGACCGATTTAGCTGCCGAGTGGTAAAATTTGGAGCGTAAAATCACCATTATGAAGGTTTTAAAATATAGTATTCCACTTAAAACTTTATTAAAAAGTAATGCCACAATACCAGTTGTATGAAAAATAATCGAAAAATACTGTCATTTTGAAAAATTTCTTCAATCCGAACACAAATACGACGACCTTCGATATATGCTCTATACGTGAAATTAAAAAAAAAAAGGAACTCGGTCTGTAGATTCTGATCTCTAGACCGGACGCTACGTTCCATTATGCGGACAAAATTGTACTAATAGTCATTTTTACCAAATTTCAAAATACTGTCATTTTGACAATATTTCATGAAGTTGAATAAAACTACGCTGTACACCTATATGTGCTCTATCTGCATGTGAAATCTCAAAAGAATCCAATAAATAGTTTTGGAGATCTAGCCAGGACACGACGCAGCAAGTTCCAATAATCGAAAAAAATACTGTCTTTTCGACAATTTTTAACGAATCCCCAAGAATACAACTTTGCAGACCTTCAATATGTGCTCTGGGTCAAATTTAAAAACAATAGTTTCGGAGATATAGTCGGGACAGGCGCAAAAGATCAGACGGACAAGCTCATAACTATATTCCTCCGTTACACGACGGATATCAAAAGCAACCGGCAGACCCACCCAAGGGCCTTCAAATTTGACGCTGATCCGGCTTGTCGTTCTCGAATTGGCCTGTTAACACAATCTAGTGTCCACAATGACGCAATGACCGTTCAGAATTTAAAAAAAAATTATTTCATTGTGATTCACAGAAAAATTTAAGGTTACCAAAATGTTCCTTGCAAAAAAAAAAGTAGTCGCATGTCGTATTTGCTCCAAAACTACAGCTGCCACCGTTTTCAATATATTTCACTCTAAAACTTGCATGGCGTCATAATGATTGACATAGGTCAACAATTTTTGAAGCATGAAGTAATATAAACACATTTGAAACTTACAAGTTATCATCGTCACTGTTGTCGCCCTGGTGTGTGTGTGTGTGTGAATGTGTCTGCGCGCGTGTGTGTGTGTGTGTGTGTGCTGCAGGCAATATTAGAATTTGGGTCATTGAGTCGTATTGCCTAAACGCTCCCGATTAATTCATGTATTGCCTGGAATGTGTGGAAAGTACACCAGAACCCCGGGAATCGGGCCAACCTTGGAACTGAGCGAAGGTGGTCCGATTTCCAGTTTTCAATTGCATGCATTTTACACCATCTCCCGCAATTCATGATTCAATGGACCATTGCATGTCTGAAATCGAGGACAGTTAAGTAATTAATTGAGAGATAGCCTCGTGATTGACAGCTTAATTGATGAATAACTTTTCGACAAATCTAAAAAGAAAGCACCAAAATTATAAATTATTATTTACTTTTATTTTCTTTTTCTATTTGACGAATTAGTTAAAAATATCAACCACAACTCAATAAAACAAATTAAAGATAACAATAGTAAATGCCGTAGATGACAAATAGTGCTTTAACAACTTTGAAAATAGCCCTTTAAAGGATTTTGGTAGGCGTGTTTGTTGAAGCGATTGGGACACAGTAACATGAGGAGTAGCATTTTGAAAATACAGCCAATCTTGCTATTCCACCATTTTTTCACAGATCCCCAAAAAGGAATTATTTAGAACCTATTAGAGTATTATCCCAGACATACCATTGCAGCAACCACACCATCATTCTAGGAGAAGTAGCATCTTTCAAAATACTTGGAAAGATTGAGACTCTGAGACCACTGGTAGAATCGCTTCCAGTAAAACATCCCGCGACAGACTCCAAGCACTTGGATACGTCCCACTGGCACAGCTTCAAAGAGATTTCGGGATAACATTCGGCTGCTGGCTGTCATTTTCATAACATCATATGTTAAGATCACATTTCTAATCTTTTGCAATGTATTAAACTGAAACTCGCCCGTATATTTCGTTTGTTTTTACTTCGAAGAAGAAAATACCAAAAAAAAAAAAAAAAAAAAAAAATCTAGAGTGTAAGAAAGGTTCAAGTTAACAGACCTCTCGAGCAATAAGGCTCGAGATCATTTGAACTTGTGTGCAGCTGAGCAGGATAACAAAAATAGCATGCATTTCTATGTGCATGATTTATTGCATCATTATGTATAAAAAAAATCACAGAGTGGTTGGATGGAGGGGTGGGGGCTCTGCATCAGGCATGTTAAATGCACGCTTAGATGCAGGTCAGTTTTTAGCAGGATACATGGTTATGAAAAGTGAACTATCCCTTTAGAATGGGATCGCACTAAATCCGAACTAAAAAACAGAAATTTTAGGGTTTTTCTTAAATTTTTATTTGGGCCAACTGTTTACCGATTTGACTTTCGTCAAATCGCACTCCTCGTTGTTGTTGTGGGGGAGGCTATTTTTTTTTCGAAATTGTTCCAGTCATTGATTCAGAAACGTTGGTGAAAGGGGTGAAGGGGGAGGGGTGGCTTAAGAGCTTTTTGAAATTTTGTGTTTGACATTTTTCTTGCAAAAGAATACCTTTATCCATCAGAACCCCTCAAGGTACTTGTATGAGCAAAAAAAAAATTCTAAAGCATTGTATTTTGTGTTTGAATATTCGCTGCGGGACGGGTGGAGGTGGGGGGGGGGGGTGGGGTGACATAAGTTTTTTTTCATATTTGTCTTTTAAATTGTGCTTAAGCCTTGGTTTGTGAACACTATGTAACGTAATGTGGAGAGTAAAGAAGGGGCTTTTGAGCGCTTGTTTCTTGAGATTTTTCACTAGTATGAATGATATAAGACTAAATAACACATTTTATATTTCTCAAAAATATTGCATCTTTCTGACGTCCTAGCTGTTCTTTTTCATTTTCTTTTCTTCTTCTTCTCTCTCTCTTTTATTTTCCTCTTAAGGCTAAGGTGAGAGGTCTGATCCAGGCCGAGCGACAGTAACTCAAAGACACTTCATTAACTGAAAGACACTTTGTCGCGCTACCAAAAAAAAACCTCCTTAAAAAACTCCTTAAGAGGAAATCTCCTTATCTCCTTAACAGGAAAAAAAATACTTGTGTGAGTCTGAAGTAGATCGCTTTAGCCATATTACCCTGTGTTTCTATGGGTCGTTCACTGGTTGGTTTATCGGTTTATCCCAGCTTTTTGCCAACAAATTGCGATAAACTACATTGCTGTATGAATATTTGAATACAACTTCAAGGTGTCCATAGCAATCGCCACAAGACAAATGACCACCGGTGGAACAGGCTATCTTACCCCCTATACAGTTTCCCCTCCGGGGGAAGCCATACTAGACTATCTCCCCCTCCAGTATATTTACTCCCCCCACCCTCCCCCACGAACTTTTTTGCGTGCAAATGTATTTTGATAATATTTGTTCATGTGAATAAATGAGCTTAATTAAACTGCAAAAAACTGTCTTAAAATTGACTAAATTCAACATAGTTCAAACAAAAATACAAAAAAGGCATCCTTGATCAGAAAATTATTTTTTTTCTCTTAATATAATTTTTAGCATTTTTATAGAGCCCAGGTGGACACTTCTGATCGCTAAAGTTATCATAAATAACATCCATATTATCCAAGAAGCGCTATGTTGTATGTTCAGCTTTATCTTTCATTTAGAAGAGTACCAGGTGGTGAAGAAGCTTCCAATGTATACTTACAGTAATGACTAAATCTTATGTCACAACTTAAAATTACCCGAGATTTTCTATCTGGCTGTTTTTAATCGCCTGTTTCAATACATAAATAAAAATTATAACAAAAGAGACCAATGAGAAATAGGAAATCTTCTGATATTACGTCACTGGAAATAAAGGTTATTTCCTTTAAGCGTGGTGTTACCAACACACGCCATTCTGTGTGCTCCGCAATTTTTAGGGAAAAAAGAACTGGTCCAAGGTGCGAATTTACTTTAGAAATAGTTTATTTTAATGCTAAAGGACTAATTTATCTCTACTTGAAAGTTGGATAAAACTAGCTCTCGATTAAAGCAAGATTTTTAGCACTTGTACTTCGGTCCGGTAGTCCGGTCCGGTAGTCCGGAGTTTACACGTTACAGTGACACCTTCACTTAGTCCTGGGAAGTGTGCCTCTCTTCTCCGTCAGAAGCTACAAGATCGAGATTGATGTACTGGTTCCAGCACATATCGCCGTGGAGTTAAAGGGAAATGCAGGTATCTCTGCGCCATCTAGCGACCGAAATGCGCATTACATTGAATATCGCTGAGTTTGAATCCACGTTTACACAGCATAAATAACTACTAAATCCGTCTAGATCGAAAAATTCTTTTCAAAGGGAAATAGGGTCTTGTCCAGAAATGATCTGTACTGATATTTTGTTCCTAGAAGGGCCTGTGTTTATATATTGTCCATTAAAATCATATTACACTGTTTTCACCATTTATCCATAGAGTCAATGGGATTTTGTCAAAATGATTGTATAATTCTGTTATTGATATATATTTTTTATTTTCTTAAAACATTTCGTATGAGGTGTTCTTCAAACAGGGAAAAAATGAGGCAATTGTGGTTATGTGTGAATTTTGCATTTTTATTGAAATTTCTTGGTTTTCCCAATGGTTTCTATAGTACGCCACCATTCAGTGCCTTTATTTCTCTTATAACATCGGTGACCCCCCTTCTTCTTTTCAATTTTTGAAAGTATACCCTGAAAGCATTAAACAGTGAAAGTATGAAGGAAATCTCAATTGTAGGTGAGATACCCGCATTTCCCTTTAATTTGAGTCTTTGCAGTCCGCATTGCCTGCATAGTTTTACCTAGCTGACTGCTCCATCACTGCATAGCCAGTCAGTGCATGTCACTTCATGGGACCGATCAAGCGCATTTAAGCAGATTTTATACGTCTGATCCTGGTCCAAGCGAAAGAAATGCTTTTTAGGCATTTTTGGCGGTTTTCTGGCGTTTTGACGCAAAATGCCCATTTTGGAACCGCCAGGGGCCGTTATGGTACCCCTGAGTGCCATACACGGTACCCCCGTCCCGTTCCGGCCTATGGAACACGGACGGAGGGGCCAGAGTTGGCCCATTTTGACACCAGGATCATGGGCAGGGCCCACAACGGCACCAGGGCCCGTAATGGTACCCAGAGTAAGCCCATTTCAGCACCAGGGTCATGGGCAGGGGCCCATTTTGGGACCGTGCCATAACGGCACCCAAAACCGTGCCCGTTTCGTCCCCATCCCGTTACGGCACACGGAAAGCGGACAGAATGCACCTATAAGCATTTCGTCTAAAATCATCGGAATTTCCTATACACAGCAATTCACGATGATCTAACACTCTTAGTCACTGGATAAAGCTTGACGTGATGTCTTAAGTGTTATTATATGGTGACACTTACCATGTGGCTTTTTCATTGCTTGTCTTTCAGATATGACAGAGGCCAGTCTCGTTCTTCACCCAAATTTCTGCAATGCACTCATCCCGCACACAACCCACACTCGGTGTGTAACAGTTGTAGGAGGAATAGCGGCTTGTCACTCTGTGACGAATGAATCACTTGCCCAGAGCGCATACGTCTTACACCCCAAACTGAAAAGTGGTCCATAAAACAGGACTAGATAACAGGCAAGATAAACGCAGGCAAGATAAACGCAAAGTTCTGTCCTCGACCCCTTTATCACACCCGAGTTTGTGAAACAGACCATGAGAAAACCCAGCTCGGTGATTCTGGACTAGGTCTCCATGCCGATTGGGACAGACACTGGCTCGAAGTCAGACGCGATCGTTTCCAACAAAAAATCGTAAAAAGGCAAAACAAAGGCCTTTTCAGAGACAGTGGCTGAATTAGATATCCCCGAAGGGAAGGAACAGGAAGCTCGTCGGAAAGTGCAGGCAAATGCCTCCCAGGACTTCGCAAGCCACGAGTGCCTCGGAGATGAAGACTAAATCCTTCCCCGAGCAGGAAACGGTTACATAAACGACCTCGGGGTCGAGTTTTGCAACAGCGACAGGTCAGCTGAGCATTCCAGCACGGCACCGCCCATCCCGTTATGGCTTTGCGTACAGGGTTCCGTTATGGGACGATGTCATAACGGCCACCAGGGTAAGCCCATGGGCAGAAGCCCATTTTGTGATAGTGCCATGATGGCACCCAAAGCGTGCCCATTTTGGCCCCTTCCGGTTACGGCACACGGAAAGTGGCCTGAATACGCCTAAAGACATTTAATATAAAATCGTCGGAATTGACTAGAGACAGCAATTTACAATGGTTTAACACACTTGATCAGTGGATAAAGCTTGAAGTGATATCTTGGGTAGTATTATATATCGAACTGTGTGTTTACTGGTGACACTTACAGTTATCTTATGGCTTCTTCTCTGTTTGCTTAAAAAAGTCGATTATATCAGATCGCCAGGGAGTGACCAGAGAAAGATCCAGCAGCGGCAGGGAGACGCCCGATCAGGACTCACTCTCCCGGACATCACTCCCGCAGTGAGAATGCTACCCTTTTGGGGGCCTCTAGGCCTTTAGGAGATCGCGCGGCTGGCAAACGTCACCTCCGGCTCACCATGTCTTGATAGATAGGATCCTCCACACGGATGACCCCCAAGGCTATCCTCCCATTACAAGACGCATTGATCACACTGTCCACCAGTGAAGACATCGCCAATGCTATAACAGTGCGATCAAAGGAATTGAAGAGGATGGACACACTCTATCTCGCTTTTACACCTCGAAACACTTTGCTGTGAGACCGGCCCCATATCGATCCTCGGATGAGCTGATTCTTTTAAAGGCATTAGAACAGCCGACAAAACGGACAGTTTGGATGACATCCGTTCGGAGTGATTCGGACTTTCCAGTAGTAAAGAAGGATGCTTAGACAATCGAGTCTTTTAGGGACCACGATGGAAACACTTAAACCTGTACGATCCAGTGTCCTCCAAGTTTTTAAAGCAGTAAGTTAGTTAGTTATTTCATTGGTTTAACGACACCACCAACCTGTTGCAGGTCATATTGTGTCATTCCTGGTAACTTTGGCGAATTTATACTTTATTGATTAAAAATCGTTATAAAAAACAAAACTGGACTTAATGGTGGTCTACACATAAGAATACATGGTAATCTCTTTTAAAAATTCTAGGACCTTGTTGGAATTTACTTTTTCAAAGAGCTCTTTCATGGAATCAACTTTCATGGAATGTGACCATAAAACAATCTGATGAGTAGGGTTATTTCTACTGGTGTAAAGTTTTATACAATACTGCATGGCAAGTTTTAACCGCCGTATATTGAGAGGTTTTTCATTTGCCTCAACGTGTAAGCTGTCGGCTGGGGATGTTCTAAAGGCATTTAAACATATTCTTAAGCCTTGATTCTGTATCGGTTCAAACATCCTGAAATACGATGGTCTAGCTGAACCATAAACTATGCTGCCATAATCCAGTCGCGATATAATTAGAGCTCTATACAACATGAGTTTAGTATCAGGATCTGCTCCCCAATCGTGGCAGGAGATGACTCTCAGTAAATTTAAGGCCTTCTGACACTTTCTTCGGAGGTGTTTGATATGTGGGATAAAACTAAGTTGGTTATCAAAAATTAAACCTAAAAATTTGTTCTCCTTGACAACAGGGATTTGCACGTTATAGATGTGTAAAAACTCGATTGTTGTGTTGTTTCGTTTTTTACAAAAGTGCATACAAACCGTTTTGGTTTGTGAGAATTTAAAACCTTTCTTATTCGCCCAAACTTGGAGAGAATAAATACTCTACTGAAGACGACGCTGTACTAAATTCATACTTTTGCCTCCACACGACATGGCAAAATCATCTACGAAGAGTGAGCTATCTATCCCCTGTCTCAGTGTATCTTTTATATTGTTGATTGTAATCAGGAACAGTAGAATTGAAAGGATGCATCCTTGGGGGAAGTCTTCTTCTTGTTCAAAGTATTCTGAGAATATTGTACCAAGGCGAACCCTGAATCGACGGTCATCCAGGAATCCTTTTATAAACTGGGGCAGACGGCCTCGGAGGCCGAAATCAAAAAGATCTTTTAGTACTCCGTGTTTCTATGCTGTGTCATAAGCTTTTTCCAAGTCGAAGAAAACGGTAACAACATGTTCCTTGTTATTGAAAGCTTCATTCACAAAAGATTCTAGTCTTACAAGATGGTCCAGAGTGCTCCTTCGTTTCCTAAAGCCACTCTGTATGTCAGCAAGCAAGTTGTTTCTTTCCAGGTACCATTTTAATCTTTCAGGTACCATTCGCTCAAGTGTTTTGCACAGGGCACTTGTCAAGGAAATTGGTCTGTAGTTTTGATGATTTGCTGGATCTTTGTTTGGCTTTGGTATTGGTGTTATTGTGGCTTCCTTCCATGTTTCTGGAAAAGTGTCGGAATTCCAGGTATGGTTTAGCAATTCCAAGAAGATCTTTAGGGTATCGTCTGGCAAGTGTCTAAGCATCTGATAATGTATGTCATCTGGTCCTGCTGCTGAATCATGGGAATTATCTATTGCCTTTCTTAATTCATTAAGAGACAAATGCTCATTATACGCTTCGCTGTTGTCAGTATAGAAGCTACGAGGATTAGTTTCTTCTGTTTCTTTATAGCGTCTAAACTCGTGGCTATAATTTTCGAAAGATGAATTATGTTCAAATGATTCGTCTAGGGTATCTAAAATGTCCTTCGGGTCGGTGATCATACTATTGTTAACTTCTAGATGGCTTACTGTGTTAAAGGTGTTCTTGCCGGATATTTTTCTAACCATGTCCCAGGTCTTTTTTAGAGAATTATTTGTGAGAAACATATTCTTGCCAGGACTCTTGTTTGCTTTTTTAACTGTTTTACGCGCAACTGTCTTGGCCCTTTGATATTCTATTTTTTTGTAAGGTCTGGGTAATTTGAAAACTTATTGAGAGCTTGTTTACGAAGCGCTATGGATTCTTTACAACCGTCATTAAACCACGGTTTATGTGGTTTCTTGCGGGATCCTGATGTCCTTGGGATAGATTTTTCACACACTCCATGGAGAAGAAAAGTAAATAATGAAATATGTTCGTCGTCATCATCACTAAAATGTTCCCTTTTGATACTCTGATGACATAATTCTTTGAATTCTGATCAATCTGCTTTCTTAAACTTCCTTTTTGGAGATCTTTTTTCGTGGTATGGTTTAAAACCAGTCAATAAAACAGGAAAGTGGTCACTGCCGTGGAGATCAACCTGCACTTTCCAATTAAAATCAAGATATAAATTAGCAGATGCTATGGAAAGGTCAATAGAAGTTTTTGAGCCAGTACCTGGGTGAAGATAGGTGTATGATTTGTCGTTGAAAATGGTTAAATTATGATGGTTAAGGAGATTTTCTACCACTTTTCCCTTCACATCTACGTAAGTATTGCCCCACAATGTACTGTGAGCATTAAAGTCGCCCACGAATAGGACTGGCTTAGGTAACTGGTTTATTAGGTCATTCAACTCTTCTGGTTGAGGTCTCAAATGTGGTGGCAAATAAATATTACAAATTGTAAAAGTTTTGCCAAGCGTGATACGAACCGCCTCGGTCTGGAAAGACATATTTAGTTTAATTTCGCTTTGTAAAAGTTCACTTTGAACAAACATAGCGATTCCACCCGTCGCTCTATCATCCGATGAAGGTTTGTTGTATGGAGTGTATCCTCTAAGTTTTGTTGGATTGTCGTTTTTGCTGAATGTTTCTTGAAGACAAAATACTGCCGGATCATTTAAGTGCAAGTGTTAGCAATTCATGGTAGTTGGTCCAAAAACCTCTGATATTCCAAAGAATTATTGTCATCGTTACTTGCTAAGAGCTCGATTTCTGTTAATCGTTACTTTTGGAAGCTTTTTATTTGGGCGGGGTGGCTCAGGGGAGGTTCTGCCTGCAGGACTCCCATCTCCAACATCCACAAGAGGGAAGTATCTATTCCCACTCATTTCCTCCGTAAGGCTCGTGCGCAACCTCTGTTTGGCGAGTTGAGCTATTTGTTTGAGTCTTGCCTTTGTTTGTTGCCCAGCTGAGAGGATTGGGGGCTTGGAGTTAAGGACCCCTCTCTCTTTCCTGACACCCCAGGAGATGTACTTGATAGAGACTCACAAAGGCTGGAGTCTGTTTCAGTTTTGGTTTCTTTAGTTTCTCTAGAAGGCCGTTGCTGCTTTGGTGGTGAAAGAATCTATTGTTCCTTAATCCATGTGATGTCAGTTTGACAGGCAGAGTCCTGAAACTTAGGTTTTACTGTGCTGGCATATGTTTTCGTATTTGACGGAAGTAACGTAGAAGCCAGTTTTCGGGCTTAGGGATATTGAACTGTTGAACTTTCTTTTCAGCATACCACCGCGGATAGTCTTTGGATGAAGCCGGGTGGCTGCCCATACAGTTTATGCATTTGGGGTTGTGAGAGGTACATGAACCATATTCATGTCCTTCCTCCCCGCATTTTGCGCAGGTGGGTTTTTGATTTCTGCATTTGTCTTTGTTATGCCCGTATTTCTGGCAGTGGAAACAACGAATAGGGTTAGGTATGTATACTTTCACTGGTAGGCTTAATTATCCCACTTTTATATTGCTAGGTAAACTAGGCTTGCAGAAGGTAAGAACAAATGTTCCTCGTTGGCCCAAAGGTCGCGCTGCTGTCACACCCTGGTCCTTTAATTCGTCGACTAGTTCTTTATCTGTGAAAAATCTTAGTTCAGGGTGGATAATCACTCCTTTGCAAAAATTTAAGGTTCGGTGGGCAGAGCTCTTTGCTGGGGTGTTTACAAAAGATGTTATTTTCAGGAGGTTTTTACATTGCTGTAAGGTGGTTATTTGGACTAGAATGTCCCCCGAACGGAGCCTTTTAATGTTAAATTGATTTCCCACTATCGACGCCACCCCCTTCTGGATAGCGAAGGGGGATAGTTTGAACGTGCCTTCTATAGGTGTGATAATCAGGTATTGTGGAAATGAAGCAGGGGGAGACCCCACCTCACTCCTTGGTCTTTTGGGTGTCGGTGATGTATTCTGTTTTTCTTTTGTCTCATCCATTAAGTGTTTTTTTGAAAATTTTCTTCCAGGCCTGCCGACCCCGGCCTTACTATGACCACCTATTTCGGCAACGGGGTTACCCGCCTAGGGCTAGGACACCTGGAATACTCTACTAGACGCGGCGGTATTCTCCATCCAACGCCGTTCGATTGCCCCCAAAGCCGCAGTATGGTTAAACTGGACGACCAGCCGTTATTGATTGTGACGGGCCAGTTCATGGCCACCCTTTTTGGGCCGAAGAGAAGGACCAAAGGCATGTATTCGCAAACAAGTCTCTTAGCAGAATATGTATTTGAAAGGCTTGCCTAAGAGACAAGAAGCCTCAATACCTAGGTAACCGCTCTCCTTCCGCTAAAGGCTGCAACTCACGGCAAAGAGCGTTCTTATGACTGGTACTATCACCAGCTACTGTAAGACATTTTGGTGGACGCACAACAGGTTGCCACGCATTTATACGGTTTGCGTGGGAACGGTGTAACGCAGGTTTTTGTTGGCTGCTAGTGGTCTTTGACAAGGGTGTAACAGAGATCATGTCTGGAGTACTACAATTAAGTAGACCCCAGATGATTATGGATGTTAAACAGGCAAGTGTAGATTTCATTTTTACAATAAAAGAACATTTATGAAGGAATGGTTTTCATACTATTAGAAAGGTAAGGAAGTATTTTCTTTATTTCAATTAGTGGCATCATGTTTATTAAAAAAGGATATTATTAAGTGGAAAAGGATTACTGTTAATTTTATTTTAGTATGTGTATTTTTGGAAAGGTTTTAAAGTAGCTTTGAAAATGGTACAGTGATTATTATTGAAATAATGATATTTTTGGAAGGCAGAAAGGGAAATGCTGGTGAGATGATAAACCGGTGGGAGAGGGGATGGTTGGGAGGGGGCGAGATACCAGTAGAACTGAAGTAAACCCAGTAAGACTGGTACCCCGAGGGGGGTCGGAATATATACTCCGGCCTCCCTTTGGGTCAAGGGGCTCCCTTAAAAATAAAGGGTCGGACCCAAGTGAGGCAGTTTAACGTCATGCCTGGGACGTTTTTAAAGCAGTGGCAGCAAGACAGAGAGACAGTCTTCACAGCAAAGCAGGTAACAGCCAACCAAAGTACCGACCAGAGACTCCCTTGTCTCTTGGCGATACTTTAACAAACTAAGAAAACTTAAAAAATTTGCTGTCTTGCAACATCTCCTTAACGGTGAGATTAAGGTTAGACAAGTTTTGGCCAATCCGGGAGGGAATGGGGGCTCCCCGCCGAGTAATTCGTTGGCTCAAAAACGGCTACTCCTCCCTTTCAAGCGAGATTCGAGAGGCCAAAAGCCATCCATTTCCCTAGTCTCCGAAGTGCCAGAAAGCTTTGTCATATGTTATCCAGAAGGCGCGGAAAGAGATTTAACCCTCCAAGAAATGTTGACCTTTAGGAAAAAAGAGGCCATAAAAAATGCCAGAAAACTAGACAGCGTTTTACAGCAGGGCTTTTCTGGTCCCCAAGAAATCCAGGGAGTGGAGATTAGAAATAGAGCTCTCCTGCCTCAATGAGTTCCTAAAGTGACATCATTTCAAATGGACACTGTCCAAGTTCAGAAAGCTTTCAAGTGGGGATGTGGGACGCATCAATAAACCTATCTGACGCCTATCTCTACACCCCATTGCCCCGCTCAGCCAAGAAAGAAATTTTGGGTTTAGGTCGAAAGCAGTTCTGGTTTCTGACACTTCTTTTTGGCCTATCTACTGCCCCAAACGTGTTTTCAAAGGTCATGAGAGTACTAAAATCATGGACCAGTCTGGAAGGCATGTTAGTATTATAACATCTAGACGATTGGTTTCTAGCCCACCAAGACAAAAAAGCTAGCTTATTATCAGACCCTAACGCTAATACGCAAGGCTTTGAAGGCAGATGTTGTGGTCATTTTGCTAAATCAGAGCTAACTCCGAAACAAGACATTGTCTTTCGAGAAGAAAAGGTGGGATGTGGCAAATGCAAGAGTTTTTTCACAGTAGAGAGACAGAAAAAGACTACAGGCCCCACCAAGCCTTCCAGTAGCAACCAAAAATGGTCCCGTTAGGGCGTCTCCACTACAGACCATTTCAAAGGCAGTTAAGGTTTGCACTGAGGCAAGGAGGTTTTTCCCAATCGAAAATGAAAGTACCACAGGCATCCTTGACCCCCCCCCCCCACTGCAATGGTGGTGCGACCCTCAAATTATGAACAAGGGTATTCCATTTCAGCCACCCCCTCCAGAAGTATAACTTCAAACGGACTCAGGAGGGTTGAGGGATACACTATCAGGGACAGATATGGAGAGGCAAATGGTCCCTTTCCCTAAGCGGCTGCCACATAACTGGCTAGAATTACGAGTAGTTTGGATAACATTAAACAATCTAACCAAAGTTGTCAGAGGTAAAAGCGTGCTAGTCCTCCTAGACAACTCAACAACCTTGGCGTACCTAAATAAGCAAGGGGGCCAGGTTCTTCGATCTGCCAATACTAACTTACAGGATTCTATCCCTTGCCCGTCAGTTCTGGGTTACTCTGTCCGCACGACATCTAGCGGGAAAACTGGCGGACCTAGCATCCAGAATAGGCCAAGTCATCCACACAGAGCGGTGTCTAGCCCGCCAATCCTTTTGATGGATCATAAAGCAATCACCAGGGGGGGGGGCCTTCCACAATGGACATTTTGCCAATGTCATGAATACACAGCTCCCAAAGAATGACTCCCCTTGTCCAGATCAAGCGGCATGGGCAATAGATGCCTTCAGCTGCCCATGACTGGTACAAGAAATGCTTTATGCATTCCCACCACAAGCAATCCTGACACAAGTCCTACAACGGTATTGGATCTAAGCCCACGGGCCCTAATCCTTTCGACCCCATAACCAAGATAACCAAGAAGTTCTAATCCCGTGCCACAGCTCCATTGGCAACATTTCGACCCAGCATCCCACCTACTAAACCTACACCTTTGGTGCCTGACCAGTCCTTCTTAAAAGAGAAAGGATTCTCACAAAAGGTAGTAAAAATGTTAAGAATAATAAACAATCTACTACAAAGGTGTGCAGGGCTCAGTGGAACAGATTCGCTTCCTGGTGTAGCAAGTCTAAGCTGGACCCGTTTCGAGCTTCGCCAGCAGTGATACCTATTCACAGATGAGGGGTTAAAAGTAAGTTCCATCGAAGCTTAAAGAGCGACCATAGGCTCCAGACTCAAGGCGTCAACGGGCTGTGACCCTGGGGACGATTCGGCCCTCTCTAAACTGGTTCGACATTTCAAGGTTAACGCGTTTACCAGCTCGTCCAACGTAGCGCAGTGGTACCTTTCTCTAGCTCTAAGCACCTTCAATGCCCTGACATTTTAGAAAGGAAGTGATTTCGGCAAAAACATGCCACGGTTAGGTTCACTTTTTTACTAGCCGTAGCGTCAGGCAAGAGAAGGAGCGAGATACATGCCCTGGACAGAACGTTAAGCAAGGAGGCAGGGGCCTCGTGCCTAGGGTCGGTTTCACGAGCAAGACCCATATATATATATATATATATATATATATATATATATATATATATATATATATATATATATATATATATATATATATATATATATATATATATATATATAGAAGTGTACCTCCAGCAATACGGGGACCATGTTTGCTAAAAAAACCAGTATTAGGGAGACCAAAAATTTAGGGAGACCAAAAGTAGGTCTCCTTAATTCTTAGCGTGTTTAAACATTACGAAACTAGTTAGCAAACAAAAAACGAATGATTTTATGGCATAGCGAATATAACATACTTTGGTTTAAAATTAAATTTGTGTGTTGATAACAAGCTTTCAATTTGATCCTAAATTTTATACCTTGTATAAACATTAGTGCCAAAGAATCAGCTTTAGGGAGACCGGGGAAAACTGCCACTTTTATTTAAGATCCGCTATATATTATGTATTTAAAAATATTATAGCAACCAGTATTTTTTTCCTTAACTGCTCAACATGCTTATACATGGTTTAGCACGAAATTGAAGAAAAGGATAAGTTAGCACTGTAAACAGGCATTTTTTCAAAGAAACGAACACTTGAGAGCAAGATGCATTATGACGTAATACACATTATGACGTAATGAAATGTATCCCTACTTTATATATATATATATATATATAGTGCGTAAACCGACTTAAGAGGACTATTCTTCACACTTATACAAAACACTTCAAAGGCCATTTTTTTATATTCATTACTCTTTTTGCCTACCGAAACGATTTATAAGGAATTTAAAATAACATTTAGCACTATTTTGTCTTAATAATATAAAAATCTTGCACATATTCATGAAAAATATATGGTCTCCTTATTGCTGGTTGTATATTTCTGGGTGTATAAACCGACTTAAGGCGACCATATATACAACTTGAAGAGACATTTTGTTTATCACTAATTACAAATTCAATTCTTTGCTTTCCTAAGTAATGTTACAGAGTTTAAATGTCACGTAACAATATTTTAACCAGAAACATGAAGCATCTTGCACATATTTGCATGCTAAGTAGAACTAAATGGCACAGTCATTGGTAATATGTGCATAGTGTCATCTCTCAAGGCTGTCGTACATGCGTATATCTTATACACAATGCATATACATAACAAATAACAACAATAATAAACATAGGTTTAAAATAAATCTTCAAAAACACCCAACTAGTAGCAAAATATGCTACTTTGGGAGACCAAATATACAGAGCATTAAACCATACACTTACGGAGACTCGGGAAATTCCGTGGTTTTAGCCAGGTCGCCTAAAATGCCAAGGAAAATATAGAAAAAATACGTAGACCAACTTTTTGGTTTATTTTTTACAACTTAATATGACAAGAAGAAAAAATCACACCCATTATCTACAACGTATAGGAACATTTTTTTGTAATTTTTGTCTTTCTAAACTCAAAGGTAAAAAATATACAAATGGTCTCCCTAAGTGCTATATATAAGGCATGGTCTCCCTATGACTGGTTTTAGATATATATATATATATATATATATATATATATATATATATATATATATATATATATATATATATATATATATATATATATATATATATATATATATATATATATATATATATTTATATATATATATATATATATATATATATATAAGGCACAGATATTAATTTGGTAAGGCACAGATAGTTTTAATTTACATAAGCCTTGTTGGGTTATGATCTACTTGTCAAGAAAGAGCAGTAAATCAGTATTATTGCCATCTTCAAAAGACACATAACATAGAGTATCCCAGATTGGGATCCATCCAGAGGGAGGCAGGAGGGAGAGGGTAAAGGATACTCAGTCAGGCAGTCTGTTGGCATGAGATTTAAATCAGACTGTTTACGCTCTCTGTTTGACGAATTTACTTTATATTTTGCTACCAGATCCCATTATGGGCTAGGAGAGTTCCTCCTTCCCCTACTGAGATCATCGAAAGCAAATCAAACAAGAACTTAGATTTTGGGATTTATTTCATTTCATATTACAAATCCCATCTAACATTGCTTAATTGGCAACACCTCTTACGAGTAATTGCTTTTTTTGCGGCCTTTTTCGCGCGGTTCATTCAGAATGGTTAGGTTCCCTGCTCCGGACTTTAGTCTCATCAAAAAGGAGAGATAAGCAAATCCAAAGCTTTTGCGAAGTAAAACTAACGTTTTATTTCGTAAAACGAACTTTTACGAGTAAAAGTGCAATTTTCGTTCTCCACTTTTAGCCTATCTTCCCTCCCATCTAACCCACAACAAGCCCGGGTGAGTTGTTACCACCCATTTAGGGACTTAAAGGGAATGACCTTTATTTCCAATGACGTAATATCAGAGGATTCCCTCTTTCTCATTGGTCGATGGATGGATAGCGGAATAGGCTCATTCTAACTGCAAGAAAAAATTTCATTTCTATTGCGTGGTAAACGTAACCAAAGGGAAACCCATCTAAAAGTAGAGAACACGAATTGCGCTTTTACTCGTAAAAGTTCGTTTTACGAAATATAATGTTAGTTTTACGAGTAAAACCCTGATTCGCGTTCTCCACTTCTAGTTGGGTTTCACTTTTAACAATTTTTTATCACGCAAATAGAAAATATAACAAATTGTTACGCTCCAGGATAAAAAGGCTCCTCTCGTTTTTACCAGCTGACCAACCAGAGCGCAAGAACCTTGCATGTATTACGTCATTCACACGCATTCCCTTTTGGCCCCAGCCCGGGGAGCACTCCAGGATTGTTAATGGCTGGGGGCGGGGGATTGCACTAACAGTGGAAGACGCAAATTACGTTTCCCACGTGAAACGGCATTAAATCGTATTAGAACGACTTTCTTCGCAAAAGTTCTGAATTCGCTTATCTTCATTTTTACAGGGACTAGATGGAGCAGGGATCCTGTATTCTGGTTCGTGCGAGAAAAAGATAGAACCTACTTTATTTGTTCTCTTGATAAACAGATCGTGGACCACTGAAAGTTCATGAGAAATAAACTTGACAGTGTCTGATAACTGAAATGATTGAACGATATTCTAGAATATCACCCTAAACAAATAAACTAAGTGCTGGGGGAGGAAGGGGGATTGAGAATCAAAACAAGACAAGCTGCTCGTAAGAAATAATCATAAAAACGACACGGTTTTTCTAGCAAAAACCTGCAAAAAGTTCAATGACTAGTATAAACTTAATATTAGTGTTGGGATAGTATTTTGATATTTTTATGTGTGGGTTGCTCGAATAAGAAGACGAATAATAACGCAAGAGCAGTGCCTAATTCCCACTTGGCATTGAAAATGCCAAATGGGGACGGATTGCCTCGAATTCTTGACCTATTTTTTTTCTTTTTTGTCGCTTTTTTTTTTTTTTTAATTTTTCTTCTTCCGCCGAATAGGGTTTCCAGACATCTCCTCCAAGACCGCTGAAGCTAGACCAACCAAACTTGGCACATGTATGGATGGTCATCTGACGTGATGCACCTGATAAAATTTTTTACCTTTTTTCAAATGAATAATATCAACTAAAATAAGCTTAAATATTTTGTTCACTGACTGCGTGGTGCAAGCCTGGCAAATATATGTAATTCAGAGATAAATTTCATGCTAATTCATGAACTAACTTGATATTTTAGGCAAAATATGCACTTGCCAGGAATTTCAGGCAATACACGAATTAGCCGGGTGCGTTTAGGCCATGCACGAATTAACCCAATTCCAACATTGCCAGTAACATGCATATCTGTGTGGATGTGTGTCCCCTTTTCACACTTGAGGATTTTCAGTCCTCGTACTTTGTTGAATTCAAAAGATGGGGTAAGGTGGTTCCAAATAATTCCTTTTTTAAATTAATTAACATCTTTTATGCAAAAACTGTCATTGAAATTTTGCTGTTGAAGCCTGCATATGAATGTAAATCCCTACATATGAATGTAAATGCCTACATATAAATGTAAATGCCTACATATGAATGTGAATGCCTTTCACATTTATAAATCAAGGGAAGATCAGTAGGACTGCTCCGGATATTCTAATGATTACTGGAAATGTGTAGAATAAAATTTATAAAACATTTTATTGTGTGATTTACGTTCTTGGTGTAGTATTTAAGACGCTCGCTTGATGATCGAGGAGGTCCCCAGTTCGAATCCAACTGGCCACATTTAATACGAGCCCATGAATGTTCAGTGCACTTAAGGCCCAGCTGCTAAAAAAAGTACTGTTCTTTAAATGAAGATCCAAATTTTCAACGAGATATTTAACTGTACTTTTCTTATTAAGCACCGAATGGTTACGCTTCGAAAAGGCCCCAGGAAACCGAAAACGCGCCCGGGAACAGCTGGTGTCTATATTCCAAAGAGAACTGAAAACTGCCGAAACTTCATCTCCCGAAAGGGGTGTCAATATTTTCATCCCGATGTGCATATTTTCAGTGTAACCGAAAGTGTTTGCAGGTCCTTACGTAGACAAGGTATCCGCGTCGTCATCTGTTATTTAGATGGTTTCTACGGTATCCCGACAATTCATCTAGCAACAATTCATCTAGCGACAATTCATCTAGTGACCATTCATTTAAATGAGGGGGGTACGACAATTCATCTGAATTTTATAACAGCGTCAATTTTCATTTTTATTATAATAAAGGTATTTTGTAAGAACATTTTACCCCTACCCCCACCCCTACCCAAAAAAAAAAACATGCTCCACTAAACTGCCGCCAGTCTCTGTCAGTCCAAACTAAACACAGTTCAGCTCTACACATATTAATGTTCTTAATTCCCTTCAGATATGACAGGCAGGAGATTATAGGGTTTTAGCTGACATTATTAACTGTAGCTCACGGCATTTATCCTGTAATTTATCCCTCTCTGTTTAATATTTTTTTAAAATTAAAATAAAAAATAAAAATTGACAGTTTTATAAAATTTAGAGGAATTGTCGTACCCCCCTCATTTAGATGAACCAGATCGACAAATTCCTTTCAAGGACAAAGGTCGTGTCCAGAAATGGTCTGTATTTATATTTTTTCCTAGAATGCCCTGTGTTGATATATTGTCCTTTAAAATCATATTACAGTTTGTTCACCATTTATCCACTGAGTCAATGGGATTTTATTTAAAAGATTTTATAATTATCTTATTGATACGGTGACATATATTTTTTATTTGCTTAAACATTTCGGATGAGGTGTTCTTCAAACAAGGAAAAAATGAGGCAATTGACAATTGTGATTATGTATGAATTTTGCATTTTGATTGAAATTTCTTGGTTTTCCCAATGGTTTCTATAGTAAAAGTACGCGACATTTCAGTGTCTTTATTTCTCTTATAAGTCGGTGACCCCCTCCCCCCCCTTTTTCTTTTCAATTTTTGAATGTATACCCTCAAAGCATTAAACTGTGAAAGTATGAACGAAATGTCAGTTTTAGGTGGGATACCCGCTTTTCCCTTTAAATTCCACAGGAAATTCCGGGGTCTAGGCGGTCTCCCCCCGGCGGACTCCCCCCTGCCAACTCCCCCCTGGCGATCTCCCCCCTCCATAAATAAACCAAACTACTCCGGAAAACATCATCATCAGTAGCCTACTCTGGCGGTGAAGGCTAATAAACAAGTGCAATTCTTGTGCATGCAATGATCATAACACTAGATCCGACGTTTCATTGATTCGGTCAAAAATTCAATATATCAATCACTTAATTGAACAGATTAAAGAAACATCAATAACCCTTTGGTCTTCATACATCAATAAGGAAAGCAAGTTTGAGGGGGAGAAGAAAAAAAAAGGATTGAAATGTACAAGTGTTGCTGATGTAAGTTTTAAAAAATCTGCCGTGGGGGGGGGGGGGGGGGGAGAAGGACAGAGGGGAGACTGCCTAGGGGGGGGGGATACCGCCAGGGGGGAAATCGCCGGTTGGAAACCGCCGGGGGGAAAGCGCCAGGGGGGAGACCGCCTGTTTCCGTTTTGCTTGCGCTGAACGGAATTCTCATCTCTGTGCCTTCTCCGTGCTATAGATACGACGTCCCGGTGTCTCCAAACCCATCCTGATCCCGTGTACCTTCTACGCTCCCACTCTGTCTCCAGATCCTGCATCCTGCTACATACTGTCGAGCTATTTGCTCACATGTGTAACATTCTTATCAGTTAACCTCCCTATGTCTTTTCATTTTTCTGCTGCCAAAAAAAGGTTGACGGTTAGCTCAGTTGGTTAGAGCGTTGATCTGGCAATCTCAAGGTCTCGACCTCGATTCCAACTCGGGGTGGAAAGCAGGGGACTAACGTTCGCTACAGTTGCCTTAGCTAAGTGAATGCGGTGGGTTAGATCACCTATCACGGAATTCAATATTAGCGTCCAATGAGGCTTTCGACCATCCCTTTTTAAAAGAAAATTGCGATGGTGATGAAATGGTCAGTTTTACTTTTCACTGGTGGTTATATGACCGGTGGTCATGTGTCCGGGAGTCAACTGACCTGTGGTCAGTTGGCATAAACACATATTCTCCCTACTACTCTACTTATGGTTTGGGTATTTTGGAAAAATGATCATTTTTGTGTGTGGTCGATATGTTACTAAAATGATAAAATCTTCGTTATGTTCGTTAATATGCCGCAGGATGAAGAGAACTTTATTTGAGAGAGATAAGGAGAGATACGTTTAACTCTTGAAAAGATTACAAGGGAATTCCTGTAACTTGCGGAAGTTCTTCGGTAGTAAAGTGAAATATTCTTGAAAGTTCCATGAACTTCCATGGAACTTCTGGGCAGTGACGAGGAAATTTATTTGGAGGAAATATGCCTCCGGGCCTTTCGTATATAGCCCTAACTATTAGCTGCTGTTGGTAATACTGCCGGTTGTGATGGCGACCCAATCTTGGTTTTTTTAAGGCTTGAATACTACGCAATTGGTTTACGGTACATAATAATTAGAGTAAACTCATACGATAGTAAAACAGTCTGTGTTTTTATTTAGAACTTTCAATTGGAGATAAAAGAAAACAATATCCAAATTTTTGCACAAGAAACAAACGTGGATGCAAAACATTTATTAGCTTATATCAGTATCTAGAAAAACCTCATTATTTGATCTGGAAGGTAAAGAAAACCTCAATGTATGATTAACATAAAAGTAATATAACTGAATATAAGTGGATCCCCAATATTCGATATTATCAACGTACACAAAATATAACTACAATACTCGATAAGACAAAACGAGAAAAATGGGCTTGATTATCATTGATTATTGATTATGATACACCATTTTCTTACAGCAATGCTCATATCAATTCAACTCTGTTTGTGCTGTTGTTCGCTTACTATAGATCTTGGAATTCACTCCGCCCTTTTCTACAAGTCTTGAAATGCAATCCGTATTACAGCGGAACCTCTGAAATCGGACCACCCTTGGGACCGAAAAAAATGTGCCCTATTTTAGAGGTGGTCTCATTTGGGGGGGTTGGTCATTCTGGGGTAAAATTTTGTGGGTTGACCATAGATTAAACTTTGATGTCCAAACACAATGAAAGTAATATTTGTTTACAATAATATCTATTACATCTCAATTTATTAACAATCTGTATGATATAGACACACACAATTTTACACACTTTTGTCACTATATTTAGCGAACGATTCCAGTGCATATAGCTTCAAAAATTATCAAAGGGTAGCCAGTGCAGTGACAGATTAGGGACTAAGCGACAGTAATGGAATATGCAATTACAAAAAGTTCTAAACACCATGTTTCAAAGAATTAGCTGGGAAGGTAACAGTGGCGTAAGGATTATAGCGCGCAAGAAGTACTCACAGGGAAGGCAGTGAGTTTGTATATTGTCAGGTGATATTGTTTGGGCAATAGATAACAAAATAAAGCCCCTTTCTGGTTACACACTTGTTACCATAATCCCCAGCAACAATATCCAAGACGGTGGTGTTGTAAATAATGTACCGCACAGATGCAGTGATTTCTCTTCTGTCCCACAGTGGTCCGATCTCAAGCATTTTGAGTGCTCGGGACCGAAAAAAATGACCCGAAGTGGTCCGTTCCGAGGTGGTCCCAACTGGGAGGTTCCTTAACCATTGTGATCTATGGAGCGCATTCGGGACCGAAAAATATGTGCCACATTTCAGAGGTGGTCGCAATAGGGAGGTGGTCCGATGTCGAGGTTCCGCTGTATACTCTTTCATCTCGCACAAGTTCTATACTTAATAATTAAATACCCTATCCACCATTGACCAGTAATTACAACGTACAGCGAAACCTCTGAAATCGGACCACCATTGGGACCAGAAAAAACGTACCCAATTTCTGAGGTGGTCCCATGTGGGAGATTTGGGGTAAAATGTTGTGGGTTGACCATAGATTCAACTTTGATGTCCAAACACAATGAAAGTAATATTCGTTTACAATAATATCTATTAGGTCTCAACTGATTAACAATCTGTATGTTATAGACTCACACAATGTTGCAAACTTTTGCGACTATATTTAGCAAGTGAGTCCAATGTGGTATCCAGACAGAAGGGCCTTGGACAAAAGGGCCTTGGACATAAGGGCCTTTCCCAAAACGGCCTTTCCCAAAAAGGCCTTTCCCAAAACGGCCCTAAATGAAAAGTGGGACAAAAGGGCCTTGAGAATTTTTTCTAGGATTTTGAGTTTTAATTATTTAACAAAACATGTAATAAAATAACAAGTAACAAAAAAAAACAAAAAAAAAACAAACTTCATGGTGTTTTTAAAGATAACTGCATTGAAGTTTTGTTTCTATTACTCTGCATCACTCTCTTGAGATTTCCGAAGCACTGTGCCACAGGATAATCCCTGTTTGTACCAATCACTGTCTTGATATTATACTCATTGTAAAGACTCTTTCAATTACTTCCCATCACTGTCTTTAGATGCCAGATTTCGGAGTAGTTGTGCCACAAAAGATAATCTCTGTCCTTTGTTTTGCTCCTCTGCAATGTGCTGTTTAAACATATGCGCTAAGCCGGATGATGTTGGCGTGTCAGTGTCTTGCCGATACACGAGTGCTGAATTTGAGGTCTTTATTTGAACTGTGACAGGCAATGGATGAATCAGGCAATAACATCGATAAACTTTGTTTTTGGAGTTATTTTATTACACAAATAAAAAAATAACTTTGAGAACCATATCCAAAAAAAATTTCTCAAGGCCCTTTTGTCCAACTTTTCATTTAGGGCCGTTTTGGGAAAGGCCCTTTTGGAAAAGGCCGTTTTGGGAAAGGCCCTTATGTCCAAGGCCCTTTTGTCCAGGGCCCTTCTGTCCCGGATTCGTCCAATGCATATAACTTCAAAAATTATCCATGCTAGACTGTCTAAGCATGACTTTTTACTTAGCATGAACAAATCTATCCATGCTAGTTCCATATTGACAAAAATCGCGGCGGTTAAGCGTTTTTTTTACTTTTTCCCACCCGTACAAGATTCCTTTTTGGCAGAAAACAGTGGCTTAAGGATTATAGCGTGCAAGAAGTACTCAGCGGGAAGGCAATGAGTTTGTATATTGTCAGGTGTTATTGTTTAGACAATAGATAACAAAATAAAGCCCTTTTCAGGTTACACACTTGTTACCATAATCCCCAGCAACAATATCCAAGACGGCAACAAGTGTTGTACCGCACAGATACAGTGATTTCCCCTCTGTTCCACAGTGGTCCGATATCTGGAATTTTGAGTGCTCGGGACCGAAAAAAGTGGCCCGAAGTGGTCCGTCCCGATTTGGTCCCAGTTGGGAGTTTTCTTAACCAATAAAGTCTATGGAGCGCATTCGGGACCGAAAAAATGTGCCCCATTTCAAAGGTGGTCCCAATAGGGAGGTGGTCCGATGTCGAGGTCCCGCTGTTTTCAGAAAAATATAAAGACAGATTGGTTGCCATTGTTGCCACTCCTCGTAGACGCCTCACAAGGGCAGGGCGGATGCCCTTGTCGCCACTCCTCGCAGACACTCATATCTTGCCTTGTTTGTTCTTCTGCAGCATCGATCTTAAAACAGACATGGAGAGCGTGGTGCAGTCTCTCAGTCTTCATACCTCAGTAACGTATTTTTAATATCACACCGGGAGCCATGTGTTTTTGGCTCGGTTTGAATGTATTCAACCGCAGAATTTTCTTCAAATAAAAGAAACCAACGAATTTTTCGAACTGCCAAACCTAAGTGATCTTTTAAGTTACTTTTAAGTTATAGTAATATTCTTTCAAATAAATAACTTTTATAGGAGCAGTGTTTCTGTAAAGAGCAGTTTTCATTTTTTGTGGGTGGTGGGGGGGGGGGAGTGTTTTATTCTTGGAGGTCTTCAATGTTCAATGGAAAATTAAATAACCGTCACAACTATAGAGACCATACAGAAAGGCCTCTGTAATGTGTAGCTGCATTGAAGATTGGCTCATGCTGAACCAGTGTCCTGACTGGAATTGCTTGAGCTACTCATGCTGTGCCAGGGTGTAATACTATAAAATGATCACTAAAAGAAAGAAAATTTGTTCTGCTCTTTTATACTCTACGCACTTCCTTGTGTTCATTAAACTTCGTTTAATTTATTAATTTTTCCGATTCTGATCCGCAGGATCATGTTTGAATGGTTTAACACTCAACAAAAAAAGGAAGAGACTTACGCCATTTTTTCTGGAACCATGTAATAACGGCGAGGTACAGGCATGCCGTTGAAGTGGCACTCCCTGCTCAGTGAATACGCGCCCATGCTCGCGAAGACCAGCCAATCTCCGTCGTTCAGTTCGGGCAAATATATAGTGTCTCGAACTTTGTCGTGGGAGTCGCAAGTCTGACCCCAGATGATGGATTTAAAAAGTGGCTTGCCTTTGTATTTCTGCGTAAAATAAAGCTATGGTGTGTAATAATTACACACGGCGATCGCCGTACGATAAACTAGTGAAACTTGATACAATGGGATTATTTTGTAACTAAGGGTGTCGATGAGTTGAAATGATCGAATTTAAAAAATTGTCTATGCAAAATTTGTTGTTTTGTACTAAACAGTTCATGCAATATCAAAATCTACATTGTTTGAATGAACTTTCTTAAATGCCGTCCTCTTAATTGGCTGTCTCGTATTGTCACGGAACGATGTATGATTTTTGACGGAATGTATACATGATTGTTTCTCCAACATGTGTATGTAATTGAATTATCCAGATTAGCGTGGAAAGTGTTACGGGTTTTGTTCAACGAAAGACCGTGGCTTAAATAGAATGCCAGACTGCTTTTTCTCGTTCGTGGGGTTGTCTTGGGCATAGCATTATCTCCGGCAAAGTTCCGCGATAAATCTCATGCGCTCGAAAAGCAGTTTGGCGTGTTATACCGACCTACAACTGTATGACTGTATGCGATATATTCCACTGACAGTAGTAGCGTGGTATAAATTAAATTTATACAGATTTAACTGATTTGAAAGACTTCCGGTCAGAAAAGAATGCATGCGTATTATGTGTCCTCTGTCGCTATTGAATCAGTGTTTCAGGGGTAATATTTCAGTAACCAGGCCTAAGTGTTAGTCCAACCACATTACACGCCATTTAAAAGAACATGAATTATATCACATAATCATTTATCAAACAATTTTTCTTCTTAACATCACAACTATTTCAAAAATGGCCAAAAATAATCGGACAGTTCGGGACAGAATTGACTGTTGGACTTTGATTTGTACGAAATACTTTACTTTTTTCAGAAATCCTTGTACCAGATGACTACTATTGAAAGGAATTATTTCGTTTTGAAGGCTGTGCCAAAAAAGCATGAGTTGGAGACTATCTTTTGGATTTTGTCGCTGTTTTCCCCCAGTTATGGATGACTAAAAATTATAATTTTCCGTCGGAATATGGATGTATATATCTAAAAAAATAATTCAACAATCCAATAAAGTATCCTGCTTTATCCGTCATATATTATCCGATTCAGTGACTATTGCTGTGCTACATTCAGGGTGTGTGTGTGTGTGGGGGGGGGGACTCTAATATTCGAGTTGGCTGACATATGTGGTGGGACGACATTAATATTTCTAAAGCTTTCAATCTTCAGCAATGTTTGCGAGCTATATTGTGAGCCACCAAACACCCAAGAAAATCGCGTCCGGTAATGCAATTTTGAAACATATGTATGGAGTAATAACTTTAAATTAAGCCTTGTGCTGGGAACAAGTCCAAATACCCTCCCAACACCCCGACACACGGAGCGACTTTTGTACAGGGAAAGACGCAAACAGGGAAAAGGCATGGTAAATCAATACCTGATACGATTCTCCTTTCTATTTTTGCATCAATACTTTTACAGTTTTTCGCCTGTTTAGCTTATTTGTACGTATATCTACAGCTTCGGCCTCAGGTTGTGCTTGAAACTTACCTCACGGTTCATATTCAACTACATTTTTCTTGTTGCTGAATATCTTTTTTTGTACCACACGAAAATAATTACTCTGTTGCTGACTGGTTAGAAAAGCATTACGCATTTATTAAATACCTAGTTTCTCCACCAACACATTGTGTGTTGGGAGAGAGTTTGGGTGCTTTGTATGGAAAGTAATATGGGTGTGCTGCCCCTGGCCAAAAAATCGAAGAGATGGCTCTCGAAAAAAATGTTCAATTAAACTTTTATTATGAAAAATCTGTTTCTAATTTGTTTAATTTTTCTTTCATTCGAAGTGATCGCTGACTGCGAGTGGCAAAGGAAACACATACCCACCTAACCCGAATATCTAGGCACCCCTTCTCCCAACTCACGCACATACGCACACACCATACGTTGCATGGCAAAGGTCACTAGATCGGGTAATGCGCGATGTTTTGAAGGATTGTTGAAATGTTTTCCTCAAATACACCAATACCAAACTTCCACGAAACAACTATACATAATATGTTATCAAAACTACCTGATACATAGGTAATGCTAAAGAACTGAAAAGATCCCATTTTGCATGGGAAATAGTGCTGATACAGCCCCAGAGCAGGATGCCAATTTAAAAATAAGAGACTTTGCAGGTTCTATGAAGTCGTAGGTTGTACAGTTACTGCTTGGAGGAACGACACAGCCAATGCGCTTAGGCGGGCTTTTTGTCTTTGAACCATCCCGGATCTGAGCTCGGTGCTTAAAATGTCACCATAGTAACGCAAATGTACATTCACAGCGATGATATTACATATCATTATAAAGCAGATATAAGCGCCTATATTCGGACGAAAAAATTATACTTTTTGGCGGCTCCCAGCTGGGTGTAAAAGGTGACAGCAACCGAAAAACAGCCTCAACCCGGCCTTTTTCGGCACAAACTCCTAAGCATTTAAGGTTGTTGTGTGATTCAGAGTTTCAATATCGTGATAAAAATGTATCACCTGCTGATCTAGCAAAGTGGGTTCCACTTCTCTGCCTTCCCCAAATACACAACTGAATGACTGGTGAATGCCGTCATTCACCACGTACATCATTTCTAAATCAGCAAAACGTACTTGGTAAGAAAGAGCACTAGATGAGACGTACATCGGTGAAAACCAGTAAAAACAATCACCATATAGGCAGACTCGTGCAAGAACATAGCTACATATTTTTTTGATGATTGTGTTTTGCTTTTTTCCTAAACATCTAAAGATGTTCACACAAAATAATACACATGCAGATTAAAAGAATATATATTCATTAATTAAATCATGATATTTACCTTTCATGATCTTACGCTTCCAAATCATATTTACCTGCTGTAGGATAGCGTGACCCTTTCATGACTTTGTGCTTCCCTATGATATTTACCTGCTGTAGGATAGTGTGACCCTTTCATGACCTTGCGTTTCCCGATGATATTAGCTACCAAAGTAAAGGGAGAAGAAGCGAAATAGCGTCCTGGCTCTGCAATTATTTTAAAACCCATTTCTTGTGGAAAGTAGTCATCCAGTGAGTCCCGCACGCTTGCAAATATCTGTCAACAACAAGACTAATAGACATAATGAATCTGCTCTATGCTTTAAAAGGGAATATTAATTCAAAGCTTAAAAAGCATATAGTAGAGCGCCGGGATTTTTTACCTCTAATACTGTCGACTGATTAATTTCTTAACCTTTATTAAAATAACAATGTAATTTCTTGATATAGGTTTTGGCAAGGAATGCCATGCAGAAGATTCGGATGTCTTTTTAATTTCGGTTTTGTACCCGTTTAAGAACGGGTGGATCGGTTCTGCGTCCAAGAAAACCACCACCAATATCCAAGAGGTTCATTTTGTAGCCCACTTGTGCCGCAATGTCAGCAACCTTGCGTGCTCGCTTGATCGTTTTTGGATATATAGTGAGGTCGGTTGCGCCACTGCCCACATGAAAACTGCAGTACGAAATGAGGTAGCGCTACAGAACGTACGTCCCAGGAGGAACTGGCTTGCTGTCAGCATATTCAAATTATTTCAACAAAAAGCTATTTTCACTTTATTTCTTCTTTAAGAAATTAAACAAAAACATAATAAAAAATTAAGTAAAATAAAATTCAAAGGCACGAAACCAGGAACGACTTAGGATTTTATGTCACAATTTGTACAGACATTTTTATTTGTTTGTTTCGATTTTCCTTTTATTTCACTTGGTATATATCGTCTGATTTTGAAAGCTCTTTCATCTATCTCCTCAAAATAAAAACACTGCAAGAAAACTACACAGATCAGCTCTTTAAGCTTGTTTCCTTAGTAATATGTTCCACACCGAAGACGTCTTTTAACTCGTTTGGTTGGCGATGTGTCGCACGGCTACCTGACACCAACGACGTTCAAGCCGAGGCTCTTGGCCAACTCCAGGAGTGCTTCTGACTCTTCCACTTTGACCCCATACTTTTCACTCAGCCATGTTTCGACACCCTCCGTATATGGTGACTTGATACGAAGAACCAGCCTAGGAACGAATCATATTATCACTAGCTTTTATTCATTCAGGCAATTCAATGTTCAACAGTGAATCAAATAAGGATCACATGAAACGAACAGTTCACAGTTCCGTGTCAGATATTACTCTAAAATTAGAAACAATTACCGAAAACTCGGGCAACCAATACCTGAATTGAACTCACTCGATTGACTTCTATCAACATAAAATTTTTGAATCCTCCGGTATTAAGCCTCCTCTGGTGATAAGCCCTTTCATTCTGCATACCCGGTAAAAAGCCCATCCCTTCTGGAAGTAATGTGTTGGTGATTGGAACTATCGGACTTAACGAAACATGCTCTATTCATATCAAGACTAGCTAATTGCAATGAGACCGAAGTACAATTCAGCAATTGGAAATTTTGATATATTATTGTAATAAAGTTATGATTCCAATGTTGAGTAGTTCTTAAGAAAATGCAGTCGAAACGAACCTATTAGAAAAGAAAAAATATGTGATTAAGAAACATCTAAAATTCAGTGTCTGATTCTGATTCAGTAAACAAACGTCGGAGTCACGAAAGGATCACATTTGGAGTGTCTTCTTTCCTTAACTACAACCTGCAGTTTTATTGAGAAACTCTTATCTCAAAAATAAAAATATTACAGTAAAACCTGTTTAATCTGGTTTAAGTGGGATTAGACAGATTAGACAGAGGTAATGTTTGAAGCAGAGTTGAATCCTCGATCGACACAGTCGGCTTCCTGGACTCAGCTTCACTCAAGCAGGTCAAACTTCCTCTGGGGCAGCTTAAAGCATTGCAGGCCGCCGTTGCCAAGATAAAAGACAAAAAGTCTGAGGCCTCGTCTCGTAGACCTGCAGAATCGGATATTCTCGAAAAATCGACCACGAATAACGTCAAACCAATCACGCTCACGAACATACAGAAGATTGACAACCCCACGATGCACGCCTTTCTAAACTTCTGAAGGAGAGCCCAGGAGCCCCGGAAGCAGAGACCTCGTTAACGGGCAAGACACCAGGTAATATGAAACCTTTTTTGTGTAGGTCCTGCTTAGGCGCCCAGTTGACGGAGTCAGTGATTACGACCAAAGGTTATCAGAAGACAGTGCTTCAGGAAACCACCTCACGGGTAAACCCCGAGAAAACAATGTGTCTGGCTCTTGATACACTGCTGTTTATCAGTCCAGAGTTACTCCTGTCCCATAATGAACACGACTGGTCTTCAAATTTTTGAGAACTGAAGTAGTACTTCCAAATGTTATGTAGAAGGTTATTTTCACGATTCACTATAATTACACACCTAGGTAGAAAGATATTGTAAGTATTTTGTACAAAAATACTTTCTGTAACTGTACATGTTTTTATCGATTTCGAAATAGATTAATGATGTCACGTGCTGAACGTGCTGAACAGTTGCACAATTTTCCAAAGCGCAACAGCATTAGATTTTAGTCACAAGCACGCGTTAATCTTTATTTGGTGAAAAATTACAAACCATTCCTGATGAATGTAACTAAATTTGAATCTTTGAAATGAATGTTCTCCTACAGTTATAATTGAATCATTTTCAAAATTTCAAAGTTGTGCATGAGATTATAGGTTATGTATAGGTTGATATAAGAATTTTTAATAATTGGTCTTAAATAGTGAAAAAAGATATTGATGTTATTTTTTAAATGCTTTTTCTCTTTCAGTTTATGATGGTCTGTCTCCAAACGTAATAGAAGTAACATTTATCTGAGAGATATTTTGCCAAAATAACCCAAAACCAACTTTCTCCCACTCTAATTAAAGCGTTTGTTGGGACGGCAAATAAACGTAGGAAAATTTACGTTGCATAGACGCTGTTAAAACCAGTAAAAACGAAGAACAAAAGAACTTTGAATTTCCAAATAGATTTTAACTTGATCGGAAGAGAAGGGAAAAATAGATAAACAAACAATAACGAAAAAAAGAGATAATTAAATTATGAACTGCTAAGGAATTGACCACACTCTGTTGACATTGTTTCCTTGAAACTTGCAGCAATTTTATAGAAAACAACATGCGGGAAAAAACCAGATCTCATATGTCACTGCACAGTCTGTCTCATGAGAATAATATAAGAAAAATTATACTGACTTTGAATTGGGATAGAGTGACTTTATCTTGTAAAGTTCCGACTCGCTGTCAAACACAAGTTGATCCACATTGTGCTTTGCTGCATATTGCAAATGTGAGGGTTGTTTGCATGGGTTCGAGTAGATGATTCGGTCAGCAGACACGCCCAGACCCAGGATGGTTTTCATCTCCTCCTGTTACATTTGCACTATTTTATCAGTTAAAGTTACCATGACAAAACTATATTTCTTAATAGCTCCAATTATAACTGTTATTATGTTGACAGTAATAATATATTTGATTCTTGACTTGAATTTTATTTAACAGTTTGATCCATTTTGAAATTCGATACAAGCATTAACTGGAATTTGTTGTTTACTTTAGCGTCGAAACACTATTTCATGCAATTTATGTACGATAAAACATGAATATATGTATGTTAAAACACAAAAATGCTTTTCTTCTACTAGATACTTAATCTTAACATCACAGAGAGTACAGCCACTACATTTTGATTCTCAATATTGCTAAAATACGACACGGACTTTCTTAATTCATTACAATCAAGCTTACTTTTAAGATGTACCACGACTTAATTGGCAAAATGATTACGTATCATTACGAAAGTAAACCACATTCGGTTAGATAGCGAAATGACCCACTTGGAAAAATTACAGCTAAAGATGTTTGTGGTGCATTATGGCGGAGAAGGTCGAGAACACCAGGTAATTCTTGTGTGTGACTCTGTTAGGGTCCAAGTGATCGAAATTAAGCTGAAAATAGCCCAATCTCTAATCGTTTTCTAGAAAATGGTCAACTTCCGATTTTTTAACCTTGGCCTTAATGGAGAAGGTCAAGGTGACTGAGGTACACCTTATGTAGCGTCTTTAAGACGCAAAAAGTAAAAATTCAGTTCAAAATATCTCTAATCGCTTTCGAGATAAACTGTCCTATAGTTATCTGTATTCAATATACTAATCTGTATTGACCATTGCCCCTAACCCTCAAGGTCAACATTTAGTTCGAGAGATTAGTTTGTACTCAAAATGCATATATATTGAAACTGGAATTTCACGTCTGGTTTTCAGCCATTTTTCATGATAAACAGTCGTTCGAAAACTTTTTGACTTGAATTTTAGCTTGACTTTTGAGCTCAAAGGCAAGAAAAAATTTCAGTGAATCCTTATTACCATCTACATATGCACAAAGTGTGAAGCTTCCACGCCTAATAGCCAGTGAGGAGTTTTCTGAAAACCATCCAAACGAAAGAAAAAACACAGAAAACGGGGAAAAGGGGTAGGAACTTCTAGAATAACGATCAATTTATCCACATTTTCCAAGTGGAATAAAAAGTCCCAATTTTATCGCACATCATTGAACTTAATTTTGAGACCGTTGTTTGTTTTCTCAAATTTTGATATAATTTTGAAATAGAGATGCTTGCAATAACTTACAATAAGAACTGGGAACGTAATGATATCCCAACATCATCTCTTATATTATATTATATTACATTATATTATGTTATATTATATACCTTGCTTGCGCAGTCGAATCCCACTCCTTGACTGGCAAGTACCTCGAGTAACAATGGGTCAGGGTTGCATTTCATGGCTATAATATTGAAATACATTTGCGAATTATGATATCTAACAGAAACAGAAGCACAACTCGCCATGCGCAGAACTTCAAATACCTGCACCTCTCATCTAAGTTTTTTGTTTGAACTGAAAAGCAACACTTAGACCCTTGAGGCCACAAAAATATTTTTTTGACTTAAAGATCTTTGCTTTTATTTTTAACTAACTTGGAAATTATTTGTAATTGGGCCAGTCGCATTTTCAAAAGGGAATGTATGTATCGTTTTAATAACAATTGGGCCTGGTCCATTTGTAAATGGGTCGGATAGGTAACTAGTCCGCAACATATATACAAAAGGTTTAATTGTCATTCTTCAAACCTGTAAATGCAAACTTTCATTTTTTATAATATTTCCCATTAAAAAAGTGAAATGCAATAAAACACGTTACACAAGAACTAAATACTTTACGTATAGTATAAACTGGTTTACATACATACTAGCTACATGTAAACAAGCCTACATACCAAAATGTGCATCTACCCTGGGTAGCTCAGCGCGCCAGTATTCAATGTTCCCCAATATTTCCGACAGATCGCAAACATAAAATGGGTCACTTTCATGCTGGAATGAAATATTTATATTTTAACTTACAACATAACTTAGAGATCGAAGCATATCGTTTTAGGCTTGTTACACAAAGAAACTTTGATTTTGTATCTCATACAGCAGTTTATTTAAAAACCTAGTCATGTCTCACCGCATGGCGGGAGACATTGATTTGGTCACCGTGTCAGCTCGTCTGCCTGTACGTAAGTATGCATGTCAGGACCTAACTCTTATATTGTTTCCAGCATACCACATTTTCATGGTCACCAGATACGGAAAAGTAGCTCTTACACCTTTTGTTGGAAACTTGTAATTTTTGATACCCAGCAAGTACCCAGAAACCATTAACTTTTGGTGGCATTGACCGAAACACGAATCCAAAGATGTGCGATCACTCCATAAAGGACGAACTATAATGGTTTTAAAACTTTTCAGCAATAGCTTAATTTCTTTAGTTAATTGATTTTGTTTATTGTATTTCTATTATTTTGTTTATGTTTTATTAAACCACTGGCAAATATATCAACATAATATATCGACACAAACATGAAAACAGGTTACATGCATAAAAATAGCTGCAACTATTTAAAATGCAACTTTAAAATTAAGAATCGCAATGCTATACATCTGCTATGATTTCCTTTATCTTCCGAAGAACAACATCTTGAGGACTTTGGTCAGTTATTTCATGAGAAATACCATACGGATTAGCCTTCTTCATTCTCAAAAATCTAGAATAGAAAACAAATATTATCACTATCTTTATAGTTTTTATTGCAATGTATTGTAAGGGCCTAAAAATAATCTTAACTTTGTACCCTAAGGCGAGGAAAAAACTTTTTTATCTGGATCTAAAATTTTAGAGTAAAGCAACAACAAAATCCGCTAGCCGGCTGATGCAGAAAGAAAAACAATATTGCCCAGAAGGCAGAAAAACGTACAGGAAATGTCCTTTCAGAGGATAAATTTATTGTACAATTTCAGATGAACTTGAGTTTTTCAGAGGCAGAAATAATACTGCCCGTCAGGGAGAAATTTTCAACAACAAAAATTGAGATGAAAAAAAAAAACAAAACTCAACAAACACAAAAAAGAAAATTTAAAAATTTTAAAACTTAAAATATCGTTTGTGTGATAAAACACGATATCTAGCACACTTCATTACTAAATTTTAATGACAAATATCGTTTGTGTGATAAAACACGATATCTAGCATACTTCATTACTAAATTTTAATGACATAGATTTAACACTATACATTTTTAATGAACATGTAAACGTTACTATAATAATAATAATTATAACAGCTATGTTAAAACCTACCTTTTTATTGTAATATCTGTTCCAGTCACCACTAACCCAATCCTATTCTAGACGTTTCTGGCACCCCTCTCAAACTTGTGCAAGTAAAATAGTTTAAGGGAATCGCAATTTGTTATTCCCTTGGGTGACCTGTGACCAGGACATAAGCTGTGCAATAGTGTTCATTTTGTCATACAGTCATGCAAAATCAAGTGCTTTTTCAATTATAATGCACTTTTTTATTTAGGATACATACAACGTAATTCAGGATAAGTTACTGGATTTGATAATGAACAAAATTCTTGCCTATGTCCCCAGCAAATAATTCTACCGAGTTGTATCAAGTATGCCTTGAATCCGATTTTTATCACCAAAAGCAACACACAAGGGCTGCAGCAGCAAACCCCTCGCTTGTGCCTACAGCCACACTGTGTATTACATAACGATGAGTGCTTCATGTGCAAACGCTACTTAGCTGGGACATATCTAAGATCCTCCTCCTGATAGACACTGTTCGAAAAGTAAAAACCGAGTCTCCGCAAATCAAAGCCTTAAAGGCTGAATACAAAGACATTCTTGGTGCGCTAAAATGTGCAAAATCAAAACTGTATATCGATGAATCTGTCCCTCCTGTTGTTCTAAACCAACGCTGTGTACCGTTTCACGTGCGCCAAAATATTGAGAGACAAATAGAGCTTGACGTAGAGTGTTGTGTTTTCGAAAACCCTACAGGCCCTGCTTTCGAGGTGTCTGCTATCCTAGTTGTCCCTAAAAATTACCCTGGTAAAATTTGCGTTTGCGTAGACATACGCTCTGAAAACCGTGCGATTAAACAAGAGCATCATGTTACCCCTGCTATTAATTAAATAGTTAGCGAAGTAAACGGCGCAAAGGCATTCAGTAAGATTGACTTAAATCAGGATCATAGCCAACTTGTTCTCGATGAAGAGTCGCGGCATATTACAACCTTTGCTACACATGTGGGTTTTAAGAGGTACACTAGACTTTCTTTGGTATAAACAGTGCCGCCGGAGTGTTTCAAAACTAAATTAAGAAAGCGCCGTCTGGCCTCAAAGGCGTTTTGAACATTAGCGATAACATTTTATGTTACGGTTCCGACGCTGATGACCACTTAAATAAGTTAACAGCTCTGTTCCAGCGCATTCATGACAAGGGTTTAACCCTTGCTCCAGAAAAGTGTGAGTTTGAAACCGAATCTATTGAATTTTATGGTCATGTGTTCTCAAAAGATGGCGTGTGACTCGATCCCGCGAAAATAAACGCGAGCTTTGAAATAACCCCACCTAAGAACGCTTCTGAAGTTGTTTTCTACGCATCAACTAGCTATTGTGGGTAGTGATTTATACCACATTATGCCTCACTCAAGCATCCGCTTAGGTATTTAACTCAGAAAACTCGCCCTGGGAATGGTCCGCAAAGCACCAAAGTGCTTTTACATCACCTTAAAGAAGTCTTAGTGAACACACTAACCTTAAGCTTCTATGATCCAAATCGTGAAACTGAAGTGTACGTTGACGCTAGTCCCGTAGGTGTTTCCGCGATTCTGATGCAACGAGACAAAATAGTAATACACTTCACAACGTTCATTTCGCTAGTAGAGCGTTCATGCCAACTGAACAACGTTGTTCTTAAATCGAAAGAGAGGCCTTGGTCATCGTATGGGCTGGTGAACATTATTAGTTATATATCAACTACTTCAGCCCCCACTTCCAATAGGCTTAATTGGGAAAGAAACCTGTGCTGATCCTACGTTATAGCTGTTATGCATGCTCTTAACACCGGTCAATTACATGCATCCAAGAGTACTCAAGAGTAAATTCAATATGTAAACCAAACTATATTACAGCGATGCCATACACTTGAAAGTGAACTCTCAGCCTGTCCTGATTTTGACTGATTGCTACATGGTAGTCCGATTGCTTTACCTACTTCTCCTCACAAGCGTGCAATAGACCTTGCTTCTATGGGTGATTAAGTCATTGCCAGATCAAAGTGTTTATTGTGTGAAACCGTGTGGTTTGTCGGTATTGACAGTTTAGCTGAACAATATGTGAAAAACTATTTAAAAAAAACTATTTAAAAAAAACAAATGACACACCACATAAAGAACCAGCAAAAATGTCACCATTACTCAGTATTCCTTGGTCAGAGGTCAGTATGGGCTTTGGTCAAGTAGCCACCGGTCTGTATCTTATGGTAGTGATAGATGATTACAGTAGGTACACGTTTGTCGAAGTGACTGAATCGTTATCAGCTCGCACCGTTATACCGAAACTCGACAACATGTTGGCAATGAGAGGCATTTTCGCCAGTTATACGTACCGACAAAAGTCCCTTGTATAACGTGAAGAATTTCGCAAATTCATTGAAAATAGTGGTTTTAAGCATAGGAAAATAACAAGGCTTTGGCCTCCCACAAACTCAGAATTCGAGCGGTTTATGCGAACTGTACAGGAAAACTGTAAAAATATCCACAGCTACGAATCTGAACTGGAGGCAGAAACTTCGGAATTTTCTCGTTTCATATTGCGCTATGTCTCATTTAAAACAAATGACTCATTTTACGATAGTGACAATTTAGTAGCTTCTTGATACCATCTCGCGCAAATGATGGCCAGATTTCTGAGACAATCAATGAAGTACTGTATAATTTTACCATCTTGAATTTATTGTCTCTACCTATTAGAATTAGACAGATTTTCGATACCATCTCCCGCAATTGATCATATAATGGATCAATACATCTTTGAAATCGAGGACAATTAAGCAATTAATTGAGAAGTACTCGTGCGATTGATGGCTTAACTGATGAATAACTTTTCGTTAAATCTAAAAATAAATCACCAAAATTATAAATCATTATTTGATTTTATTTGCTTTTTTATTTGACGAATCAGTTAGAAATATTGTCCACAACTCGATAAAACAATTATAATGATAGAAATAGTAAATTTCGACTGAATGGCATAGATGACAATTTCAACTGCTCGGATAAATGTCGTTCGGCTAACCAAACTTGAATCAGACAATCTGTTTGATTCAACAAAAATATTTAGTGAATTTTAGTTAACACACATCATTCATCGGAAAAATTACGAGGATTTCACAAGTACCTAACTGTAACTAAAGTAACTTGAAGATACTTGTGAAAAAAATTAAACGTCTGATAGAGTAAAACTAAGGAAGGGATATGAAAAATAGCCTCAATAAATCTTTAAAAATTAACAAAAAATTGAAATGACTAGGAGAAGTAATATTTTAAAAATATGAGCCAATCTCGCTATTCCACCATTTTTTCACAGATCACATAAAAGTAATTATTAGAATTTAATTTTATTTTATCAAGGCACAGTATTATCAAGGCACGTCATTGAAGCAATCACGCCATAATACTGGAGGAAGCACTTTCTTTCAAAATACTTTTGTAAGACTGAGACTCCGAGACCACTGGTCGAATCACTTCCATTAACAAGCTTACGGCTGGTCACCATGTCAATGGACTAACCTATAGGTCTTTAACACTTTAAGTCCCATTTTCAAGAGGACACTTTGTGGTGCTGCCTTGGTGAAGGATTTTTATGTCACCATGTTCCACACTGCTAACGAGGGTATCAAGAAAGAAACCCGCGATAAACCACCACTCTACACTACTCTATCTCCAGGCAACCGGATAAGGGACATAAGCTTAACTTAAAAGAGATTTCGGGATAATATCCCGCTGTTAGTTGTAAATTTCATAAGTCATATGCTAATATAATATTCCTAACCTTTTGCAGTACCTTAATATCACATTTCTAATGTTTGTTTGTTTTCTGACTTGACAGCTTTTTGAGATGTTGCGTATGTTTGTTCCTTTTATTGAAAGTTTCGTTTGTTTTAACATCGAAAAAATGTCAAAATGTCTCAAATTTAATTTTGTCTTGAAACAGAATGCCATTTAACAGAGCTCCGCAAGACACTGGTGGAAAAAACAGCTCTAAAGAATTGTATTTTGTGTTGGAATATTCGTTACGGGATGGGTGGAGGTGGGGGCCTGACATAAAGTTTTTTCGCATTTGTCTTTTAAATTATGTTCCAAGCCATGGTGTATGAACTCTATGTATGAGGAAAGTAGAAAAGGTTCTACACAGAGCTTTTTGCTTGAGATTTTTTCTACTGTAACTTCAAGGTGTCCATATAAACAGGCCACCAGATAAGTGACCAACGGGTAAGTGGCCACTGAATTACTGACCACCGGACTACTGGCCACTTGACAGCCGGCCATCGAATAAATAAACACTTGAAAAAAGTGGTCACCAAACAATACGTTTAAAAAGGATTTTTGTCGTTGTTTTTTTAAATGCGTATGATTCGTCTTTACAGATATTGAAGACAAAGGAACAGAGCACTCATAATACAAAATCCTGTTAAAAGAAATGTGTAACTGGGGATTAAGGATTGAGATTATACACAAGGGTGTGATGTTTAAACAAAAGAAACTGCGTAACATATTAGATACTGAACCGGAGTATTTACCTTTTCTAATAAACTGAAGCCCGTAAAACTAGATTAGGCCAGGATTTCATACTCCAGTTATTCAAAGTCCTGGAATAGAGGTTTAAAAATGTAATCAGTTCAGCCACATATCTGAAAATTTTAACTGATAAACCTAAATTATTGATCTCCAAAGTAATGAACTAATTGTGACAGAATAATATTTTACAACCGTGTATGCATATTTTTTTAATTAGAATTAGGTACTTTTAAATTTGTTATTTAAATACGAACTTAGGTTTTTTAAAATAAATAATGTCAACTAGAATTAGCTTAACCATTTTACTCACTGACTGTGTGATTCAAGCCCAGTAAGCTTGTTTAATTACAGGGATGAATTTCATACTAATTCATGAACTAATTAAACATTTTAGGCAATATACGTATTTCAGGCAATACACGAGTTAAATGGGTGTGTTAGGGCCATACATGAATTAACCCAATTCCACCATTGCCTGTAAAATGCATGTCTGTGTGTACGTGTGTGTGTGTCCCCTTTTTTCAATCCTATAGTTTATTGAATTTGTACGATGCGGTAAGGTGTTTCCGTATAATTCGTTTTTTAGCCATGATTCTGTCACGTGAACTAGACTGAGGCGGTGAGGGCTAGGACAACCAAATTTGGTCGTGCTGAGATATACTGTAGTAAACTTACCTCAATTCTTTAAATATTCATTAATATCTTTTATGCAAAATTGTCATTGAACTTTCAAAATGTAAACCCACATATAAGGCTATAATAGCCCACAGTACAGTATAATGACTTTTCCACTATCTACAATGAAAGAGAAAATTTTTCGCGTGTGTGCCATGTGCTATAGCTTGCTGTTTGGCCGAAGACCAAATACCTCTGCAAAGACGCTTATCTCCCTCATTTCGGGGATGGTCACCTTCACACTTGCTATTAAGTTGTATTCTGTCAGTAAAGATTATGAATATTTTGTTTGCGAGCTATCTCCCTTTTGTCTTTTATTTATTATTTTCCGTTTAGTATTATTTTTTGCTTTTACATTCAAAACAGGTCAAAATGTATTTCTAAATAAGAATTTATGCTTCATTTGTTTCTTTCATTTTGCCATTTCGGGTTTCCTCAACTGTCAAAAAATCGAAGAGAGACCATTTATCACAAGATTTCACGATATCACATAACTTTAATGCTTATGCTGTTATAATAATTTAAATATTTTACTGTTTCATCAATGTCCGGTGTTCGTTGAACATGAAGTCCACATGGCAGATATTTGGGCACATGGCAAAAATTGATGGGGATGGTCTTTTTCCTGCATAAATTTTTGTTGTTGTGATATTCACATCTTTGCGGCGTCGATTTTTCGACGTCTATACATATCACCGATTTTCTGAAATATATTCAACACTGCATCAAAGATGGTAATTAGGCATATGAGCTGTGTGTGTACTACGTCTTCACACATTCCCTTTTTGGTCCTTGTATGGGGCTTGTTTGCAAAATTAAACGACAAGCTTATTTCGGAAAGGCTCTCAATTTGCCTATCTCTACTTTTAGATGGACTCAAAATGCGAGAAAAAGAGTCGCGGATTAGGATTTACTCGTAAAAACCCACAGCTAAGTGACTGGAAACAGAGGACTGAAATTGACTAAATCAGAGAAACAAAATTCAGTTCCACTTCATTTAAAGTATCACAACATTTGATAGACCTGGAGAAACACTCCAGGACCAAAGCAGGTTGACTGATTGACCGCAGTCATACCTGCATGGTGCCTACACCATCCCCCTCTTTCCTGCCACTGGATGGCAGACCTGCTTATGCACCTCACGGTTAATAAAATATCAAAATAAAAACAGTACTTTATTTGTTATCTAGATAAACAGGTCGTGGACTGAAAAAGTTTACTGACTAGTATTACCTTGATACTAGAATTTAAAATATTGACAAAAGGTGGAAAAATCATTAAAAACCAAGTTTCATGAGCTATGGGAAGCGCATGGGAAGGGAAAGGGAAGCAAACAGGAAGTGTGTGGTAAGTCAATGGGAAGCGATAACATGAACATGCTGCCACAACCATTGCGGTCCTATGACCTATGTGACCTGTGGCCTATGACCCGTCACTTCACAGATGGCAGATGGCGGCCACAGGTAATAAGTCGTAGTGGATTGAGAGCGACAGAACACGGTCCATATTATTTTCATATATTATAGCAGTCCACGATATGCATGAAAGTCAATCAATGGTTGGCAATAACGCCGCTGTTTCTTGTCATTGAAGTTGCCGTTGCCATGGGACTTGCCAGCTTTAAACCTTTGCTTGTACTTGGCCTTGACCTAGGGAGGGGGCCTCTACAACAAAACAATATAGAGATTTGTTCCACATGACTGCTACAAAAACAGTCACAGAATACAGACCAATGAGCTCGTTTTGTTAGAATTCCTTTAAATTGCACTTGATAAAAATTGAGAGGACGACCAACAACCTGCTATAAGAATTTCCGATAACAAAACACCACGCAAAACTCATGGAAGTTGCAATTGAAGAACATAGTGGACTTTGATTTTAAATTATTACTGTCCTCGTCGACCTATGCTCTTTCATAGGCCGCTAAGCCGACACATTTAATGTAATTAGAGATGGGTTGCTTGGATAGATCTCTGTTGTACAGGAAGGAAATTATAGGCGCCTTCTTGTTATTGGATCGATAGTGTCCGACGCTTTGAGGTATTGACGAAGGGCCTCGACTGGGCATAGAGAGACCAGACCTTTCCCTACCGGTTCAGGGTTGAGTACCCTCGAACATACATATAGCCTGTTTAGCGAGTCTTACCAATGAAACATGAGATTGACTGTATTCGACTCTCCGTTCTCCTTCAAGAATTAACGGTCCTCTCCAAAGATCGCACAACACTGCAAACACCGTATTACCAGAGGGGGCTCCATTGAGCTACAGTGCAGGGTATGTGTGTGTGGGGGGGGGGGGGGAGGGGGGTGATGTTCACTTTGAAATGCCTGAACAGCTGAAATAGGGCTATAGGCTCCCCCTATAGCCAGCTATTAACCCTACCTTGACCACCGAAAAAGATAATGTAAGAAGTCCGCTACTACTGCCGGCGATACAAGAAATGGATCCATCTTAGAGGCAAACTTATTCTATTGCGAGCGGTAAACCTTTGGGGTAGACTGCTTGTGGCTACTTACCACCTCTTCCACAATTCTTTTAAAGTAGGCTTTTTCTCTAAAAAGGCGAGGTTAGACACCACCGGCATAAGTCCAAGAGTGTGGGGGATGGAAGTGTCGCCAATTGGCTGGCGCAGAATCATTTCGTGGCACGAAAATTGGATGGTCTTCATCGCCTTGCACCGTGCTAGCAGGGGGAACCAAGGGGCTTCGGGTAACCGAGGTGCCACTAATAGGAGTCGGGAAGGATAGTACTCTAGATATTCGGAAAGGTCTGGGGCAGAATCACCTTGTGCGAAAAGGCAAAGTGGGTCTTCTCAGTTGGACACGGGCAACACGGAGCTTAACTGCTGGTCTGGACACGAAGAGATCTGTCTGGGCAGTTGGGTCGTGACTGAGCTTTCGAACAGATTCATAGGGAGCTACGGTGACCAGTGAGCTAGCCATTAAAAGCATTTCTGAGCTAGGCACCGCTTCGCGTGAATAACTTTGCCTGCACGGGACACTAGGTCGGCTAGGACTTGAGTTTGCCTGTCAAATTGCGGGCTCTTCCCTCGATCTGATTCTGACGAGCAAACAAGAGGATTTGATGTGTAAGTGTTAGGTACCCGAATCTTGATTTTGGCTCCGTGCTTGATTAAGACTGCCTTGGAGTATCTTGGTCTACGTTACGTCGCTCCTGCGTTCACACAGGCTAGGTGTCACCAAATACCAACCGTTAAGCTGCAGATAGCTTGATAGAGAACAGACATTCAGTACCATTGACTTGATTGTTTGATATTTCACTCGTTTTGTGACATGTACAAGAGAGATCAACACATATCAATCTTTGACTCACTAGACACAAGCTCACTTATTCCCAAGGACTGGGAGACATTGAATAAGTTGACAGTGAGAAACATTAAGAGACGGGTTCATCTCAAAGTACATTCGCTGTCTGTAGACATTATGCCCATCAGGTGAAGTCTCGCTACCACAATGTGTAGAAGACGCTCAGGTGTCAGGTGGGCTCAGAGAGAGAGAGAGAGAGAGAGAGAGAGAGAGAGAGAGAGAGAGAGAGAGAGAGAGAGAGAGAGAGAGAGAGAGAGAGAGAATTTTCAGATAAATATATTTTGTTAAACAAGAAAATATTTTGTAAATATAGTCAGTGGTGTTTGTGCCAAGAGACGAAGCAGTTCAGAACTTAGGGTTTGTGCAATTACCAGAAGAGATTGGGCCAATTCTGGATCACATCTGAGACCACTACATCGTTCGATCATGCCGCCCGGATCGCAGGGATCCAACCAAGACCATGCACTGAATGATGTAATCAAGATCAGCTAATGGCTGGCTGGTGCCACTGGAACCTTGCCGATATCGTGATGTAGTCACGACTCAGCTAATGTCTGCCTGTGCTCCGGAACCTCGCCGAGGCACTGAATGATGTGGTCATGACTTAGCTATAAGCGTGGCTGGTTTGTGAAACCAGGATTTCCACAACTGTGCAGGATTATAACAATCGCCATGTGCTTACCTTTTTGCAGAGTGTTGCATACAGCTTGAAGCTTTTAAGTGTAGACAATATTTGGATTGTAGTTACGCAGACATCTGATTCAATATAGAACAAGGATACCAGTGATCTGATTAAGTCCCCCGCCGCACCCCCGTCTTTGAAATGAACAGTTCTTTTCTATATTGCGAGTAACAAAGTGAATTTATTTAAAAAAAAAAAAAAGCGACAAATAACCACAGTTCGCACAGCTCCAGTGTATGATCTGCAGTGGATATCTGTCAAAAATTAGTCAGTTTTGTCTGGTATGTCACATACAATCTTATCACTATATAAAGTTAAAAATATGAAAAGCGCAGTTAGCGTTTCACAAGTAAATCTGTTTTCTCAGGAAACATACGAACCATATTTGAGTCAGCAATTTTTCATTTTTTGAGAAAACCAAAAAATAACTTCGCGTTGCACATCTGCAATATATGCTCTATTTCGATGCAAGAAAGAAATGAAATCACTGTATTAGTCACTAAGATATAGCGTATACAAAGTTACCACTACACATCGGGGATATTACACATTTTTACAAGATTTCAAAAATCTGACTTTTCATTTTTTAAGAAAAACCAAAAATAACCTTGCGTTGCACACCTCTAATATATTTTCTCTCTCGATGCAAGAAAGAAATGAAATCACTATATTAGTTGCTGAGGTATGGTGCGTACAAAGTGACCACGGTAGATGGGCGATATCACACACTTTGACAAGATTTCAAAAATCTGGCAATTTTTCATTTTTTATAAAACCAAAAAATAACCTTGCGTTGCACACCTCCAATATATGTTCTCTCTCGATGCAAGAAAGAAATGAAATCACTGTATTACTCACTGAGATATATCGCGCAAAAACTTACCACTATAGATGGGGACAGACAGACGGACGACGGACGCGGCCCGTTTCATAAGTCCCCAGCTCCGCGCTGCGCGGAGGGGGGGGGGGATTAAAAATGAAATATTCCAAGTGTATTGCATCAATAAAATATGAACTGAAACAATATTTTTCTTAAATATTTCACATTTTCTGACAAAATTTTGCTTTGGGTTAAAAGGGGCAAGGGCGAAAAAAAAAAACACAAGGAGAAATGGGCCGGAAGGAACAGGCCGGGGTTAGGCGGGCTAGACATGGTGATTTCGGAGCCCAGGCGGTGTGTTCGGTTATTAGATTTGCCAGAAAAACCTACAGTATTCTGTCAAGAAATTATTTATTTTGAAAAATGAAATACGAGTTAAAATGATTATTTTACTATTTTACAATTTCTGACCAAAATGTAGCTGTGGGCGGGAAAAGGCAGTGAGAAAAGTACGAGGCGGAAACGAACAGGGCGGAATAACCAAGGGGGAGTGGTTCGCGGGGGACTTAGAAGTACCACCCCCCTCTCCCGCCAGGCCCGTGAGCCCAGGCAGCATGTTCAAGCATTAAACTAGAAAATATTTCTCGAAGGCGAAATATTAAACACTTGGCAAAGGTTTCGAAATCTGAAAAAAAATTGACTTGTCCGCAAAGGTTACCCTAGGGTTTCACTGAAGGCTAAAATTTGCTATCGTAGCTAAAAGTGACAGCAGATTGGCTTTAAAAATGAAACAGAGTTTCTTCTTCTTCTTCTTATTGTTATTATTATTATTATCATTACTGACACACAACACAGGTGTTAAGGTGCCTTTAAATTTGTAGGTTATTACAATTGTGATGTGAAGGCGCACTGTCCATACTGTCATATTATGAATGTGCAAGCTAAAAAAGCCAAGGGAACACATAATCGAATTCATTCTGGGTACTGATGCTCAGGTGCCCTAACCAATCTAGATGGTATTATCATGGCCAAGATGTGAAAGTGTGTTGGACGTTTTATATACCTACAAAAGTATGAAGAATACGTAAGTGAATTCCATTGGGGACATTACTGTCAAGAAGTCACAGCCATTCTAGTTTGTATTTATTTTGGCCTTGCTGCTATACTAAAATACACGGTCCACGAACACTTGTTAAATCTTGTTGATGGGTAAATTATGTGGGATTAGGTCCCTCGCCCTCACTGTTTGTCTATCAGTTATCTGCCCACCCTCAATTCCATCGCTTCTAGGCGAAGGGTGTTTGGGTCGCGTGGTTTTTTATTTTTTGAGGGGGGGGGGTTTAGAAAGAGTTTCCCTCTGTCAGTCCCTCCCTGTTAAAGCCGCCGTATGAGAAGATTAAAAGACGTTAACTTTTATCAATCATCATCGCATTATCGGGATATACGATTGCTATCGCCACAATAGTTACCGGTAGACCAGCACGTTTAAATGTCAAAATAGGGGAGGGGCATACAATTCTTACATTGTATTGTAGTATAACAAAGGACTGTTACATTGAAACATTTTTTTTTCGTTAGGCGGCATAGCAACAACAAAATATATAATCCACAAATCACTAAAATGGAAAAGATGAGATTTAGTTGTGCAAACCCGGCACTTTTGTTGATGCCTTTTCTTGTTTCTAGATAAGATTTTCCTTTATCGGACCGATATGGAAAAAAAATAATATAATAGGCACACCATCTGACTGGTAAAATGTTATAAAAAATCGCTTGTTTTTAAGTATATTAAGTATATGCATTCCACATGTCGAAATATGGTGTTTTGTGGCCAATAGATGCAGACTTACTTCCACTTCTGATGTATCTGACACGGATTCACACTACACGCTCAGGTGAGTAACTGAACTGCAGTGACGTAATTATATGATACATAAAAACTATAAGCAACAATAACACCCAGTGAAGATGTAGTCATTTTATAAAAACAGTTTTATTAGAATTTCTGCACAGAAATTTTTGAACATATAATTCGACACCCCATGTTATTTCACCTGAAGCATTTGCTATTGGATTTTAGGTATCAAGCATTGGTTTCGAATTATCTGTATCTAACATCAGGTTTTGTTATCTAATATTGAATTGAAGATATCTGCAATTGGATTAAGATATCTAAAATCGAATTGTTGATATCTTAGATTAAATTTTAAATATAATTTTAAAATGTATATAAAATTTAATTTTAGATGCCTTTAAATCAATTAAGATATCTAAAAATACATTTTAGATATCCTAAGATTTTAGACAGCTACAACTGCATTTTAGATATCCAAAATATATAGTTTGAGATACCAGAAATTATTTCTTGAAATAATTTTTAGAAAAAATAAAGTTTATGAAAATTCAATTTTAGATACCTTTAAATAAGTACTGAAATCTAAAATTCGACAATAAGTGTGAAAACGACATCCCATAAATGCACCTGCTTCGAAACTTGTGTTTCACGTTTAACGATTAAAAAACACTGATTAGAAATAAGGTTGTTATCAATAGTGTGTTATAATAAGCCGTTATCAATGCTATGATAAAGCATGAGTCAACCACACATATAACTGTTCGCAACTTTCTTCATGGTAAACAAGAATGTCTAGGTCTCGGTTTTAGGTAAACTACGACTCCAAAGTCTTCTGAATTTAGACGCGTTTATTAAACAACTGAACTTCTGAATGATCCCCCTTCACTATGTTTCTTCTTGCGGATATAATCTACGCACTCAACTGCTACAGGAAATGATGTTATGGGTCAAATGTTTTACTTTACAGGATGGTGTTCGGATGAAATGCCACCCGGAACAAATCCCACTCACAATAAATTCCACCGGAACAAATCTCACCCACAATAAATTCCACCGGAACAAATGCCACCCACAATAAATTCAACCGGAACAAATCTCACCCACAATAAATTCCACCGGAACAAATGCCACCCACAATAAATTCAACCGGAACAAATCCCACCCACAATAAATTCCATCGGAACAAATCCCACCCACAATAAATTCCACCGGAACAAATCCCGACCACAATACATCCCACCGGAACAAATCCCACCCACAATAAATTCCACCGGAACAAATCCCACCCACAATAAATTCCATCGGAACAAATCCCACCCACAATAAATTCCACCGGAACAATTGCCACCCGTTTTTACACTCTAAACTCTAACGCCCCGTGGCAAAAAAAAAAAAAAAAGAAGCCACCCGGAATAAATGCTCTACATTTAATAAACCGAGTCATCTGCCCTTTAATTTTTATTTTGCAAATTGAGAACTGCAATTTATCTCAACTGCAATTACTTTTGTGCAAAATCATTCCAAGATTCCTTCTCCGGGTTAAGTTGCCTTAGTAGAAAGTACACACAGAGCTCAGGATCACAAACGTATTTAAAATGCAATTGCAATGACATAAGGCACAACTGCAATGGCTGGGCATATTTTGTTTTGGGTGGGTGCAGTTTAAACCCTACTGAAAGATTATAAATAAAAAGTAAAACAAAAAGCCAAGTAAAAGATAGAATCAATTTATTAAGTGTAGCATTGACACTACATGGTGAAAAGGTGTGGTATTTACTCGGAGTGGCATTTATTAGGGGTGGTATTTATTCGGGGTGGCATTTATTAGGGGTGGTATTTATTCGGGGTGGCATTTGTTCCGGGTGGCATTTTGCCCGGCATTCTTACACATATCATAACTTTTACATTTCTCTTTTGCTGTGAGAACCATACAGTCATAATGCGTAATTCGGAGAGCACCGTGAACATCTAAACAGCAGCGGTTCCTATCTTAATGGCAGCAGAAGCCAAGGTTGGCGGGTAAATATTTGCTTTTGCTGGGAACCGCTTTCCAGCGATATCCAGTTCAAACTTGACATTTTTGTTGATGATGAAGTCATTCGATATGAAGCTTGATTCATTCGTTTCCGGATTGATATCTTGCACATAACCCAAGCACACATGTTTGTCAAGTGTAAAGCCATAGGCAGTAGACGTAACAGTTCCACAGTAGTGCCCATTGCGATATATTGGTTCTCCGCCCCAAGGCCAGGAATCTTCCTCTATATTGTGATCATCTAACAGGAACTGGACAAGTTTCTTCTTAATGCCTCGCTCCTTCTGTCTGCACAGAGCATCGTAGCCTATGAAACCTCCAGTCTAAAAAAAAAAAAAGACGTTTACCTGTCACTATGGGGTTTTAGTTGGTTGACCACAGTAACAGTTGACTCCAGTTAACAGCAAAGCGTGTCCCAAGAAAATAGTTATAATTTAACTGTTCTAAGCCTGTGTATGTATATTTTCAATGGGATGTGGCGCTACTTGTAATAAAAAAACGTCTCCATGACACAACCCACTAATCCCGAATTACTGATTTACTGTTTTCAAGCACTCTAAAGACTGTAGGAACAACTGAGAATCTTCTTGAAAACGCTCAAATCCCTATTGTAGTTAACAACTATGCTCATTTAACAAAACGGCCGACAAGCGGGGAAAGGCGGTTGGCGGTGGTGGTGGCGTCATATACCTTTCTTAGTTCTATATGAGTTCAATGTTTAACCAAATCGTGCGGCTTATCCAAAGAATAACTACTCCAAGTTTGGAGTCGATCCGACTTTCCACTATCGAGATATTTGCTCAAAATTTTATGCAATTACGCTTTTCTGAATTTCACTACACGCATCAGAAGCTGAAAGAGCCGTCCGAATGACCCAAGGAATACCCATCTCGTTCAAATCATATGCATATTTTACGTGATGACGTCATGTGCCGTTTTTCTTTGTTGTACTCCGCTCAAAATGCGACAGAATCTTTCGGACCTATCAAGCAATAGTCCCACCAAGATTCAACTTCCTTCGATGTTCAACGGCTGAGAAATCTTACATACAAGATTTTAACGTAATGACGTCATGTGCTTTTCTTAATTCCACCACATCAGTTAAACGTTTGAAAGAACCGTCCGGCAGACCCAATGAATACCCATATAAAATCTGAGGTCGATATGACTTTACCCTGGCGAGATATTGTGCACACAAGATTTTGTTCAATATATACATATTTTACGTGATCGCGTCATACGCCGCACTAATTCGTTTCACTCGCGACAAAATTTGACAGAATCTTTCGGACCTGGCAAGCAACAATCCCAACCAGTTGAACTTTCTCCGATTTTCAGCGGCTGACAAATTTCGCATACAAGATTTTCACGTACTGGCGTCATACGCCTTTCCCGATGCCGTAACATGCGTCAAAAGCTGAGAGAACCGCCCGACCTACCCTGGGAATAAACAGAGCAGATTTGGAGTCGATTCGACTTTTCGTTCTAGAGTTAACTTGCACACAACACTTTGATCACAACAGACTCACACACATACACACACCCACACAAAGCTATTATGACCCTTTTTGGCAGACTACTATTTTCTAACTATTTTCAGAGAGATCACGACGAAGTATTTGAAATAAAAATTTACACGTGGACAATAGGATGGCCCCACTGGTGTGGCAAGGCAGAAAGGGGCACTACTTTTATTATGGACTGTCAACTCACATTCCACTTCACTCTGTTCCCTCTGTTGCTCTCCAGAGGCGTGGTATGCGGCGTCAAATCTGTGCCCCAGTAAGCAAAGAATTTCTCCGTTCTCAGCGCTCGCAGTGCGTAGTAACCTGAAGTGCGATTCTTTAAAGTGAGAACCAATCGTCAACGAGACGATCTCAAAATGCACTTTTTTAATTAAACATCAAATGTTTCAAACAATATAAAGTGGTGGAGGGCTTAGTTGCAAAAATATCTGCATTAATTTTCACACAAATTGTATATAACAGTTATACTGCGATCTGCAGCTTTAACATTCATCCATGCTGGACACTGCATTCGCTATCTAATGGGAATTTAATATTACATGGAAACATATAAACATTCAGTAATGTTAAGTCACAAAAACAAGGCATCTTTCACACTTAATTATGACAGACGGTATATTTAAATTCTGAGCCAAAGAATTGACTTTAATTTACTTGGACAAATGATTCTCCGTAAATCTTCTTTTATTAGGAAATTCTTTCTTTTTCAAGTACTATAACGATCTAACAAACATGGATATCATCATCATCATCATCATCATCATCATCATCATCATCATCATCATCATCATCATCATCATCATCATCATCATCATCATCATCATCATCATCATCATCGTCGTCAAATGCTGTTACTATTTTGACTATTACTGTTGTCACTTTTTATACTGCGAATGGGCAATCTCCCTCTTGGATTTAAAAGGAGGGTTATTGCCACAGCAGAAATACTATGATATGAGCTTACCTGCGTTTCTGATGCCGTAGTTCTTGCCAGCAGACATCAAGCTATCATACACATGCAAAGCATACTGAAAGAAACCAAAAAATGAAACAGTGATTCTCACAGTAAATCCGAATCACGGTAAATCACGAACGCTGACGTCAGGAATTGTGACATATAAGCACAACCTTTGACCCAGATTTCAAGACAGTATCGTTTATCGCCAATATTAGCGGCAATTTTTGGCGAATCAACGAAAAAGAATAACAGAATAACTAATGTCCGCTGCCAAGACATTAAGACTCGCTGCAGTTAATATTTTAAATAAGAAAGTCGTTTTTGGTCAATAATATTTCCATTAGTTTTTGGTAAAATCTTTTTTATTTATACCCCTACCTCTAGATCCTATCGAAATTTTATTTTATTTCTACAAAGATCCTAACAGATATCTTTTTATGAAAATTTGGTTTACGCCAATATTGCCGTCAGTTTTGGTAGATCGTCAAACAAAAGTAAAAGCCATGCAGGTCCCAAGGCTACTTCCCTAGCGACAATTTTTGGCGAATCAATATATATATATATATATATATATATATATATATATATATATATATATATATATATATATATATATATATATATTGATCTCAAAAATAATTTTTTTCAATTTAAAATTCCATTATTGATAGCAAAATATTAATTACTTTGATCTACAATGATTTATTGGTATCTTTAATATTAATATTTAATATATTTTGACATCAAAAATAAGCATTAAATATTAAAACCATAGAAAAACGACAATGGTATCAAAGAAAACAAATATATATATGTATATATAGTTAACAACCCAATAATGAAACAGGTTCGATTTCTCTGAAACTCTTTCTGTTCTTAGTCTGTTCCGCAATGGCCTTCCAAAAACATCTGGTTTTTTTATTTGCTTCAGAATTCTTCTTTTAAATAACGCGGTATTGAGTATAAAGTGCTATAAAAACCTATTTTAAGTGAATGAGAATATATATATATATATATATATATATATATATATAAGAGTTTCAGAGAAATCGAACCTGTTTCATTATTGGGTTGTTAACTATATATACAATTTATTTTCTTGCCTTAAAAACAGAAAAATGTAAAAAAAAAAAGAAAAAAAAATGAAAATGGAAATAGTTTTTAAATTTTATGAATTTTAATGGATTATTCAATACTGAACTACCAACAATTTAATAAACAGTCGAATTTGAATTCAATTTTTAAACATTTTTTATTTCCATTCGTCAAAAGATAAATATACATCGTTCAAATTATTTCACTCCTTAGTATGAGAGAAATAAAGCAGTTTTAATTTATGTAATATTCAAATAATCGTTAGTCTATTCCGGAATAGCCTAGAATGATGAGCGACAAATAACCACGGTGAATATATGCAACAGTGCCCGCGTAACGTTGGGACAGCTGTCTGGAACATTTTTGTTTTACCTCGGAAGGTATGTACAGGATCCAGCCGTCCTCTCCGGAATGTGTCAGCCTCATGGCTTTAATGCCACTGGCATGGGCTATATCAATTTCCTGAAACGGGTACAAATAAACACTCGAATCAAGCACATTGGTTATTTATTTCAATGTTATAGATATATTTTAAGAAAAGATTTCACCTTCTTCAAATATGGTTCCAACTAACCCTCTTCCCCTATTTTCACGTACTATGAGAGTTCCCTCTGATATTTGCATACCAGTCAATCTGCCTTATCCGTTTTTGATAAGAATTCCGTTTAAGAATATTTGATCTGCTTTCGACATTTATACATTTTGTGTTTCCCTTATAGAGTGGACTGGTTTGGTTTATTGGGGTTTTAAGTACCTTTCAGCGATCTCAACGCTATATCATGACTACCCTACCACATTATGCTGAAATGGGCCATTCCAGTATGAATCCCTAGGGGGGATCATAATAGAGTGCACAGCTAATAGGCACGAGCAGGATTCGAACCCGCAACAGCTATACACCCTAGATCTGAAGACGAGTGCTCTGCAAACTGAGCTACCCGCCCCCTCCCCCTACAGACAAACCTTTCTGATTTTGCACAACGTGTGTGTGTAGTCTGTATGTGTGAATGTCTGTATGCGTCTATTGTGGACACTTGATCTGCTTCAAAACTTGATTCGGCTACCCCCTCCCCCTTTACGGCGGGTCAGATGGTTGCCATTGTATTTGGTGTACAATGCACGATGATATGACGCCAAACGAGAAAAAAAATTGTCATGACTCTCCGAAATTCAACATCAACGCAAATCGGCCTCGAACTAAGTGCAATGGTACTCTGTTAAGCTTACTTTAATCCATAACATATTTAAGTTCATACGTTTACTAGTGACGTCACAGCACGTCATGACGTCTCATTTTCTACTGCTCTACTGCAAAGGATTCCTTTCCCGTCCTTGTGGGACCGAATGAAGGAAAGGTTTATGTGGGTCGTATCCACACACTGGGTAATGTGGCACGCAGGTTACTTCCGTACTGCGTACTTGATGCCATACGACCCCCAATGCATTCGTTTGCTGATGTTGTAAAAAAGAATGCTTTATTATGCCTGGTTATGTTCTTTACAGCTGTACTTCGTGTTCATTGTCTTGGTTTATGCGGCTTTGCAGAAACATGCTTCGTTTTTTGTTTTTATCTGCTTTATACGAATCACCATGATTTTGTATGTGACTAAATGTATGACCGGCAACTAAATAATGAACCAACGAGGTCTCATCGGCAAACTTCGGAACATGCCACGTCGTCACGTGTGATAAGTGATAGGCCATAACAGTGCTCCAATGATGAAATGAGAAGGATGGAACCGGTTCGCTGGGAGATTCAGGACATAGACCATTGCGGCACCAAAAATACTTGACAAAAGGGAGGTTTTAAGAAGAACATTCGGCTACATACGGATAGGAATAAGTGGTCCTCATGTGAAATCTTAAAACAACACGTGAAATGGTTTAGTTTGATTTTGTATACTTCCCCATGTTTACGTATAGACACGAAAACTAAACCATATCAAAGCACAAAACTTCTTATGTTTGCAACAGTTTGTAATACAGTGCGTTTCATAAGTCTGGAATATTTTTGGAGGAGGGTGGATTGGACAGGAAACAAATTTTCGATAATGTTTTCCATTACATGCGTCAAAGTTTCGTTTTTTAGTTGCAGTTTGACACCATAAATAATGAATTACACTGTGAAACAAACTTGTGCCACCTTTCCAAACATGAGGGCGGGGGGGGGGGGGGGGGAGGGGGGAGGGGGTCAGAAACATATCTCGCGAAATGATAGGACTGCTGAAGTGTTTTGCAGTACAGACCGAGATATTCTGCACACATGATCTCCAGACACGTGATGACGTCATATTACGCTACTACTTAGTTCTAACCCGGACGAAATTTGAAAGGATGTTACGGATCTGGCTAGCAACAATCCCACAAAAGGTGAACTTTCGCCGATGTTCAGCGGCTGAGAAATTTTGCACACAAGATTTTTACACAATGACGTCACACGCCTTCATCGATAACGCAACACCGTTCAAAACTTGAAAGAGCCGTCCTACTTGTCCGAGGAATAAAAATACCAAGATCAAGTAACGCTTATTTTTATGTTTTAGAGAGAGTAACTTAAATGCCTCTAATTCTTTTACCAATGAAGCGATTGGCGCCATATTTTATCGTCTCTTTTGTAACATGCCCCGAAGTGTTATGTTAGTGTATTGTTTGGAACGTAATGTTATTCCTCCTTGAACAAATTGAAAAAATAATCACAACAGGTTGAATTAAACCGGGAAAAATTTTTGCTGTGAGATATTTATGCGCAACGGATTTTTGAAAATGAGTCACGTTCAAGAAGAGATCGGCCAAAACTGGGGAATCCCGCGGTGACTATTTTCCAAACAGCACAGTAAAAATCTAATCAAACGATCCCCTTTTTCTAGAAATTTTTGTTCGTCTAAAGCTCCCAATACATTTCGTTTGGTGGTTGTTTTAGATCGTGCAATGTTGTGGTGAGTGCAAGATTTCAAAATGTTATGTATAAAGTCCATGTAAAATTAAATGTGGTCCATGGCCGTCAACCACGTTGCGGACCAGGGTAAGAAAGGACGAAGAGTAAAACATATCTGTAACGACCACCTTCCAGGTACACATGAAAACACGTACAGTAAATAAGACATAAGAGTGTACCGCCTATTTATCCGGACCTGAAGGGTAGTCTTTTGTTGTGATTGATATTGTTTTATTGTTATATATCAATGTCGTATCAACTAGACAGTGGCTGGTCACAACGTCCCTGGGCATTCTTGTTTTATTATTATTATTAGAACAAAGTAGACCCCACAGTAACAGAAACATTTTTTTTAATATTGAATCGTTTGACCCCATACTGGCGTTATGAAGAAGCGTTTTGTTTCCACACTCACCTTACACGTCATATGAAGAAAGTCGGCTTTATCCAGGGAAGCATCGGTTAACTCACTTAACAACTCGGCGGCTTTAGGGCCTATGACGTTAATGGCTGAAAAAGTAAAGATAAGTATGTCCAAGGACATGACCCTGCCGAGTTACCAAACAAGTTTGTCCAAGGACAAAGTCCCAGCTTACGAAACGCAATAAGGCCACTTCCAGCGTGCATGAACAAGGGAATTTCCCTGAAAAATTCGGCTTCAAAAGATGAGATGGCGAAGAGCTAGCTGAATAATTAATTTAGCACCGGACCAGAACATAGACCGATAAATGCATACAAAGATTTGTTTCCCAGAAAAATGGTCTGACACACTGCATAGTCTGCCATAGATATCTTCGAACATCGCTCGCATTTCGGACCAGTGCGCATATTTATGTAATTTGCCTCGATTCTTATTCAGACAAGTGCGAATGTTTATTTAATTTGCGTTGATGCGCGGCTCTCATTTTGGAACAGTGCACATGTTTATTAACACTTGACAAGCCTTTGGCTTGCAAGGGTTATATGAATTTGTGCGAGCAGCCGTTCGTCCTTTTTTTCTTCTTGACAGTTTTCCGACTTTTGTGTCTTCTTCTCTGACACTATGGGCCCTAGGACCATGAAACTTGGGACTTATGAAGAGCTTGACCTGAACGTGTGCATGTCACTTTTTATTTCCGTCTTCGATTTCGTTTTCTTTGTTAAAACGCCATGTGAAAAGAGTGTATTTTTTGCAAGTAAATGTGGAGCATTTAACGTATATTACAGAATACCACACAGTTGCTTAGCTTTGTGCGAGCTCTCACTGCGCAAACAGATAACACAGTGTATGCGTAATCAGTCAATCAAACCTTAAGTCAACAGAAACCAAACACCACTCGGCTTATAAGACGTATTCAAGCTGTGTTGTTTGCTAATATATTTAGCTGGTACTAAGTTATCAACCTATGGAGTTTTTTCTTTCACAGTGGTCCGATTTTTTAGAATATTATAAGCCGCATACATGCTGTGCCATAAGCTCTGTACATAGTTGTACAACACACTGTATGCATGTTGTAAAATACTTTATATTATTCAAGAAATAACCCACTGAAGGAAGTGTTTTCGCGTTTTAATTTTTGTCAAGTGTATAACATTTCGCTAGCGAAATGCGGTTCTAGTTTAACTTGCGTTGATGCGCTTTTCGCATTTTTGACCAGTGCGCTTGTTTATTTACATTGTGTTGATGTGCGGTTCTTATTTCGGATCAGGGCACATGTTTATTTACCTTGTGTTGATAAGCGTTTCTTATTTCGGATCAGTGCGCATGTTTATTTAACTTGCGTCGATGCGCGGTTCTTATTTCAGACCATTGCGCATGTTTATTTAACTTGCGTTGATAGCGGTACTTATTTTGGACAAGTGCACAAGTTTCCTTAGGTTGCGTTGATGCGCGGTTCGCATTTCGGACAACAGTGCGCATGTTTATTTAACTTGCGTTGATGCGCGGTGCTTATTTTGGACCAGTGCAAATCTTTATTTAACTTGCGTTGGCGCGTCGTTCGTATTTCGAACCACTGCGCATGTTTATTTAACGTGCGTCGATGCGCGGTTTTTATTTCAGGCCAATGCGCATAATTCTTTAACTTGAGTTGATGCGCGGTTCTTATTCTGGACCAGTGCGAGTGGTTATTTAAGTTGTGCTGATGCGCAGTTCTTATTTTGAATAGTGCGCATGTTATTCAAGTTGCGTTAATGCGCAGTTCGCATTTTGAATCGGTGCGCAAGTTTATTTAACTCGTTAATGCACGGTGCTAATTTTGGTCCCGTGTGCTTGCTTATTTAACTTGTGTCGATGGGCGGTTCGTATTTAAGACCACTGCGCATGTTTCTTTTTAACTTGCGTTAATGCTCGGTTCCCATTTCTGACCAGTGTGTTTGTTTATTTAGCTTGCGTCGATGAGCGGTTCGCATTTTCCACCAGTGCGCATGATTATTTAACTTATGTTGATGCGTGGTTCGCATTTCGGACCAGTGTGCATGTTTATTTAACTTGCATTGATATCCGGTTCACATTTCTGACCAGTGCTCATGATTCTTTAGGTTGCGTTGATGCGCGATTCGCATTTCGGACCAGTGCACAGGTTCATATAACTTGCGTTGCATTTCGAACCGGTACCCATATTATTTAAGTCCAGCCGAAGTCCGACTTTTATATCTATTCAACTTCCGTCGATGCGCGGCTCTCATTTCGGACAACTGCGCATGTCTATTCAACTTGATCAACTTGCGTCGATGCCTGGTTCTGTTTCGGACTAGTGCGCATGTTTGTTTAATTTCCGTCGATGCGCGGTTCGCATTTCGGACCATTGCGCATGTTTATTTAACTTGTGTTGATGCGTGGTTCTCATTTCAGACCAGTGCGCATGTTTCTTTGGTTTCAGTTGATGCTTGGTGCTTAATTTGGACCAGTGCAAATGTTTATTTAACTTGCGTTGGCGCCTGGTTCGCATTTCCAACCACTGTGCATGTTTATTTAACGTGCGTCGATGCGCGGTTCTTATTTCAGGCCAATGCGCATATTTCTTTAACTTGAGTTGATGCGCGGTTCTTATTCTGGACCAGTGCGCATTTTTACAGTTGTGCTGATGCGCAGTTCTTTTTGTGAATAGTTGCGTTAATGCGCAGTTCGCATTTCGTACCGTTGCGCATGTATATTTAACTTGCGTTGATGCACGGGGCTAATTTTGGTCCAGTGTTCTTGCTTATTTAGCTTGTGTCGATGTGCGGTTTGCATTTAGGAGCAGTGCGCATGTTTCTTTAATTGCGTTAATGCTCGGTTCCCATTTCTGACCAGTGCGCATGTTTATTCAACTTGGGTTGATGCGCGGTTCTCATTTCGGACCACTGCGCATGTCTATTCAACTTGCGTCGATGCCTGGTTCATTTTCGGACTAGTGCGCATGTTTGTTTAACTTGCGATGATGTGCGGTGTTTAATTTGGACTAGTTCGCATGTTTATTTAACTTCCTTCGATGCGCGGTTTGCATTTCGGACCATTGCGCATGTTTATTTCACTTGTGTTGATGCGTGGTTCTCATTTCAGACCAGTGCGCATGTTTCTTTGGGTTAAATTGATGCTCGATTCTTTTTTCGGATCAGTGGGCATATTTAACTTGCGTTCATGCGCGGTGCTTATTTTGCACCAGGGCAAATGTTTATTTAACTTGCGTTGGCGCGTCGTTCGCATTTCGAACCACTGCGCATGTTTATTTAACGTGCGTCGATGCGCGGTTTTTATTTCAGGCCAATGCGCATAATTCTTTAACTTGAGTTGATGCGCGGTTCTTATTCTGGACCAGTGCGAGTGGTTATTTAAGTTGTGCTGATGCGCAGTTCTTATTTTGAATAGTGCGCATGTTATTCAAGTTGCGTTAATGCGCAGTTCGCATTTTGAATCGGTGCGCAAGTTTATTTAACTCGTTAATGCACGGTGCTAATTTTGGTCCCGTGTGCTTGCTTATTTAACTTGTGTCGATGGGCGGTTCGTATTTAAGACCACTGCGCATGTTTCTTTTTAACTTGCGTTAATGCTCGGTTCCCATTTCTGACCAGTGTGTTTGTTTATTTAGCTTGCGTCGATGAGCGGTTCGCATTTTCCACCAGTGCGCATGATTATTTAACTTATGTTGATGCGTGGTTCGCATTTCGGACCAGTGTGCATGTTTATTTAACTTGCATTGATATCCGGTTCACATTTCTGACCAGTGCTCATGATTCTTTAGGTTGCGTTGATGCGCGATTCGCATTTCGGACCAGTGCACAGGTTCATATAACTTGCGTTGCATTTCGAACCGGTACCCATATTATTTAAGTCCAGCCGAAGTCCGACTTTTATATCTATTCAACTTCCGTCGATGCGCGGCTCTCATTTCGGACAACTGCGCATGTCTATTCAACTTGATCAACTTGCGTCGATGCCTGGTTCTGTTTCGGACTAGTGCGCATGTTTGTTTAATTTCCGTCGATGCGCGGTTCGCATTTCGGACCATTGCGCATGTTTATTTAACTTGTGTTGATGCGTGGTTCTCATTTCAGACCAGTGCGCATGTTTCTTTGGTTTCAGTTGATGCTTGGTGCTTAATTTGGACCAGTGCAAATGTTTATTTAACTTGCGTTGGCGCCTGGTTCGCATTTCCAACCACTGTGCATGTTTATTTAACGTGCGTCGATGCGCGGTTCTTATTTCAGGCCAATGCGCATATTTCTTTAACTTGAGTTGATGCGCGGTTCTTATTCTGGACCAGTGCGCATTTTTACAGTTGTGCTGATGCGCAGTTCTTTTTGTGAATAGTTGCGTTAATGCGCAGTTCGCATTTCGTACCGTTGCGCATGTATATTTAACTTGCGTTGATGCACGGGGCTAATTTTGGTCCAGTGTTCTTGCTTATTTAGCTTGTGTCGATGTGCGGTTTGCATTTAGGAGCAGTGCGCATGTTTCTTTAATTGCGTTAATGCTCGGTTCCCATTTCTGACCAGTGCGCATGTTTATTCAACTTGGGTTGATGCGCGGTTCTCATTTCGGACCACTGCGCATGTCTATTCAACTTGCGTCGATGCCTGGTTCATTTTCGGACTAGTGCGCATGTTTGTTTAACTTCCGTCGATGCGCGGTTCGCATTTCGGACCATTGCGCATGTTTATTTCACTTGTGTTGATGCGTGGTTCTCATTTCAGACCAGTGCGCATGTTTCTTTGGGTTAAATTGATGCTCGATTCTTTTTTCGGATCAGTGGGCATATTTAACTTGCGTTCATGCGCGGTGCTTATTTTGCACCAGGGCAAATGTTTATTTAACTTGCGTTGGCGCGTCGTTCGCATTTCGAACCACTGCGCATGTTTATTTAACGTGCGTCGATGCGCGGTTTTTATTTCAGGCCAATGCGCATAATTCTTTAACTTGAGTTGATGCGCGGTTCTTATTCTGGACCAGTGCGAGTGGTTATTTAAGTTGTGCTGATGCGCAGTTCTTATTTTGAATAGTGCGCATGTTATTCAAGTTGCGTTAATGCGCAGTTCGCATTTTGAATCGGTGCGCAAGTTTATTTAACTCGTTAATGCACGGTGCTAATTTTGGTCCCGTGTGCTTGCTTATTTAACTTGTGTCGATGGGCGGTTCGTATTTAAGACCACTGCGCATGTTTCTTTTTAACTTGCGTTAATGCTCGGTTCCCATTTCTGACCAGTGTGTTTGTTTATTTAGCTTGCGTCGATGAGCGGTTCGCATTTTCCACCAGTGCGCATGATTATTTAACTTATGTTGATGCGTGGTTCGCATTTCGGACCAGTGTGCATGTTTATTTAACTTGCATTGATATCCGGTTCACATTTCTGACCAGTGCTCATGATTCTTTAGGTTGCGTTGATGCGCGATTCGCATTTCGGACCAGTGCACAGGTTCATATAACTTGCGTTGCATTTCGAACCGGTACCCATATTATTTAAGTCCAGCCGAAGTCCGACTTTTATATCTATTCAACTTCCGTCGATGCGCGGCTCTCATTTCGGACAACTGCGCATGTCTATTCAACTTGATCAACTTGCGTCGATGCCTGGTTCTGTTTCGGACTAGTGCGCATGTTTGTTTAACTTCCGTCGAGGCGCGGTTCGCATTTCGGACCATTGCGCATGTTTATTTAACTTGTGTTGATGCGTGGTTCTCATTTCAGACCAGTGCGCATGTTTCTTTGGTTTCAGTTGATGCTTGGTGCTTAATTTGGACCAGTGCAAATGTTTATTTAACTTGCGCTGGCGCCTGGTTCGCATTTCCAACCACTGTGCATGTTTATTTAACGTGCGTCGATGCGCGGTTCTTATTTCAGGCCAATGCGCATATTTCTTTAACTTGAGTTGATGCACGGTTCTTATTCTGGACCAGTGCGCATGTTTATTTAAGTTGTGCTGATGCGCAGTTACTATTTTGAATAGTTCGCATTTCGGACCAGTGTGCATGTTTATTTAACTTGCCTCGATGTGCGGTTCGCATTTCGGACCAGTGAGCATGTTTCTTTAGGTTGCGTTGATGCGCGGTTCGCATTTCGGACCACTGCGCATGTATATTCAATTTGCGTCGATGCGTGGTTCTTTTTAAGAACCAGTGCGCATGTTTATTTAACTTGCGTTGATGCACGGTGCTTATTTTGGACCAGTTTGCATGTTTATTTATCTTCCTTCGATGCGCGGTTCACACTTCGAACCAATGCGCATGTTTATTTAACTTGAGTCGATGCGCGGTGCTAATTTTGGACCATTACGCACGTTTATTTAACTTGCGTCGATGCGCGGTTGTTAAATCTGACTACTGCGCAAGTTCATTTAACTTACGTTTATGCGCTGTAGGAGGAGATTCATTTATTATTTTTTTTTCAAAAATTCCGAAAAAAATTCAAAAGTTTTCCAATTCACTCAAAAATGGTCCGACCGACTGAAAACGCACAAACGTATGTACGACCCTTTAGTGGTGCCTCATACTAAAAATAAATGATATCGAGATCGAAAATGTAGGAGGAGATACATTTTAGAACTTTTTCTTACAAAATTCCCCAAAAATTCAAAAATCACGCGATCGACTAAAAAAGCACAAGCCGTTTGCATGACCGCTTAGGGATGCATCACACTGAAAATAAATGACATCGAATCCAAATTTTTGGAGTAGATGTTTTTTTAATTATGTTCGAAATTTTTGCTTCAAAAATTCCCCCAAAATACAAAAGTTGTTCGATCGACTAAAAAAGCACAAGTCGTATGCACGACCCTTTAGTGGTGCCTCATGCCAAAAATAAATGACATCGGATAAAAAATGTAGGAGGAGATACAGTTTAAAGATTTTTCTTCAAAAATTCGCCAAAAATTCAAAAATAACCCGATCGATTAAAAAAGCACAAGCCGTATGCAAGACCGCTTAGGGATGCATCACACCAAAAATACAAGACATCGAATCAAAATTGTAGGAGTAGATGCATTTTGAACCAAAGTTTACTAAATAAACAACTAACTAACTAACTAACTAACTAACTAACTAACTAACTAACTAACGGACACCACCCGCAAACCGATAGGAATACCCCAGCTTACGTGTAACGTAAGCTGGGCTAACAAGGAAAGAGAGAAAAACTCTGAAACGAATACTGTTAGGCCAAATAATGAAGTATGTAAAATGCATTTAATTCGAATATGGAAGCTACCCGAAAGGGATGTTGGAGAGGTGGGGTTTTGACGATTCACGTATTTACCGACATTTACACAATTTTACAAAATTTTTAAAATTCCACCATTTCGGCATTTTTTTTTGTCATTTGTGAAAAAAGCAAAGTCCATGTGGAGAAGCACCTAAGATACTTCGATTAAAATTTTATAACTATTTGAAAAAGACTGAGAGTAATGAATGGTTTGACAATTCAGTTATTTAGTACCATTTATTCCAGTTTTTGCCAAACTTCAAAGTTCCGCCATTTCTGCGCAGTTCTCGAATCAAGCATGGATCCAGGATTTTCGTGGGAGGGTGATTTCCCATGGAAACTCTGTGTTTAACTTTTTTCGGATTGCTGTTTTTTTCTTCTTCTTCTTCTTCTTTTTTTTTTTTTTTTTGGAGGGGGGGGGGGGGGCCCAAATTCATTGCTTATTGACTTGGCCAGTCCGCCTACCCCTTCAGAATTTCACTCCGCGTTTGGTTAAAAAAAGGACTATTTCAAAATTAGCACTCCGCGTTCATTGGTACGCATGGTAAACAGCTAGTACGTGAGTATCCACCACCGGGCGCCCTACCCACCCAAGAAATAACAAGACCAGGTTTACACAAACACAGAACGCACAAAACCTGCATGCCTCCCCTCCGTCATGGACACAATAAACACAGTCATGTTGACAGCCTAGAAACAATACCTAGCATGTGTTCAAGCGATCCGTTTTGTTCAGAGCAGAGGCGTTTTGATTCTTGTTCAATTAGTGACCATAACTTGGGCAATTTTCGCCAAATCAACAAATTAAATATTATATCGGTCACGGACCGTCCCACTATGGGTACATCTCTGACACTGCCGTAGAATGAACCAGTGATTACCAGTATACATCGAGGTAACATCGTTGACTTGAACGGAACCATCCCTTGGGAGATGTTGTTTTATCCACGCTAGGCTTCTCGTCTGCTGAGCGGTGGGTCCTATCATGAAAAACCTGCAAACATCATCGTGAACACTCACGTTGAAATTTTCATATTATCTGCGTTTCTACCAGACATTAAAACAAGAATAAACTAGAGCAGTGTGCATAGCCCACATATTCCCTGCAGGCCCCCCATCAGTTAAACACTGGCATCAATAGGCAATCAAGAGCTGATATTTTCCAAGTCCAGCTGGTCCATTTTCCTTGGACGAACCTGGCCCATTTACAATACCGATCTGTGTTTGTTCCCATAGAAGCTACATACCAAGTTTCATTAAAATCCTTGCAGGAGTTTTTAAGTTATCGTGTTAACAAGCTCTTGATGACAGACCAACCGACAGACCGACAGACCGACACGCGGTCCCTGTGGGGAATAAAACAAGAATACTACTCGATGTAAATGATATCACCTGCTTACTATAGCGTTTAAAACCGCTGGCGTAACTTTTCCCCTTTCGCAAATTTTCGACGGATCGCCACGAATCGTAAAAGCCCGACAGCGCACGACCCAAGGAATACCAAGGCACAATACTGAAAACTTTTTCACATAACATGGAAGTGTAGGAAGAACTTTGAAGTAAAACTGACAATCTCACGCTTTAGAATACGACAAAGTAGCTCACCTGTTATCGGCAAGCCTGACAATGCTGCAGTCATTCTCGTAGCCGCCATTTTTGTTCTGCATTCCGGTATGTACGATGGTGCCGAGAGTGTCTTCGCTAGGAACAACGTCATTGGAGCAGACATACTGCAGGAATTTCTCCGCTTCTCGGCCGGCAGACTGCAAAAAATGTGAACCCAAGCTTTTCTCTCACAGCATAACGCAACTCGAGGGATATGTACATAAAGGTCACTATACGAGCTGTGTCAGCAAATAAACGTTCGTACAGCGATAACAGTATACTGTACTTACGGCAGCAGTAGACCGTATTTCCGGGTAATAACAGACTGTGCGTCCGGCAACAGTGAACAGTACCTCCGGCAATGGTGCACTGTACGTCCGGTGTGAGATTCAATGTTCACCCCCGCCCCCGCCCAAAATCCCTATCAAATTCTCATCCACTTCGACGAATCAGACAAATGCTTTTGATTATTATGGGTATTTGCCATGAAATATATTCAGTTATTAATGAATTGTTTTGTTTTTTAATAAACTGCCAACAATAATAACACAATAAATGATTGATACTTTTTGGCACTTTATTTCTCAGGCCTAAGTATCTTAAAGGTAAAAGTAATCTATTCAGCACTTTCACGCACCTCAGGTATCTAAAAGTATCTCTATAATTACCTATTACGTATCCATAACTATCAACAAGCGTGTCCGTGGACATTATGCCCAACCGCGAAACTATGACTACGAAGGTAAAAGGAGTAAGCACCAATTTTGACAAAATGTAGATTTGGAAGAAGACCCTCAGGGAAACATTCCATTGAAAACATGCGAGGCTTGGAACTTACGACATCTCTCTTCGCAAACTCCTTCGCACAACTTAGGCTTGGTAAAGGCGCTTTTAGCAAGAGCATTTCATGATTATTTTTAAAATTGACCCTTTATAACAACATCGCTAAGCAATATACAAGACTGCTGGACAAATGTCATGGGAACATTCCAGACAAATTTCACAGCGATTGGGTCAATATCTTGGCTATTTTCAATCAAATTCCCAAACATGGTAGAGAATCTCATACGGAGCAGTTCTGTACAATTTCAAAGCGACTTCACCGGATTTGAATCTACAGCAGCATTTGTGTGTGTGTGTTTTTTTCTCTGAAATATATCAGTTTGTTTTGGTCAACATTTTTGCCATTTAGCGGGGAAATCGCCAAACACAACATAATAACAATAAAGAAAACAATAGACTGCTCCTGGGGCAGCCAGAGCTTACAGAACCCAGCAAAGGAGACACTGAGTCTTGTGTGGGGTTTGAACTCACAACCTCTTCCTTCGCAAACGAGAACGCTACCCCATCACCTAACAGGTATCCACAACGTTCGGTGAAGAAACATCAAATAGTAATACACTGTATTTTGTGATTTTTCTGCAATTTTGGCGTTATAATCCAATGTGTTTGCTAATTAAAAAACAAATAGCCAAACAAAATAGCAAGCTTGTGCAGAAACGTCTGGGGAATATTTCTTGTAAATTTCAAAGCAATTGGACTGGTTGTTTAAAAAGTACTATTTTTTTAGTTTCTCTGAAATTTGTCCTTGCTTGGGCAATGTTTTAGCCAATTTTGCTCAAATCGAAAAAATAAAATATAAGCTGTGAAGAGGATTACCTAGGGAATATTCCTGTTATCGATAAATGTCTTAACAATTGCACCGACTCGTCTAAAAACAAAAACTAGGCTTGGCAATACTTATAATAATAATAGGGACGATCGCATAAATCGGTTCAACGCATTTTTTTTCAATCGGCTACGCAAATAACTGGTTTCGATATGTACTCGGAAACCTACTTACCCTGAACTCAAATTTAGTGAAAGTTGACATGTCGATGAGACACACTCCTTCGCGACAAGCCCAGTATTCCGATTTTACTTTGTCAAACCACAAGGGCTTATAAAATGATCCCTTCGACTTCGCTTCACCTTCGTGAAATCCATCTGTTGAAAGAGGTGTGTTATCACAAAAAGAATGAGTCATTATTCAGATAATCTTACGTTGCGACACTTAAAAAATGCCTGACTAATATCCAGAACATGCATTATAACAAAAAAAAATGAGCAGGTTTTTACATTTTTTCTATTACTCTCTAAAAAAGAGCTGCGCCATCTCAAAATAAATTAACAATTATCCAGGTGATGTTTTCTGGCAAGAATTAACTCACAACTTCATAACGTATAGTGCTAGAAATTAAGTGCAAAATTATTTTGAAATTTTATTTCTGTGAAGATAACAGCGTGTGCTTAAAAGAAAAAAAGAGAGAGGGGGTGGGGGGGGGGGTGCACTGCCAAAACGCACAAATACACACAGCCTCAACACATCTACAATGTTCACATACACACAGCCTCAACACATCTACAATGCTCACATATACACAGCCTCAACACATCTACAATGTTCACATACACACAGCCTCAACACCTCTACAATGTTCACATACACACAGCGTCAACACATCTACAATGCTCACACACACAGCCTCAACACATCTACAATGTTCACATATACACAGCCTCAACACATCTACAATGCCCACATACAGCCTCAACACATCTACAATGCTCACATACACATAGCCTCAACACATCTACAGTGTTCACGCAAGCAAAGACAGTTCATTTTACGACGCATGCACACCACAAGTGCGGTTCTGAGCTGACATTTTACTGACTTCAATCACATCTTTGGTACTCTTAGTTTTCAACATTCAGGAAATCGTACTAATATCTATGATAGCGGAGGGTTACGCATGCTACGCATAAACAGCGCTACGAAAACACGACAAAGTAGAACGTTATATTTACCGCACGAAAACACCACAAACTGCCTGGCAACATTTTGCATCCACAAAACAAAATAGCGTTTGAGATCCATTCAGTTTAGATACCACAGAGAGTACGAATGACCAATCAGGTGCCAGAATTCATCTGAGATGTTGGCGTTCATATACTTTTTTTACTTACTGATTACTTTGTTTTGTGGTGATCAGACAGTAAATCTGACATACAACTGGTGTGAATTGTCTACGCTCTGTTAGATGCAAGATATACAGATAAGGAGTGACGAAGTGTGAGGTTATATGCGACAGAAAACTGCCTGTGGTGCAATACGGATCAAAGGCATTCGGTCATTTTATGATCTGTTTTGCTACTTAAAATACGCGCTGGATACAAATATTCGTAAATTTTCGAAATGCTAGCTTTAGCTGTGTGTCATTCAACTAATTTAAACAACGCGAATGCTTTTAATCCAGTAGACATTGATTAACTATAACAAGGCATCAAGCGCCACTATACACTTCTTCAAATAAGCCAAACAAATAATGGCTTCTAGGTGATGCCACCAAAAAGAACAGAGATGCCTCCCCCATTCCAAAACTCCCAGCGTTCAGCACTGATTCCCACACTTTCAATTGATCAATTTTTAACAATGACAAAGACTCGATGTAAATGTTTATCTATTTTTTGGTGCAGTGCAGATTCGTAAATTTGTGGTCCATTTCAAAAACAATGACTCTGCACAGCGACAATGTATAAATGTGTTTTCTGTATAAAGTTTGGAAAGGTAAGACCTTATAATTTCTGAAAATCTGCCTAGTTAGTCTTTTTGTCCAGTAGCGTATTTTCAAGTTGGGTATTGTCTGGCAGGGTATTTTCCAGTCGGGTGTTGTACAGTTTCCTTAAAAATAATACCATGCTACACATATGCCACAAATATATTTTCACTGTGTCACGTTTCAAATGCTGGGCTTCAGGGCTTTTGAAAATTTATCAGCAGAGATCCCAAGCCTCGATACAGAACGTGACATTTTTATCCATTTTTTGACGAAGTGCCATTCCCGGGCAAAAGCCCAAGTCTCGATGTGAAATTTGTAAAATTTTACCCTTTTTGTGCGGATCCTTTAATTATTGATCGATCTCAAAATTAACACGACCCACCACCTACAGACATACATTCATACATACATACATACATCAATACATACATATATGCATGCATGCATACATATACACATGCATGCATACTACAAACGTACACACATACATATATGAAACACTGACTGTGCCTTGTGGTTTCTGAGAACTTTCAAGGACGAGATCCATACTGTCGCTGCAAAATGGTTGTTTTTTTATCTATTTTTAACGATTGGTCAGTTTTAGATGATTTCAAAAATAACATGATGCTGAACATCTTCACCATGTAAAGCTTGAAGAGGCTGGATTCTGTGGATTCTGAGAATTTGTATGGACAGATTAATAAGTTTCGAGGCCAAGAAACCAAAACTGGACCGGGCCGGCGGAAATATCGAGAACTATGCTAAATTTAACTGGAGCGATCGGCAACATAAAGCATACAAACATCAATGCATAGCGATGTATTCAACGTCAAACTTAAATCTATTCCATTTTTTAGTTCTGTAAACACAGGGCGTATTTCAACCATTCCCGTCCGATCCAGCTCTCAGCTCTACATCCGTCACAATAAGTAAATCTGCTAATTGTCTCTTCCAGAGCCACCGGTAAAACATTTACAAAACGTTTCAGAAACCTCCACGTATCGAACTGTCCAGCAAATACCTCGACTCTCGACTCAACATCCTCCAAGACACAATCTAACTATTTAGCACGACAAAGCTTTTAGTGTGTAACTACATTCTGAAGCATGACAAACTATCATTCTTCTCATCGAACATAAGAGATCCCGGTGTTATTTAGACTCCTGGAAAACGAGTCACAAAAATTTCTCGCCCTTCCGACACCTATTGGCCAATCGCCAGAATCGAAGAACTCCGATATCAAATTTAATTGCCTCGCCCAACAGTTCCTAAATTATAGAAACTTCAAGCACAAATGGTTTCTTGGCTGAGAAACCACGAGTGACTACGTCACGAGTTTGTTTCTCGCCAGGGAACCCCCTGTGTGACAAGTTTGTCAGTTTTAAACCCTAGTCCACTAAAATATTAAATGCGTGTATAATAAGCGCAATTTCACAGACTGCCATGATGCGCCTCAGTGATCAGCATAGGTCATGAGACCATGCATATTGATTATTTAATAAAAAGTGTCAAAATTAGAAACTCCTTCTGGTGCCGAAAAAGACATACCAATACAGACCTTAAGTTTTAAAATTCTGAACAAGACAAAATTGTGATAATTGGCCAAACCCTACAGAAAACAAATTCGAGTTTCTCACCAGGATAAATCGAAAAAATAAAATATAAGCTGTGAAGAGGATTACCTAGGGAATCTTCCTGTTATCGATAAATGTCTTTAAATAAATGCCAAACCCTACAGAAAACAAATTCGAGTTTCTCACCAGGATAAAATACCGGAATTCGTATTGTGAACGGACAGAAATTGGATCAAGTTGAAATTTTGGGATTTGCATCATATCTGAAAAATCAGGATAAGTTTGGGATCACCCCTAAAAATCTGGGTTCGGTTGCATAACTATATATGTTAATATCCAGACATGAAGAAATTACTGTAGGAGCGTATAAAGAATTGCAAATAGTACGCAGATTTTCATTTTGGTGTTAAAATGTTTTTTTCGAGCTCATGAACACCCAATGGAACGAACAAAGATACTCTTCAGAGCCGTTAAGATATTGTTTATGCAAATTGAAAATTGACGTCATCACAAGGGATTTCGTGGCTGAGAATTTTCATGCAAAAAAGACAATGAGTGACGTCACAACTGTGGATCAAACACCTTTAGCAATGTCATGCTTTGAAACACGTCTTTTAGTTTTCCATTCCGCCATGTTTAAATGAATCACCAAAGAAAGTGCAATGGCGTGGTATAGACCCCAAAGCAAAAATTATATAATATTTGAAAACTACCACAAGTGATCCGACTACCTTTGCAACTAGAAACTGTGTCCGTCAGAGGAATGCCCAGAAAACAGAATCAACCAGTAGAATCTTAAATCAATTCACGATGATGCTAGGGAATTTTAAGTTCAAAGTGAAGTAGTGATTTAAGTGACTTTTCAATCTTACCAAACAACAATCATACGGAGAAGTCATTCACCTAAATGCTTTTAATAAATCTGTGTCCAGGTTTTCGTGAATTCTTAGTCACAAATTCATGCCAGTGTTAAAAGCGAAAATTGGACAGTACCATAACGAGCTTGAATGTCCTCTAAAAATAAACACATTGCCCGCATCTATGCAATCACTCAAAATTCCCAAATGTAATCAGCCTGAGATGCTCTACACTCCCCAAAATCTATTCACGAGCTTTGGCCTAATCATGTTCAGAAGTCCCATCCTTACGACAATGTCGCAGGTAAATATTCAAAGTCGTTCACATCAATACTCATAACAAGTTTCATCAGAATCTGTTCCCAGGTTCTGTCACAATCCCGTTCATAGGAAAGCGTGACGCAAGGACAGACGGTCAAGCAACAGACATTACGTCCCGAAAGTGCACTAAAGTTCGGCTGGTATCAGGTTTTCCTATTGTTTTTGGAAATTTCATCTTCACAGGAAGCGCAATGCAATTTCTTGGAGTACTTTTTAACTACCCCAAAAACCCAACTGAAAGTGACAGGATCGATTTTTGTTAACTTACTTTTATTTCTTTATATATTTATTGCAATTCTAGAAAATAAAACTGAGAAAAAATTATATTTTAGCACCTTTTAAAGTTTGGCAGTCCCCATTTTTGGCCCCCTGGCACGTGGGCTGGTGATAAAAACTGAAATTTAATGTTCAAATCAAAAGCTGAAACACACCATAAGGAGTGGTGGTACTAAGGATAGAAGGCAAAATCTATTTGTGATAACTTTTTCTCAGTGTTTTAAGATACTTTTCAAATTTCGCTTTGAATTTTAAATAATCCCCGACTTTTTAAAACATATTTTACACAGATATCCATATTTTTCGTTGCAAAACTGTGTGGTAATGCAGTGTTTGTTGGTGAAAAGTGCTTTGGGAGATTGATTTAGGAGTTATTTTTCCCAGCTTACCGCAAACATCTCTTGTAGGGTCACTGCTGAAGGGGCTCAAATTTAAAAGAGCACTGCAAACTCACTTAAAGTGAACTCATCCTTAATAGGCCAGCTTGCCATAAAAAATCGTATGCAATGATTGCAGTGAAGGCCCTGGAGTGTAACAGCATATCTTGCCTCCATAAACAGCGTCACCTCCTTAGTGAAAGCCAGACAAGTGTCTCTTGTCCCCACCTGGACTACACCTGAAACTACGTTGTTCGTAGCCATATTCACGTCCAGTGTAACCTATTAGAATTTGATCTACAAGTTTATTGAACCCAAATATTGATCAGAGTATTAAATAGGATAAATTATTAAGTGATTAAATAAACACTAGTGTATTATCTATTTAATGTTCCACAGAATGTCCCAGCGGTGGAGTGGAGGTTAGTTGGTTGGTTTATTGGTGTTTTAAGTCCCTTTCAGCGATTACAGCGCTTTATCAGGACCACCCTGCCACATTGCACTGAAATGGGCCATTCCAGTTAGGAGTGGAGGGTAGCCTTATCTTCTTCCTACCTGCAGGTAGCTGTTAAGTTGGGGGAAGTGGTAAGATGCACTCTGAAACAAGGCCATCATTTGAATGGTGCTGGATCTTCATTTGATATGACGTCCTGATGTAAAGATAACCCTTCTAACTACGAACAAACACAGCAGTTTCGCACGAAGGGTATTTTCATGAGACCCTAACTAATTACCATATGAACAATCTACGCCCGCCCAAGATTATAATGAAAGTATAAAAATTGTCTTTGCAGATATCTTTTAGCAATCAGAAATATATTTTTATATTATCAGCATTTATTTAATGATATAATTGTCTTATTACAAATATCTGTAAAATAATTTCTAGTATATAGAATTCATACAGATATCTCTGCGCAAATACATTTACATGTAAATAAATAAGACATGTGCTGAATTCAAGTGAAGTCATATGTATATATCAATCTTATACGTCTTTAATTTGTGCGGATTTTCAAATTTATATGTAACCGTGCGACGTTCGCTTAGCCCTCAGAGGGGATTTGATTTAAAACTTAAATATAATAATTTATCAAACACAAGAGCATTCTCCATCTAGGGGTCGTTTTAATTTATGGACACGTGTCATCTGGGGTAATATTTGAAAAGTGGTCCGGTCACGGCCGAGCTTTCAAAACTGTTCGGTAAGCTATAGGTTTGTAAAACACGATTCTTTTACTGCAACTCTTACTTCACCAAACAACAAATTAAACTTCCTGACCACACTTTCTTCACAAAACTTAAGTACTTTAAGTTAACTTAATCAAAATAAACAAAACTTGTATTTTACTTGCACTAAATGTGCGCTGAATGCGAAACATGGATTCAATACTAGCGATGTATTATATGTGTGGCCACACCTTAACTGCACTTGTATCGAATAAAGAGGCCGAGGAGAGTGACGAACCCAAAACTAGGTTTTAAACAAATGATCACACAAACCTACACAAGTACTTAATTTCCCAAGTAACTATATGCTTACTACGCACTATCCAGAGTGACTATTTATATGTCCACTGCCTACTGACCCATCTAAAACCAATAATATGACTGATCATCTGCTTTTCAAGTACCTCTATGCCCAAAAAGTACCGACCCCCTCAAGTACCTACAAAGAAACCTACAGTACCAACCTCTCAGCCACGTATATGTGCCACAATATACTTTCTCACTTAACTTCCTGCCTCTTAACTTTGAAGTTTGTTTAGTTTGTTTGTTTGGTGTTTAACATCCCGTTCACCAACTAAGATGGGTATATTAGGACGCACTTGCTAAAGAAACAAGTGGGAAAAAAAGAAGGAAGAATGAAGAATTAGTGAAAGAAGAGTCAGAAAGAAAGAAATTCCGATTAGTCGCCTCCTACGCCATGCACGGAACAGAAAGCAGTATTAAGATTCCCCCATTCCACGGGGGAAAACTTTGAAGTTTCATCTCAAAGATAATATGATACGTTCGATTTGAATAAGCATCCTTAAATAAGTGTGGAAAACATATATAGACGCAACTGCACGCACGATTTTCCTAGGCATGTTATGGGTCTATCCGATGTTTTTGTGCCCACTGATCTGTGAGACTGCTGTGTACGTCAAGTCAAACTCAGAGCGCTATACAATAAACAACAGGGAGCGTGGTGATTAAAAGTCTTAGTTAGCTATAAACTATCCTTTGTCTCTCAAGCCGTTCGTTTTACAACACCAAAACGCAGAGATAAAACTCGCTGTTCACACAGCTGGGGTTGGTGAGAAAAGAATGCACACAATTGGTCATACGATTTGGAGACCGTACCTTTGATAAATAAACAAGGGAATGCTTCGTGTCTGAAGTCGCATGTTAACGTGTTCATACTAGGCAATATATGGACAGGCTCCCAAGAATTATTAAAGTAAGCGGTATATTACCCATTTAGCCCAGTTTAAAGCCAGGCGATGACGCGATTTATGCAATTAAGCGGTGTGCGATTATCTGTGTTGAAACTGCGTTAGCTGGCATCGGAAACGGTTTGGAATCTGAGATCTTTATGCAACTAACTTATTTAAGCGCTCAACCGGTGTGCGATTAAGTGATTTCGTCTGAATCAACAATATTTATACATGGATGAAGGTGGAGAAATAACTTGTGTCTAAGGGCTCAACCTTGCGGTAATGTGTCAAACCATGTTGCTCTCTCGTGCGCTGCATACTGCTGGAAGCGGCCACCAGCCTCCGACTCGCGAGGGAATATTGGCGACATTTTCACATTGCGAGCTGATTCAAATGACGTCACACGGTCACGCGTCATAACCTTGCCTGTTGTAATCATAACAATGTTTCCAGATTACAAAATACTTATTCCAATTTACAAAAAACACTGACCTTCAAGTGTATTTTTAACGCATGGTGATACAGGACTGGACAACTCTGCGCGTTGTCGTTCATGTCATCAGTCAGCGCAGAGGTATATATGGGTGCAGTAGAGGTGCTGGCTAATCTGCACATTTAAAACACATAACTAGTGTAACGACACTATGAAGCAGGGCTGCTACAGGTATACGCCACGAAAAGTTTTCAACTAAAATAAAAAATAATAAATATTTCTGAGCAAACCTCCACTTGTTCATCAGGCAAACCTTCTTATATGTTCCTTTGTGAAACCATTTGCAATGATCTCTTCGAGTATGGACAAGGTGTAAAGGATTTAATACTGTGTCATGTGGAATGCCGGTATAATCATTTTTAATACCTGTTTTAAGGCGTCAGAAAAAATTCCTTCAACTAAAAATTCGTACAGAAAGTCAAAAGGACATAAATGTTTACACACTGCTACACGTGCTTTTAAATGTTACTTTCTAATAGAAAAACATTCCTGTTTGACAGACTCGTTCGACTGACCTAAAAATTGAAGTCGAGACGACTTTCTGTTATCGAGATATTTTGCACACAAAATCTTGTTCGTTCGTTCATTATGCACATGACAAATTTTAATACAAACTTTTAATACCAAGCAACAATCCCATCAAGTTTGAACTTTCTCCGATTTTCAGCTACTGAGAAATTGGACACACAAGGGTTTTATGTAATTATGTCATACGCCTTTCTTAATTGCGCCAAATACCTCCAAAGTTGAACAGCCGTCCGACTGACTCAAGGCATACCAACACAAATCTGAAGTCGATACGACTTTCCGTTTCCGAGATATCTTGCACACAATACCTTACGCAAAATATATACATATCTTACGTAATGACGTCATATGCCGTAGACATTCGTTCTATTTGCAACAAAATTTGAAAGAATCTTTCGGACCAACCTAGCAACAACCCAACCAAGTTTGAACTTTCTCCAATGCTCAGCGGCTCAGCAATTTTGAGTTTAATATCACGTAAATATATGTTTATCCCAATAAACTGTGCTGCTCAAGATCACTTCGGAATAACTAGCTTTTACTCTACATGCATTCATATATACACTAACTCTACACAGATTCACACACACATACGGACAACAGAAAAGCCCCATTTCTGTCACACTTGTCCAGCCTAACGATCGCCTAGTCTAAAAAAGCGTTTGTTTGATTATTTTTGTGAAAATTATCCAATTTTCATGTTTCTGGCTCGGCTAAGAAAACGAAATATAAGACGGTATACTGACACCTTATATTATCCAAATCCAAATTCAAAAACTTAACAAATGACTTCGTTGTATACATGGCGGGACAGTTGAAAATTATTACCAAAGTTAGTTTACAAGTAAAATATGTTACACAAGATTATTATTATTACTATTACTATTATTAACCTATGAGAAATGCGAGCGACGCAGCCTATAGAGAAGTATTTTATTCCATTTCTCCTGTAATCAACATCTGCTGCTGACAACAATTTGATGTTGATATTAACATAATCCTCTTTATCCAAATGTTACTTCTGATGAGGTTATTGACAAATCTCTACCAGAATAAAATTTTAACGAATGCCAGTTTTTCTGTCACCTTCTTGTATATGTAATCAGTTTTTACAGTTCTTTTCAGCCACTATTTGTTCAAATGAATGCATCCTCCCTTGAAACCGTCAACCAATGATATATTGAGAACACTAACCAGAAAATCAAGTGACGGTGCAAGGGTGCCGTCAGAGTAACAAGACAAGGGCAACTGTTCAGCTGACACCTGGATTAGCATTGCGATTCTTCTAAAATGTTGAGGGTAATATTAGATATGTTCGGTATCCCAGACTTTAATTTCCTTTGTGGCAGCGAATTCTTGTTTGTGGTCTAGACCACATTGTCATCATAGCCGACAATTTTGTTTTATTGACATGAAGCCGCACTATGTACAGTATGATGTTGTGAATATGCACACTAAACACTCCAAAGGTACGCCTAACCCAATTAAGTTATCTTGATGCAAACGTGAAACGGCCAGTCTCTGACGGTATTCATAGCTGTTCCAATACAAACGACAAACGACACTTACTAGCCATTTACAAATATATCACACAGGAAGAATATATAGCCGAATTTACCGATGCCAATACTCTTCAAATCGTCATGTGGATAACTATAAGTGGCGGTTTTGAGACATTTCCAGTTACTTTTTTTAACTTACCGAGAGCAAGTTGCTTCTCACTTTAGACAAAAGAAAACTAGAGCAGTGTGCATAGCCCACATATTCCCCACAGCCCCCCCCCCCCATCAGTTAAACACGGCCATCAATAGTCAATCAAGAGCTGAAATTTTCTAAGTCCAGCTGGTCCATTTTCCTTTTACGAACCTGGCCCATTTACAATACCGATCTGTGTTTCTTCCCATAGAAGCTACATACCAAGTTTCATTAACATCCTTCCAAAAAATGAAGAACTTTGTTTCTGAACGTAACTTTTTCATAATTTTAATACACAAAAAAAAAAACGAGTTTTCCCGAGTGGAAGCTACCCGAAAACAGAGTGGGAGCGGTTGGGTTTTAACGATTCACGCATTTACCGACATTTACACAATTTTACAAAATCTTTAAAATTCCACCATTTCGGCACTTTTTTGTCATTTGTGAAAAATAGCACAGTCCAGGTGTAGAAGCACCTAAGAAACTTTCGATTAAAATTTGAAAAAGACTGAGAGAAATGAATGGTTTGACAATTCAGTTATTTACTACCATTTATTCCAGTTTTTGCCAAACTTCAAAGTTCCGCCATTTCGGCAGCTTTTGGCGAACCGCGAAAGAAAATAAAACCCTGGTAGGCGAACCCCTGGGGAAAAACGGGCACAAAAAGTGCCACCATTTGGTCAATTTTTCGTCAATCGTCAAAACAAGTAATAGCCAGGTGGGGCACCACCCAGGGAACATTCCTGCATAATATCAAAACGATTGGAGCAAAACTGTGGAGGAGAGAGCATTTTAAAGAAAACGTTTAACATACGCGCATGCATTCAAGCTCCCTATAGTGATACGAATAACCCAGTCCGACAAAGTCGGCTGGGCTAAAAACCAGAATAGTATTCACATGTCCTTTAACACAAATGATTTCCAAATAACGCAAGTCGCATAGGTCAAGGACGTCCTCCGTGATGATGACACGAAGGAATACGCCGAGAACGGTAATATTTCGGCCAATCAGGATCAGCAGATAGGTTACCCTTTGTGCTCCGTTCACATAAGTAAATGGAAAGAAGAATACGGACACTGCAACAGGCAGTATTGAAACATTTGCTGACACATACATGCGTGCGTACAGAACCCAGAAAACTTCTCCACAGGGTCGGGGAGACCGTGATATCACAAACTAAACCGTGGGGCAATGTGGTTTTTGGTTCGAATCAAATCCAAATATGTTTGTGCCATAAAGAGATCCCAAAGATCTCATCCTTGATGGGCCAGAAGAAAATACCAGTGGAGAATTGTTTTCGGGGATGCATCAGTAGATTATATGAATGCAAATGACACGCGGAATGTCTCTGGCATTTTCGGAGCAACCATTAACGATCTGACCATCCCTCTGCTCCGCTACCCCCCTCCCTCCCCCTTATCAACGTCAGGTAAAACAGGGATCGACGAAGTATTTTCCTACTTGTGTCTATAAGTAATATGGCATGACTATTCAAGAACAAGCTTCGGTTTAAACTGATCTACGAAAGACCGACAGTGGCAGGTTTTCTTTGGTTAAATTCAGGGACAGCGCCGTTGGTGATAACACCAACGAAAACCTGGCACTATCGGTCTTTCGTACTGACCGCCAAAAGGTTTTCTTGGGGACAATTCACACCAGAAAACAATCTCACGAGAAAAAAATAGAAAAAAATACTGAATATGCCACTACTCTTCAAAGATTTGCAAAGAAAGAAAAAACCAAGTTGATCTCTCGACTGTTTTAACATCAGTTATAACATAGCAACGGATGTTAAGGGCATGAATTGGCCGAGGGGTAATATAAAGTACACAGGATATTCACAACAAGTACATTCACACGCACGTACAAACGCTCAGAATCAACAAAAACTTAAATATCCTCTTAACCAGTCCAACAGGAAGAAACAGGAAACAGTATATAAACCTCTACGCAAGATTACCAAAATCATCATCAAAGGGAGAATCATCAAACCACGCCGCTCTTTCATATAAATTTAACTGTTGTTCGAAAACGGCTCCAAAGTCTTCTTGTGATTTATGCAGTGGTGTGGATTTTACACAACGACCCCCGCTGAAATCAGGCGCAGGGATGGGAGGGCGGCTGCTGGAATGCATTCCTGTCAAGGTGACACATACAACCATATATATATATATATACATTCACATATACAGTAAGACTACTTTCAACACTTCCATTTTGTGAACCAGCCCTTATTCTGAATTTCACCTCTCACTTGCAAGACAAAAATATCTATGTTACAACATGGGTCTCTGGTGATATTTCTTAGACATAGAATCAGTTTGCAAATCAAGGCAGAGTTAGGATTATTGCAGGTCACAAAGTTTAAGATTCAGTAACGTCCATCCATGCTATTCGCGAGAAGAAAATAATATGACAAGAAAAAATGCAACAGGTATTTTACAGTCGATAATGTGCCTTGCACTGATGAAGGGTATCATGGTTCTCAAGAAATTGTTTGTAGGTCAGCTTCCGGTTGTCTGACCTTGACAGAAAAGTTTGAGGTACATTTTGTATAACGTCTTTTAGCCTGATCAAAAATGAGATCCAAACGGCTTTCGAGATAATGTTTAACTTCCGGTTTGTCGTGCCTCGACACTGACCGCAAATAGCAATATCACTGAGGTACATATTGTGCAAGGCGTTCTAGCCCTCGTGGGCGGAATATGAGCTCAAAATCGCTTGATCTTGATTGGCTTTCGGTTTTGGATCAAGACATCACAATCTCTAACGATTAAGTTTTGGGTCTTGATCCCCACTTCCAAGGTGAAGGTCACAAAGATAATATCTGTTACGTCTTCTACCTGGGAAAAGCTACACAAAAATTGAAAAAAAAAAAATCCAACCGAAATTTTTGCAGGAGAAACATTTTGAAAAAAAACTCCTAAATTATTTTTTTTGAAATAACGCCACTTTAGCACCACAAAGCAAAAAGAAAGCAAATACAAAGAAAGACAACTTTAGAAACCTTCAACCAAAATTTGCAAGCAATCTGACAACAGTAGGCAAGAAGCACTGAGAAAATTGGCTACTAAAAAAAAACACGAAAACACCAGGTTTGAAAATTGGCTTCAGTTCATTTATTAGAATGCAGTCTTTTGCCCAATGTTTGGGGAGTCACCAAAAAAGTAACTTTTCTAGAGAGATATTCATGTAAATTTAAAATTGGCTGCCAACAAAAATGCCACCCTTTAGCCAATTTTCAGCGAATCGCCAATGAAAAATATTTTTTCCAATGGAGAACGCTAAAATCATGATCCATAAAAGTTGTCTGAATCAGAAAAAGTAACTTTTTTCACTGCCGGAAAAAAAACGATTGCACGTTTGGGATGGGTGTGGCTTTATTACATGGTAAAGTTTTCTAGCGGTAAAATAAATTATCATTATAGCGTTCTGACCTTGCGGTTCTGAACCACTAACAAGTTAATAAGTTAGCAGACGATTATACATACACCTCGGTTGTTTCTGTGACAGAAACATAGATACAGACTTGAAAACCTGGCAAACGAGACACTGACAAATTGGGTCCTGGACGGGCCTGGAAATCGGGACTTCTTGGTTTTGAAGCGGACATCCTCTCCGTAAGCCAAATCCTCTCCAAAATACATTCACGGTGAAGGAGTCTTTATCCAATATTTTGGCCAAATCGACAAAGTTGTGTCAAGGATATCCAGGGAACATTCCTGCCAGATTTCAAGACAAGAGGGCCAGAAATGCAGGAAGAGTAGCATTTTGAAAAATTGTTTACACACACACACATAACGGGCGACGAATACTCCACAAGTGACGAGTATAGCCTACCAACGAAAGTCGGCAAGGCTAAAAAAAGAACGTGAACATAATATGAAAAATTCGACTGTGGTTGCACATCCGAGGTAATATTTTACGTCACATTTTACATGCTTTTTCCTATATATTTTGCAAGATCGACTGATCTTGTAAATTTATATTTCGACTGATCTTGTAAATTCAATAATTCGAAAAAAAGTCCTTGACAAACGTATTGGAGAGTTATGCTTGGATGGCAAATATTTACTTGATCGTGTTAGAATAGCAAAATGAAAAAAAAAAAAAAAAAAAAAAAAAACAAGAAGCGACGTCGGAATGACGTAATTGTGACGTCGCATTTCTTACAGAAACGACCATTAAGCAATGAGGCAGTGTCGCAACAACGCCGAACCGACGTATGATCCTAAAATAACTACTATTGCCAAACATTGCAATTCACAAATTTTTATTCATAAGAACAAAGAATCCACGTGGGGTGTAACAATATTTGGGAGCCTCTTTTACTGTATGAACAAAGAATTTTTGGTCTTTCTCACTGGTTCATTTGAGCGGCTATATGCCTTTCTACCAGACCTTGGTTGGGAATTTTAATAAGCTGTGAGGAGGACTACATAGGCAACATTCCCGCCAAAACTCAAAACAATCGGAGCAAGAATTTTACAAAATGGTCCACACACCCACACATACATACACCCCTAAGGGACACCGGATAGTCTGCAAGTGATAAGAATAGACGACCAGCAAAAGTGGACTGGCTAAAAGAAAAGGAAAAGAAAACCGGCCGAGTGAATGAAAAACAAACAAGATGAGAAACGAGACTGCTTTTCTTTCTGGCTTTAGTGTCATTTTGTTTGCATTGGACTAAAATGTAAGTCTGCAGTTACCATGGCAACCAAGAACCAGAATGACCAGTCCCCACAAAACATCAGTACACAGGGATATATTACACACTTTCAAATTTAGTTTCTTGCTTCTGCAAACAAAAACATCAGTCTCCCCGACTAAATCCACAGTTCGCCAATACCCATTTTTGTTCTATCATTGAAATAATAGAATAGTGTTCTTTTTGCTGTATTCATTATCGAAAGAAAATCATGGACGAGAATGGCCGTCAGCATGTAACATATTCGAAAAATGTGCAAATACAATTATATGCAACATTTTTTAATCATGTTACACATCCCCCCGTCCCGCCTCGCCACTGATCCCCCCCTTAAAAAAAAAAACACACAAAAAAAAACAAAACAAAAAAAAACACATATATCGAGTTTTTTTGCGCCAATTATCCAATAAATGGGTTTCATCGTGTTCGGATGAACCAGATTGTACTGTTTGTGTGATACAGTTATGTTAACTGAAGTACGCTTCTGGTAGTACAATTAACTGTGCAGTTAACTGTGAATACGATGGGAAGCGTTTAACTTTCCTACAACCAGCCAGCGACAATAGGAAGCAAGAATACAAATGGCTTTAACCCTTAACCGAAGGTTTTATTCCAGAATAGCTCCCAGTGAGTAAAGCATCAGCCCCGGTATTCACAAAACAGGCTTCATACAATTTAAATTTCCACGCAGTGGGTTTATTCTAACTTCCTCCAACCCACAGGGGGATACAAGAAACCTCTTAACCAACACAAAACTATTAAAAGAAAAGTAACATACTCTAAAGTAAGATATCAGAAAATGTGGTGCAAACATTTTGCGCATATGATTTTGACGTCATCCGCTTTCCTCAATGGCATGATAAGCATCACAGTTGACAGAACCGTCCGACCTATCAAGAATAAACAGACCATGTTTGGGGTCGATGCCACTTTTCGTTCCCGAGATATCTTGCACACAATATTTTGTTCACACCAGACACATACACATACAAAATGACACACAGAACGTACAAAACCAATCAGGTCTCATCAGCAGAATTCAAAACTGGTCAAGTCGTCGTTGTGACACGTGACAGGCCATGACAATGCTGAAATGACAAAATGAGACCTCCCTGTCATGAATTAGGACCAAAGTATTTGCATTCCGGCTTCGACAATAGCGGCGCAAAAATATAGGACAAAAATGGATATTCTAGGAGAAAAAATCACCAGGAAATGATCTGATTTGCTTTTTTATGCTTTCATATGTTACAGTACAAAGCATATGAAGGCAAACTAAACCATAAAAAGACTTCATATTTGTAATAGTACACAACAGTTTGCAGTACAAATCAAAGTTTGCGTACAAATCAAATAAGATCGCATACGATCCTACGAGACAATTTCGACCAAAAGCAAATAACATCTTATACAATCTGACAGGTTTTGGTGCGGACGTTTGCTGCGGATAGAACCAAGCGCAACTTTTGCGCAGAAACACTTAAGATCCAAACAAAACAACACCCACCTCGATACCGAAAGCGAAACTAAACTGGACGATGCAAAAAAAATAAAATAATAACAAAATGACATATCACTTGAAAAGTTTGCGAGACTTTGAGGGTTAATTGTGTTGGATGGCCTAGGGAGTCACGTGTGACTTCCCGCGACTCCGCAGTCATAGTCCAGTTTTTGGGAGTCACGTGTGACTTCTCGCGGCTCCGCAGTCATATTCCAGTTTTTAGTATTCTGTTCCGCGATAGCCATCTAAAATATACTGTGAATGATTGCCATCAGAATCCTTATTTTAAATAGCATGAAGTTAAAAATGCTGAGTGTTTTTCTTTCGTAAATCTTTTTGATAACCTACAAATAAATCCTGCAAATCGAAGCCTTCAAAACTGGATCCCAACGGATCCTGCCGTACAAGTTAACGTGCCGTCAGATGCGAGCACTGATCGCCTTATCAGCCCAGGCGAGTTTGGGATTTTGTTCGGGAGAACACCGGTCAAAGGTAAAGCCTGGGTCACCAAACAACTCCAAACTAACGCTCACTACGTATGTCAATTATTTTATACCAACTAAGAAATTAGTGAGGAAAGAAATTTTGTTTTTTAAACAAAGGCAAATTCTACCTGCAAGAAAATAGTTTCTAATTATTAGACATGTTAGGAAATAAAGCTGTTGTGCAAGTATCTAGGAGCCACAGCGCTAAGGCGTCTGCAAACCTGAAAAGGCAATGGAAATAGCAAGCAAAGTGTGCGAGAGACTACAGTAAAAAGTAAACAATTTGTAGCGTACAGTGAGTGCCATCTGGCCTGCATCTCATTTCAAATATGTCGTAATCAGGCATCAAACTGTTGCCATCCTCTGCGCTGCCATCGAAGTAGAGCGGTCTCTCGTAGCCCATGTACTGACCGAAAACAGCTGCGGCGTCCCCGCAAAGGTTGATGGGAGAAGAGCGGAGCGAACGACATGTGTTAAATCCGTACTGCGCGGTATCCCAGAATTCAACTCTCGCCACACTTGCTGGTGCGCCAAAATAAACAAAATAAAATAAACAGAACAAAAAAGAATACAAACTAGTCTCCAAGAAGACTGTCCAACTGGTGGCGAATGTCCACACTTAATATCGCCCAAGTTCATTACAAGGTTTATATGGGCTACAGGGGCTTAACATACACGGTGAATGGTTGAAAAGGCTCCCCAAAAATATGCCGTTATGTCCGATATATATAATGGTGGTTGTGACGTGTACCAAATATATGAACTAGATCCTCCCAATCATGTCAGAGTACAAAATATGAGGTTAATAAATAAATCTAACTCCCACCGTGGACAGTGGTTTTGATCCAGACAACCGAAATCTTTAAAAGGCAGACCTGGGCATGGTGGTTGTTACATGGTGGCTGTTACATGGTGGTTGTTACATGGTGGCTGTTACATGCATATCAAAGTCCTGCCATGGATCTAAATTTGGATTCATACAAATTAAATGACCAAAGGGCACGTCTGGGCATGGTAGTTGTTACCTGTATAAAATAGGACTTGATATGAACGCAAAATATGACTTAATAATTTCCGGGTTACTGTCCGAAAAAGACCCACCATGGATCAAGGCAGCAGCGGAATTTTTTACAGCACATCTTGACATGACGCAGGCTACGTTCATAATTTGGAATTTGATCCGCGGAATACTTTCAAAGATATGTTCAAATATTCTTAGATGAACAAAAATATCAAGTCTCAATACTCTAGTTTTTCCAACTAAAGTATATATGTCTAAATTATTAATTTTTTTCTGAAAAAAGATTATTTTTGGCATATCACCGCACAACAAGACATCATAGTTGCCTTAAATGCATTGCTACCTGACTATTTTTACATGATTTGCCCTGTCTCAACAGCGGGCATATTTCAATTGTTCATGCTGCTCTTTTGAACTTGACGTACTTCTCATCTGGTCACGTTGTGGAACCCTCTCTTTAATTAATTCTGCCATGATTTTTTTTTTAATATCTATCGTAGAAATTCAATTCTGGATATAAATATCAGAGGGTATTAAACTTGAATATCGTTGAAAAATTTAAGAAGCCTCATACAGATGACGGTGGCCATTACCACGGCGAGACGACAAACAGGACATAACCCGGCTGGACAACTCGGCCCATTACCAACTCGGCCTACTACCAACTCGGCTCTTTTTGGACAGCTCGGCTCACACTTTTTTGGACGACTCGGCCCACTTTTACCGACTCGACCCATTTGTGAAAGGTCCATTTTTGTTTTTTGTTTTTTTTTGCCATTTTACTATTTGCTATTTGAGTTTTTATTATTGATTTTGATTAGAACTAGCAGCCTTTTTATGGCACAGTTATGATTTTTAATACGATTTAATCAAACAATGAAAGACGGAAGACATTTGTTATACGAGATTATGAAAGGCGGGAGATTTCTCTTATGATATGCATTTCACGATGACAGGGATGACTGCAACTAATGAATACTCCGGTGTTATTGAGCTCAATTGCAATTTCTGCTACCTTCGATTGCATTGCTTATAATCAGCATTGTTTTTCACAACGACAGAGCTGACTGAAAGCAGTCTGAATGTCACAAACATCAAATATTACAATACCCAGCTAACACACCATTTTACGGTTTATGATGCGGATACAAGTATCACTCGAAGTGCACTTCATGTGTTATGGTGATAATGGGTCATTTTACACACCATAAATGGCACTTCAACACTCTTTACACTTGGTTCTTAAAAATTTCAATAATTGCAATTAGAACAATGTTGCTCACATGATCGCGTACACTGGTACAGATTACAATTAATTTCCATCACTCTAGACCAAAATAACCGAATTTAATGAGCGATATGCAACTGATTTTACTCACCAGTGTTATTTTAAATGCAATTAATTGTTCACAACAATAATTGCTATTCATTTCAATCAAAGGCAGCATCTAACTCCCTTGATTTGCAATCAAACCTGTATTCTAACAATCACAGAGCACATAAAGGTGTCAAAAGAACTCTGTCATTGTTATGAACAAAAAAATCTTTCACCTAAAAATCACATAGAGCACATAAGTAAATTATAATTTTTTTTTATAAATTGTGTCTAAATAATTCTGTTATTGTCATGAGCAAGAGTTGCTTGATAGAATTAAAACCTGTGATTTTTGGTGCCGAGATTTTAAAACAGGTCCTGGGAGCCTTAAGATTTTTTTTTTTACTATTAAAATGGTGTGTAAAAATATTTAATGCTTGGTGCGGAAAGCGTGGTACCAACTTGCTCATAGAAAGTGGCGCTGACTTGCCCAAAAACTACAGTGTTTGGTGCCGACTTGTCCAAACCCCTGCTAAAACCTTTGTTTTTCTGTGTAATAATCTTCTACTGTCATTTACAATAATTATTAGAAGTGGCTTGTTCTCCTGACACATGTATAATCCAGAATGGACAAAGTACTAACACTTCTTCCATAAAAGACACTAAAAAAAACTCATATATTTGGAGAAAATTTTCGATAAAAATGTTTTGGGCCGAGTTGGTAATTTGGGCCGAGTCGTCTTTCACGAATGGGCCGAGTTGTCCAAAAGTTGGGCGGAGTTGTCTTTCGCGAGGTGCCGAGTTTGTGTGGGCCGAGTTAGTGATGGTAACGGCTTCATTACAATAATAGAGATGGATATAATACCAGAGACACTGGGAAGCCTTGACCATGGGCGGCCATTGCCATGGCCACCAATGTAAATAACAGCAACAACTCTAGACACAATTACCGAATACAACTGGCTAATTTCGAACACACCAACCTCTTCTGAATATCCTAAGTGCAATTATTCCCCGGTCTGAGTGAGTAAGCCTTCTAGAGATAACCTGGTATTTTCAGGCTAACAACAGATAGCCATATTACAGCCATGGCCTGTGCATATATATATTTACGCCGAGAAAGGCATATACATTTTATTGTACAGGATAAATCTGCCAGGCAAAAGTCGAAGATATAGCTTTACAAAATGCATAAAAATTACCTAATGTTTCTTTGACTCGGTCCCTGAGGAACTTTTTGTTGTTATGCAAATCCACAAATCGGCGAATATCGTTCGACCAGAGATCTCGGCTCGGCTCCCCATGCGTGATCCACTCGGCTATGTATTTTCCAGCGCCACCAGCGGCAGTTATCCCACTACTGTTCATTCCAGCAGCTACGAAATAATTCTGAACCTGTAATTTAAAAGCAAAATCAGAATATATAACATGGGTAAAACTAGTCAAGTCTGCTAAGTTATAACTCGCACTCCCAAGTAGCCAAATCGCATTTTTTTAATTAACTTAGTTCTGAATCTCCCTTTGTGTTGAAAGAGCTAATATGTACTGAAATAACTTTTCAAGTGCACATGCAAACACTTGTTTTACATATCTTTTCTAACTGACCCAAAATGATCCATATCCGGTTTAGCGAGTTGCCCGATTTATCGAGATATATACAGTGGAACCCGGATAATACTGTCTGCGGGACCTGGCAAAAGTCTTTCCATTAGCCGGTATTTGTATTAACAGATAGTTTTAAGATTTCCGTGGTTATCTTTGCATCAGCCAATATTCGTATTAACTGATAGTTTTAAGATTTCCTTGGTTATCTGTCTTTGCATCAGCCGATATTCGTATTAACTGATAGTTTTAAGATTTTCGTGGCTATCTGTCTTTGCATTCGCCGATATTCGTATTAACTGATAGTTTTTAAATTTCCGTGGTTATCTGTCTTTGCATTCGCCGATATTCGTATTAATTGATAGTTTTAATATTTTCGTGGTTATCTGTCTTTGCATTAGCCGATATTCGTATTAACTTATAGTTTTAAGATTTCCTATGTTATCTGTCTTTGCATTCGTCGATATTCGTATTAATTGACAGCTTTAAGATTTTCGTGGTCATCTGTCTTTGCATTAGCCGATATTCGTATTAATTGATAGTGTTAAGATTTCCGTGGTTATCTGTCTTTGCATTAGCCGATATTCGTATTAACTGATAGTTTTAATATTTCCGTGGTTATCTGTCTTTGCATTCGCCGATATTCGTATTAACTGATAGTTTTAAGATTTCCGTGGTTATCTGTCTTTGCATTAGCCGATAATCGTATTAACTGATAGTTTTAGGATTTCCGTGGTTATCTGTCTTTGCATTAGCCGGTATACGTATTAACTGATAGTTTTAAGATTTCCGTGCTTATCTGGTAACTTTTACAATGCTCTCATTCATGTACGGCTTAGGCTTACATTAGGAGTGCCATGTGGCTATTTGTTTGGGTTTTACTACTTCTACAGTACGGAATTTTGTTGAAATAGATAAAACAAATTTAAAAAAAAAAAAATCACAATACTTTATTTATATTTACCATTTCGCCCCGCAAATGCTGAAAACTTGGATGTACACACAAAAACGTTATTCGTTTAAATATGAATCAACAACATGAAATGCTTGCGGTCTACGAAAATGTTAACTTACAATGCTAACTGGCTACTACACTGTACTTTCAGTCTCAATTTTGCTAAAACAGTTCAGTTATTTTACTGTTTCCTTGCAACTTGGTAAAAAAAAAGTCAACAATTGTTTGTTGCTTAGCTTAACTAACATGAATTTTACTGAGAACGTTGAGGAGATCGTTGATCTTGTCAACGGTGTGATCTGCGTTTTCGCAAATCTCTACATCAGGAGGCGCCAGGCTATTCTTAGCTTTGTAACGGAAACGTGACGTGAGTAGCTCAGATGCCAACAACACTAACTGCAATTCACACTGAGCGCTGAGTCAGAAGCGGCAGGGAGGGGTGGGTGATGCCTCTATTTGCCTTAACAGCGCGGCGACTGATCTCTCAGGATTAGGGGAATAAGACACAGTATGCGGTGTTTTATGACTCTTTACACCTTCAAAAAAAAAAAAAAAAATACCACCCCAAATTTGTTCATGTTAACCAATTCTAAGATAATACGATTTTTTTTTACATTGCAGTCTGTGGGAGAAAAAAACTGAGACCAGCGATTTTGTTCGCATTAACCTATACTTCGTATTATCCGATTTTGCGTTAAATGAGGGCCGCTGTGCTACGAGCGCGCAGTCCTAGGGCTAGTGTGGTCAGACGAGTAATAAAGAAAAAATGACGGACCAACAAAGAAAAAAAAGGTCCGAAACATTGGCCTTATACAACTTCAATATAGTCTTTGCAAGTCTCCGACTTGTCAAGTGTTAATAATAATAATAATAATAATAATAATAATAATAATAATAATAATAATAATAATAATAATAATACCTGGCATCAGAGCAACATTGGGTTATGGTTGAATACGGAAATCAAAACAACGTCTAGGTGTCTAATTACCGTCTACTAATCAACGTCGAATCAACGTTGAGAAATTATTGCAAATGGAAGTCGAAACACCGTCCATCTACCGACGCTCTATAGACGTCTATACAACGCCTATTTTCCCACGCCTATTCAACACTGCACCAAAGACGTTGAGCAGACGTCGGTGAAAGTGATGTTTTGTTTGCGCCCAAAAGCAACGTTTAAACAACGTTTTTTTAGCCAACGTCTATTCATTTTTGTGTCGAAGACGTTTGTTAGACGTTGATCTATGGTCGTGTCCAATCACAACCAAATTGCAACTAGATTTAATGTTGCGAAACCTGAAATCAATGTTTGCTGAGGTACAACATATCACAAGCTGTGTTGAGAAGAATTTGATGCAACTGATTTGCCGACAAAGCTCTTTGCGGAATTCTACATTTTCAAGTTTTCAGCATCGTAATTTTTATGGTCCCAAATGTAATTTTCGCCACTTGCTGGTGAAAATGGTCAAATACAATATCACCTGGGGGGGGGGGGGGTGTCAAGAAAGTGTTACCTCTGGTGACTCTCCAAGGATATACTTTCCATCGGGCGTAAAACTTTCTGGACCATTAATAAACTGCTTGACTTCCGCTGTTTCCAATAACGGTACTCTGTGCAGCATTTGATCCAGCAAAATCTCTACAACAATTTGACGGTTTAACTTAATACCACGAAAGAGAAACTAGAAACCATGGTTTTTGCTCTGGAGAAACAAAACCCCATGTATTTATTCGGTCTTTCTTAATATTCAACATTTACAAAGGGGGCTTTCAACAGGAAGTACGAGAAATTGTTCAATTATGGGAAAACCTACATTTTAACTTTCAGTGGAACTTCTCTGTATATTTTTTTAAAGAAGAATTTTGGCCGTTATGATTTCGGAACATATTCAAACGCTTTTTTGCTATAAGCAACAGCAAGTCACTATATATATATATATATATATATATATATATATGAAAAAGCTCCAAAATTCTGTCGTTATTATTGATATCAACAATTGATTTTTTATCTCCAAGATTTAATTTACGATTTGTTAAAATTTTATACAAATGTTTGTCTTTGTGAAGATACAGTATTTTAACTTTGCAATATGGACTTTTTTGATCCCAAAAAAAAAAAAAATTTGCCATCTAAAATTCAATTATTAAAAAAAAAATTAATGAGATCTACATCGATTTATTGATAGCTTTAAATATATTTTGATATCAATAAATAGCAATAAATGTTAAAATGGCATTCCATACATTTTCTCTCAATTAATTTTTACCTATGACGCCTCCATCGTCGTCTTATTACTCTTGACGTTTTTAGAGCCAAAATATCTTGCAAATGGTTGCATTTAAAGTTTAGGGGTAAAATACGTTACGAGACTACTTTTTTCGTAAAGACTTATTTCGTGACCTACTTTTTCATGACGTCATTACGATGCCGTTTTATCGATTTTTGCTATTTTGGCACTTCGAATGCTGATTTTAAGTTAATCTGATAAAAAAATTACAAGAAACTGAAGTTTAATGCACTGGTACGTTCTTGAAAGGCTCTCCCCCACCCTTTCTTCCTCTAATCCACAGTACCACAAAGTCCCCTGTCAAACACGACAACAAAGAAAAGGCCTAAATTTCTAACTAGAACGGCCACTGCACACCAAAAACATCAATGTACAGGGATATATCATATAGTCCCCGACCAAATCCATGGTTCTACAATACCCAGTTCCATTTTCCTTTTACAGAAATACAAGAATAATTTCCTTATCTGTAAATACAATAAAAATTCAAGATAAACAATTCAAAGAAAACATAAAATTATTCACAGGATGACCGTCAAACTTGACTTGACCCTTGGTCGAGGAATTCATTATAAATACAATTCAGTGAGCGGTGCTCACTGAATGGGAGTACACCCGGCAGTGTACGAGTCATGCAGCATTGGCCGAAGGTGCCAATGTTTTGAATGCCTCAAAAATGGAGGCACGATCGATAAGCTCTGAAAAACGCTGTGATTCCAGTGTCGTAATAACAACACAATTTTACTAACGATATCGCTAACTAGTCTACAGCAGTATGGGGGAGGGGGGGATGTTTGTGAAATAAAAATATATCACGTAAGATTTCTACTAATGACGTCATACGTCTTTATTAATTTCGCTACAAACATCAAAAGATGACAAAGTCGTCCGAATTACCCCAAAATTCCCATACAAAATTTAAAGTCGATAGAACCTTTTGTTTTCGAGATATTTTGCACACAAGATTTCATTCAAATTATAAACACAATTCCCACAATCCCTACCGGTTCGCTCTACTACCGACAAAATTTGATAGAATCTTACCGACCTACCAAGCAACAACTCCACCAAGTTTGAACTTTCTCCGATGTTCAGCGACTGAAAAATTTTGCACACAAGTATTTTACGCCTTCTCTAATAAAGCAACACGCGTCAACAGTTGAAAGACCTGTCCAAAACACCCAAGGAATAAACAGACCAAGTTTGAAGTCGATCCGACTTTCCGTAGTTGAGATACCCTCCATACAACATATTGTTAACAATACAGAACGTACATACACTATGTTTCCCCTTGGTCGGGGAGACGCAATAACCATTGTACGCGCACCTGGGCAAAAACTGGAGGAGTGACACTTTAAAAAAAAAAAATGTTTACAAATGCAAACAAACACACACTGACACTCACACACGGAGGACGATCGGAACAAACACCCCCCCCCCCCCCCCGCCCCCGAGCCAAGTCGGTTAATTAAAAACCCAGTGTAGACCAGCAGGTAAGCTATTCACGAAACGAAACTTACGAAACTGGTCCCAGTCCTCTGGCAACAACTGGAATTCAAATTTGTGGGGAATACCGTCGTGGAAGACTGGCTTAGCAACGGGCTCAAATCCACCGACGAGAAGGCCTCCTCCCCACTCACGCACGTAAATATATCCGTCGTAGTCTCTTATTACTGAAACAGTATAGATGGAATATAGTTTAACGAGAGACTGTCTGTAGGCATGACACTGTTAGTTTCAGCAATAGCAGCCAGTATAACTTATCTTAGGTGTGCACACATAGCCCAAATACTCAACTTCTTCATTTCGGTTTAAGCGACGCGAACGGGGTATTGTCCATGCAAGACAAAATACGAAGGTGGGGGGGTGGGGGGGGGGGGGGGGGAGGGAGCTCGACGACGTTTTATCTGAAGGTGATACGTTCAGAAGGGTCTATCTCCGTCCATCATCTCCCTGTCACTGAGAATCCACCGGAAATGGCGATATTTGGGCGGTGGCGATTCCCATTTATTTAGCATAGATTTCGAAATCTAAAAACAATTTAATCTACATTGATCATTAATACGTACTGACTTTCTAAAATTTATCCCCTATGTTACCCTAGTTATTTGGACACTGAACCCAATTTTCACATTCTTCCATATGTAATGGGAGAGACACAAAGGTAAGCGTTACCCGGCATCATATTGTCGATCCCCTCAATCGGTTTTGTGATGATGTAGAAGTGCTCGCATGGGTGAAGCGGAACCTTGACCGGTATGCTGCACTTCAGTCCGAGTTCTCTTGCCCACTGGTAAACAAAGAACGGGGGACTAATATGCTAGCTAGTTCACCTTCTCACAACACATCTAAAGAACCTTATTTCACAGATTTTTAAATTAGATAAGTGAATTTCTCTGATTCCGCCCACAGACAGGGTCTAGCATTTAGCGGATTCTCAACGCTGAGAAGCCATGGCTGTTTCTGCAAAATCGTGAAATTGCGGGCAATCCCGCGCTGGATTTGGAATCAGAAAGCGTGACCAGTGCTGTATAGGCATATATATAGGTACATATATCTATAATGTCGACTCGATTCATATATAAATGCTGCTATTTTACTGAAGTCCAAACAATTAACGTGTTGTCTACGAAGTTTTATGCAATGTGTATATACGTATACATTAAAAACATTGGGGTCATCCTCCCACACCGCGTCAGATTCGACCAGTTTGATTTGAATTTGGGTTGACATCTATCTGCACTAGATGTACCGAAATTATTTATTTTCAACTCAGGATTATCACAATTTTTACAATTTACGGTACATACTACTACACACATAACAAAGCTACATTCTTGGCAAATACGCAGATTGGTAAGCTGGCAATAAATTACTGAAAGGGAATAATAAGCTACTAACCATTCCAGCCGTGTTCACAAAGTACTGACACTCGATTTCACCCCGGTTGGTTTTCACGGCTTTAACCTTCGAGTCCTCTGTTATCACTGCATCTACTTTCACTTGCTCGAATATTTCCACACCTTAATAACAGTAACACCACGAGGCAGTAAGCATCCTGGAACATCCGACATGCCCCGAAAAAACAACGTAAAAACACTGTAAAGATAATCTTCCAAAGAGGAATATGTTACTCCGCTACCTGGGTAGCCAGGTAAGACCGTGAATTACACGCTCAAGATGCCGGAAGGGGGAGGGGGCTGGTTGTGAAAGTGCGAGCCAAAGTGCGGACAAGGTCTAGGCCAAAAGTGTCGACAGAGGAACTGATTATACCGGACAAGGTTAGCTTCGTACGCTTTTGATGGTGCTCTCTAACTTCAGACCAAAAAGGCTCGGCATAAACCAGGAGCTTAAGATAAAGCAAATAATAATAATAATAATAATAATAAAATCCATACACATGTTTTTTCAGTGTACAGTTTCAAAATACTGGGCCAAACAGTTTCTCAAACTCGTCTAGACAAAACTCAAGTCACGATGCAAAATGTGTGTGTTTTTTTTTTTGTTTTTTTTTTTGATTTTATCATCCGCCACCCACTTATTTTTACATATGAACTTAAAACTGTACAAAATCGTTCGACTGGTTCAAGGAATAACTATACCAAGTTTGAGGTCTTTCCGAATAGAAATAACTTTTTTAACGTATTGACTATGATTACGCGATCTTCGCTTGTTCTAGTTGCTAAGTTTCGCTTTCTTAGTGTAATTTACAAACATTGTGGCGCATAGCTTAACATCAGTTTTAGAACCCTAGTAAACACTGTGATGTTCTCACAAACGTCAGCTCTTGGTAGACGTCGATTAGTCGACGTCTAATCAACGTTGCGTATTAATTACAAATGAACTTAAAAAAACGTCCTTCTACTGACTTTATATAGACCAGTTTTCAACCTCGTATACCGCTAAAAGGTATTCAACGTTGCACGACAGACGTTGGTTAATCGTCGGAGAAAGTGGTGGCTTGGTTGCGACCAAAAGCAACATCTAAACAAGACTGCTCAGCCGACGTCTAATCAACAGTGTATCAAAGACTTTGATCAGACGTTAATCTGTGGTCGAGACCAATCACAACCAAAATGCAAGAAGATGTAATGTTTCGGTCCGGTCAGGTTGGCGTCGTAACTAAAAATCAACGTTATATCGAGGCCGGAATGTTAACTGCGACACATCATGTCAGAAGCTGTGTTGCGTTCAGTTTTAGTGGAAATGGCATTGTGACACTGCTTTTAACATAGTTCTCAGGCGCATTCTTAATTTTTAAGTTTTCAGTGTCGTAATTTTTATGGTCCCAAGCGTAATTTTTGCTACTCGGTAGCGAATAGGGTCTAGTTGAGTTCATAAGTTTGGAAAGGATTTTTCTCTCGGAACTCGTCAAAAATACGAATACACTGTAGTTAGGGATTAAAAACCTGTGTAGGGGATATTCATTCAGGTGCTGTGTGAAATTCTGAAGCGAAATATGCTTTAGATGGTGTGTTTTATCCATAATAATTTGACACTGCACATCATGATACCAAAGCATGAGTAACCTTACTTAGGGAAGAGTAAACATTTTGCGCTTACATAAGCACCCAGTGTTTTGTGTCGCTTTGTGCCGCAGAGAGTAAGAAAATCCAATGTGGGCTTTTGGAAGCAAGTCAGGAATACATAAAAAAATAGATTCTGTGTACTACCCATTAGGTATTTTAATATCAGTTTTAAAGGTAGAATTGTCCATATAGGCCTTTAGCTGCTTGGTTAGTTTCTCTGACCGTTATAACTTTGAAATCGTGCTCTGCCCTTCCCAGTCCACTGTTTCACATTTTCTCACCTATTCAATCCTTCTCCCTCCTCTTTTTTTTTTTTTGGCTCGGTTCAAAATTTTTGTCAATTACAAGAAATCATTGAACTTGTCACACTGTCAAAATTAAGTGATCTTTTAAGTTCCTTTTATTTTAGTGGAATATTCTTTCGCATAATTTGCTTTTATAGGAGCGGTGTTCTGAACTGAACATTTTCTTCTTTTTTTATTTTATTTATTTATTTATTTTTTTTTTTGGGGGGGGGGGGGGGCTTCGATGGGGGTGTGGGGGGGGGGTTATATTCTTTGCAGTCTTCAGCCGAACATCCCTATCGCTTTGAAGACTGAGGGTAGAACCTACCAAACAACAACTCTACCAACTTTGAAGAATCTCTGAAGTTCAGCGGTCCAGAAATCTTACAAATAAGATTTTTACGTAACGAGGTCATGCGTCTCCCTGCGTAAAGAGTTGATAGAGCCGTCCTGTTAGTCCAAGAAATACCAATACAAAGTACTGCCGTGAAAATATTGTTATTATCCAGTACTGGAGAAGGATATTGTAAAAGATTTATCTTCTGTACGGAAGAATTAAGAAATACCGTTCTATCTCAATAATTCACAACATCTGACTGGTGTAGAGGTTGGGGTGGGAGGGGGGTGGGGAGCGAAAGTAACGCCCTACCACATCCTGTGCTTAAACAGGTAATCGGAAGGATCCCCTTGGTCTTTTCTTTAAAAAAAGCTACCTTTTGCCTTAATTACAACCTAAATACTGCAGGCAAAATTTTACCTTCTTAAACCCACGAAAATGATGTTAAATTCAACTAGAGCGGCCAGTGCACACAAAACATAAGAGTGCAGGCTTATATTACACACTTTCAATCGATACCTACTTAGTTTCTTGTTTTTGTGAACAAAAACAAATGTCTCCCCGACTAAACCCATGACCCCCCCCGTCCCCAAACTGAAAAAAATATTCATTTCTGCAAACATAACCTTCATTCATTGTAAAAAACTCAAAATAAATCAAACAGATGGTGGTCACTGAAACAGATATAAATGAGCATCTTTTTTCATCGGAGTCTGGAAGGTGGTCGCTAAAACGGGTTTTACTGTAGGCCCCTCTTATCCAGATCTGAAGTTGGTCACTATAGCAGTTTTACTGTACGTTACATTTTTATCCGGGTCTGGAAGTGGGCAAGACAGGCAGGTTTTACCGTACGTCTTTTTACCTGAAAGTGGAAGGGGTCACGACAAACGGTTCTTACTTTACATCTTTTTATCCAGGTCTTGAAGGCGGTCGGGATTTTTTTTTTTTGCTAACCATCAACCTCCACACGCCCCTCCGCTCAGCTATTTACTGTAGGTCCGACTATAAACACAACTCTAACCTTTTTACACAAGGCAACGGTAACGGTCTGTACCCTAAGTGTAGTTATAGCCATGATAGACTACCTTGTCTTCGCACATTCCAATCGGCCAAATAGCACTAGAAAGGCATTCTTCATAACTGCGCATCAGATGACGCACTTCGGTGGGAGAAGGGGGAAGCATTTCGTTGGCAAAATGGTGAGCTGCTCCTCATAACACAAGATATCGGACGACCCAATTTAATAGCGAAAAATGCTTCAGCAAACAATGCTAATCGATACAACATGGCTCCTATATATAGCACATTTTGGCAACCTAATCAAGTATGCGGCGAAAAAAAAATCAATAGCTAGAGCTGCTTAGAGCTATAATACGACAATAGTATTCCATGACCTCGTAGATAACGACTCCATCATGCACCGCAACTGACACTGACCCCTGACTGAGTGGCACGTTACGTAACAGCCATAGATGAGAAATGCACAAAAAGCTCAATTTCAGGCAATAACAAATAGCAATGGACCGACAATAATGCTGTTACTGTTTTGAAGCTTTCTAAAGAATGCAGGAACACTAGAGAATCTTCCGGAAAATCTTCCGAAATCCCCAGCGCAGTTAACACCCATGCATAGATAACAAAGCAGCCAAAAATTGGGAGGCTGGGGTGGGGGGGGGGGGGGTGTTGACGTTAAGCACCTTTCTTGATTTTCTATACGAGTTTAATAATGTTTAACAAAACCGTGTGACTTATCCGAGGAATAACTACATCAAATTTAAAATCGATCCGACTTTCCGATGTCGAGATATTTTTTTTAAGAACAGATAACTTTTTACCCGTCAAAAGTTGAAACAGTCGTCAGACTGAACCAAGGAATATCCATATAAAATTTTAAGTCGATATGACTTTCCGTTATCGAGATATTACGCATAAAAGATCTGGTTCAAAATATACATATTTTACGCGATGACGTCATACGCCGCTTTCGTTCGTTCTACTTGCGAAAAATATTTAAAGTTTCTTTCGGACCTACCAAGCAATAATCCGACCAAGTTTCAGCTTTCTCCGGCGTCCAGCAGCTGAGAAATTTCGCACGCAAGATTTTTACGCAATGACGTCATACACCTGCCCTTATCACGTGACACGCCAAAAATTGTTAGAACAGTCCGGCTGACCCAAGGAATATTCATATAAAATTTGAAGTCGATAGGACTTTCCGTTATCGAGATATTTTGCACACAAGACCTTGTTTATAATATATACATATTCTATGTGATGACGTCATACGCCGCACTCGTTCATTCTACTCGCGATAAAATTCTATATAGTCTTTCGGACCTACCAAGCAACAATCCCACCAAGTTTCAACTTTCTCCGATCTTCAGCAGCTAAGAAATTTGGCACATAAGATTTTTACGTAATGACGTCATACACCTGCCCTAATCACGTGACATGCGTAAAAAGTTGACAAAACCGTCCGACTGACCGAAAGAATATACATATAAAATTTGAAGTCGATAGGACTTTCCGTTATCGAGATATTTTGCACACAAGACCTTGTTTATAATATATACATATTTTACGTGATGACGTCATACGCCGCATTCGTTCGTTCTACTCCCGAAAAAAATCTACAGCGTCTTTCGGACCAACCAAGCAACAACTCCATCAAGTTTCAACTTTCTCCGATGTTCAGCGGCTGAGAAATTTCGCACACAAGATTTTTACGTAATGACGTCATACGCCTTCCTTAATCACCTGACATGCGCCAAAAATTGATAGAATCCGCCGACTGATTCAAGGAATATTCATATAAAGTTTCAAGTCGATAGAACTTTCCGTTATCGAGATATTTTGCACACAAGATCTTGTTCAAAATATATACATATTTTACGTGATGACGTCATACGCCGCATTCGTTCGTTCTACTCGCGAAAAAAATCTACAGCGTCTTTCGGACCAACCAAGCAACAACCCCACCAAGTTTCAACTTTCTCCGATGTTCAGATATTTTGCACACAAGATCTTGTTCAAAATATATACATATTTTACGTGATGACGTCATACGCCGCATTCGTTCGTTCTACTCGCGAAAAAAATCTACAGCATCTTTCGGACCAACCAAGCAACAACCCCACCAAGTTTCAACTTTCTCCGATGTTCAGCGACTGAGAAATTTTGCACACAAGATTTTTACGTAATGACGTCATACGCCTGCCTTAATCACCTGACATGCGCCAAAAGTTGATAGAACCGTCCGACCTTACCAAGGAATAATTCGATCAAGTTTGAAGTTGATCCGACGTTTCGTTCTCGAGATATCTTGCACACAACACTTTGTTCACAACAGACTGACACACACACACACACACACACACACAGACACACACACACACGTACACACATACACACACACAGAACGTACAAACACTATATGTCTCCCCTTGGTCGGGGAGACATAATAAGAGCGTTAGAAAATTTCGTGGCCAATGATTCACTTGTTTCTTATTTACAGTAAACAAATAGTCTTGTTTTATATCCACAGCAAAACAATTGTACTGAGGGGAATTCGTGCATTTCTCTGCTCTTTACTTCAGGGAAAACGCGAATCCCCTCCATTTTTAGGAATGCCTGTATTCCCTGATAGCGCGAAATCCCTGTAACATACACGTACACACATCGGACGGGCAGTGCAGTAAAATGTACAACAAGGATTTATAATATACATACCAAGATCCTTTGCCTTTCTTGCCATGGCCTGAGCTGCATCTGGTGCTGAAACAACTCCATCTCCAGGTATATATATCCCGCCCTGTGCAATGTACATCAATGGTTTCAAACAACAATATTCTGTAATCAACATCTCAGTATATACCATGTTCCTGGTATGGCAAAAAATCGCGTTCTTTATTCCGCAATTTCCAAAATACAGGGTTTTTTTCCGGGATTTCTTTTCCGCTCATCTTTCCGCAACCACACCGAATGCTGTTTTTTCCGACAAAAATAGAAATATTAGCTTTTTCCTATTTTTTTCATTTTTTTTTAAAGCTATTAATTTTGCATATTTTCAGTACAATCACTTAAACATTATTGGGATCCAGAAATATTCAAATTTTCTTTTGAACTGTCTATTCTACTAACTGAAACAGCAAGACTGTAGGGGCCATGATGAGGTTTCCAGATGACGGCAAACGCTACATAATCGCTCACATATTATGAAATAGCTTGGCAGTGAAAGCAACTATCTTGTTAGCCCAGCAAAATCAATAGGTAGCCCTGCAGAGGCGTGTAAATACGACCACGACAGGAAATGTACACAGAAAAAGTTGCGTCATGCTATGTCCAGACAGCCACGAAAACGCGTCCACTGGTTAACCAAGGTACCGCAGGGGGGCATAAAGTTCACAGGGTCCCGGGGACCCCTGATAATCGGTTCGGGACCCTGGAATTTGACCCTGGAGTCCCGCAGGACCCCAGAAAAAAGACGGTGAACGGTGTTCTCTTGCAACTGTTCAGTATCACTGCTAAGATCGAAAATGATTGATTTTTTTCATTGTTTAATGTAGCATCATTCAGTGTTTCTTTTTTGTTGTTAGAAGTAGTAGTTTTGTGATTTGCATGATACCACTAATCGCGTTTATTTTTTTGTTGCAATAAAATTGATTTTGTGAATTTAACTTTTTTGTATTGCCCGAAAATGTCGGGACCCCACCACTTTTCCTCGGGACCCCTGGTTTCAGAGGCCGGGTCCCGCGGAACCCCGAGCTGAAAAGTAAACTTTTTGCCCTGCTACGGCCTACCATTCCCTCCCCCCCCCCCGCTCATTGAACCTGTCTCAATCGCTAACCCACCCACCCGCTGATCCGACATGTCGTTCTCGAGTTATCCTGTTAACAAATCTAGCGCCCAAAACACGTAACGGCGTCATAAGACGTCATACGTTACGCTATATACGCCAAACACATTACGAAGCATCGGACCCACCGGAGGTATTATCCTACTAAGTTTGAAGCTAATCCGAAGCATGACGTATTTTTGTGAAGCGTTGTCCATTATGCGTCAAATACAAAAACCCCTATTCGGCAATTTTTGGTGGATCGCCAAAAAGTTTCAGGACAGGCCTACCCAGTAAACGTTCGTACAAAATTTAAAGCTAATCTGATCCAAACTCAACAGGACATGTGGAGAAGCATTTTCAAAAAAAATTATAAATGCCCTCTATTTAGCCAATCTCAACCAAAAAAAAATAAATAGAGAACCATCTGGCGAACAACGGTACAAGACTGGAAAGAAATCCGATCAAAAATCCGATCAAAAATGTGGAGAAGAAGCATTCTGAATACTGGCTACTAAAGCGTTCAGAAAAGGTAGATCCTCTGCTGATCAGATTTTCACGATTCGGCAAATCACAGAACACAGCAATGAGTGGAACACAGCAGTTTAGGTGAATTTCATTGACTTTACCAAAACATTTGATAGTATTAATCGAACAGCATTGTGGAAGATTTTGGCTCACTACGGCATTCCAGACAAGATCATATCTGTCATCAAGTTGTTGTACAAGGATTTCAGTGCTAAAGTTATATGCGGAACAGACCTATCAGACCAATTCGCGATAAATGCAGGAGTGAAACAGGGCTGCTTGTTGACGCCGTTACTTTTCTTACTATTTGTAGACTGGCAACTGAAGTAAACGATTAACAGCGAAAAGAGAGGTCTCACGTGGACTTCTACAGAAAATCTCGAAGACCTAGACTTTGCAGATGATATCGCTTTGCTAGCTCAAAGACACAAAGACATCCAACGTAAAAACTTAGACCTCACATCAAAAAGCAAACAAATCGATAAAACCAAACTCATGAAATTGAACACCACCTCAGAACAACCTGTTACCATCGAAAATAAAAACATAGAAGTGACTGGATTCATTTACTTGGGAAATAAAATCACAATAGATGGAAACTCTGAAGAGGATATCAACAACAGCCTAGCACAAGCTAGGGGGAAAGCGGAAAAGAAGACGCCCGAAAGAGACATGGAGGAGGTCGGTGGAGAAAGAGATGAAAGATCAAGGCTGGACATGGGGTCAAATACAGAAATGCTCAGCAGACAGACAACACTGGCGTTCTTTGGTGATGGCCTTATGTGCTCCAAGCACGAAGAGGATTAGTAAGTAAGTAAATATTTTTAAGTGCCCCCATTTAGCTAATTTTCGGTGGATCGCCAAAAAGGTAATTTTTCAAAAGCGGACCGCCTTGTAAACATTTATGCCAAATTTGAAGCCATCCGATAAAAACTGTTCAAGAGGCGGTTCAAGAGAAGAAAGCCTGATGAACTTTAATGCAAAATTAGAAGGTAATATGATCAAAATTGTGGAAGAACAATTTTGAGAATTGGCTACCAAAAAATTATAAATGCTCCATTTGTCCAATTTTTCAAGGGAGAACCGCCAACGAACAATCGCAAAAAATTGGAAACGAATCCTATCCAATCCTACGAGAGGCCTTCTTAGCAAACATTTATGCACAATTTTAAGATAATCCGATTAAAATTGTGGGAGAAGAGCCATTTTGAAAACTGACAACCAAAAAATTTTAAACGGCCCACCATTGGCAATTTTTTGGCCGATTGTCAAAAAAAATTTGAAGAGAGCCCCACCTAGAGAACATTCGTACAAATTGGAAAGGAATCCGATCAAAACTGAGGGAGAAGAAGCATTTTAAGTAAAAGCTTACATACGTACATATATAGATACAGACGACAAATGCCCCCCCCCCCCACCCCACTGATGTGATAAGACCAGCCAACGAAGTCGGCTTGTCTAAAAAAGGAACCCCCCCCCCCCGCCACCCGCACCAGCTTGACCTTAGGTTCTATGAAGACTTCTGGACTTCTGGACAGTGGCTGCATGGCAGAAATGTGATCCTAAACTTTGAGCACTGAAACTTGCACTAGGATTTTTTCGCAGCAAATAAATCGTAACGATTTATGGAATCACCAACCTGTAAATCTTCTGTTTTCAGCTGCGGTATCATATCTTTCACTTCATCTTTGGAAACAAATCTGCCGTTTTCAACACCCTGAAGCCTAAGAACACAAAAATATAAAAATATACAAGACAGTACTCAGAGACAAGGTTTGTCATCCAACGCATAATAATTATAATACTCTAGAATGTTTAGGGATATCAGTAGTTTAATTGTATCACTATTATTAATATTATTAATATCATTGCTTTACTGATTTTAATGATTACCAGTCTCTCATAAACATTATCTTGTCTGAAAAAGAAAAGCAAACCAAAATTAGGCTGAATAATTTTTACGGATCAGTTCACCCGTTCGTGTCGTTCTGTCATTTACTGTCCATAGAACACGACGCAAAAGTTCACACAGTACCAGAATCGATAACCCCTTAATCTAATGGAAAATGTAAAGTTCCAAGCTATTTCTGCGCCAAAAAGATTGGTAGAGAAAAAAAGAGAGAAAAATAAGGATGCCAGGACCAGATTAGTTCCACTAGGAAAGAGAAACTTTCCACGTGTAACTAGATGCTCAGTTTTGCACTTTTAAATTTCGACAGAAGCTAAGTTTTATATTTAAAAAAAATTATCTTGGCAATTTTCAATATCTGTTTTATATCCTGTGTGACATTAAAAAAAGAAAAAATAGAATGGTTTTGGTGACAGCCTGGACGACACGTTCAAAGTGGAGCCTTAGAGGCACGATCCCCCGTGTAATGAGGATGACCCATGAAATCGGTGCAGAGACCGAGACACGATAGCCCGCGTAACGCGGATGACCTATGAAATCGGTGCTAATGTAGCTTTGCAAACTGACATACTGCTGCCATTTTCATAACGACAAAGTTATATCATAATGCGAAATTTTACCAAATTTCAAATGCAGTTATTTTGGCCATTTTTTAATGAATGATAACAATAAAACGACGTAGCACACCTGCAATACGTGCTCTCTCCGTGGTTGAGATTTTTCAATATTAAAGGAAAAATCATTCATTTTGTCATTATTTTATGAATCCGAAAATAAAAAACACGACATTGTACACGTTCCATTGGCAATTTTCAATATCTGTTTTATATCCTGTGTGACATTAAAAAAAGAAAAAATAGAATGGTTTTGGTGACAGCCTGGACGACACGTTCAAAGTGGAGCCTTAGAGGCACGATCCCCCGTGTAATGAGGATGACCCATGAAATCGGTGCAGAGACCGAGACACGATAGCCCGCGTAACGCGGATGACCTATGAAATCGGTGCTAATGTAGCTTTGCAAACTGACATACTGCTGCCATTTTCATAACGACAAAGTTATATCATAATGCGAAATTTTACCAAATTTCAAATGCAGTTATTTTGGCCATTTTTTAATGAATGATAACAATAAAACGACGTAGCACACCTGCAATACGTGCTCTCTCCGTGGTTGAGATTTTTCAATATTAAAGGAAAAATCATTCATTTTGTCATTATTTTATGAATCCGAAAATAAAAAACACGACATTGTACACGTTCCATTGGCAATTTTCAATATCTGTTTTATATCCTGTGTGACATTAAAAAAAGAAAAAATAGAATGGTTTTGGTGACAGCCTGGACGACACGTTCAAAGTGGAGCCTTAGAGGCACGATCCCCCGTGTAATGAGGATGACCCATGAAATCGGTGCAGAGACCGAGACACGATAGCCCGCGTAACGCGGATGACCTATGAAATCGGTGCTAATGTAGCTTTGCAAACTGACATACTGCTGCCATTTTCATAACGACAAAGTTATATCATAATGCGAAATTTTACCAAATTTCAAATGCAGTTATTTTGGCCATTTTTTAATGAATGATAACAATAAAACGACGTAGCACACCTGCAATACGTGCTCTCTCCGTGGTTGAGATTTTTCAATATTAAAGGAAAAATCATTCATTTTGTCATTATTTTATGAATCCGAAAATAAAAAACACGACATTGTACACGTTCCATTGGCAATTTTCAATATCTGTTTTATATCCTGTGTGACATTAAAAAAAGAAAAAATAGAATGGTTTTGGTGACAGCCTGGACGACACGTTCAAAGTGGAGCCTTAGAGGCACGATCCCCCGTGTAATGAGGATGACCCATGAAATCGGTGCAGAGACCGAGACACGATAGCCCGCGTAACGCGGATGACCTATGAAATCGGTGCTAATGTAGCTTTGCAAACTGACATACTGCTGCCATTTTCATAACGACAAAGTTATATCATAATGCGAAATTTTACCAAATTTCAAATGCAGTTATTTTGGCCATTTTTTAATGAATGATAACAATAAAACGACGTAGCACACCTGCAATACGTGCTCTCTCCGTGGTTGAGATTTTTCAATATTAAAGGAAAAATCATTCATTTTGTCATTATTTTATGAATCCGAAAATAAAAAACACGACATTGTACACGTTCCATTGTGTTTTTTCCGTGTGTAAAATTTCAAAGCAATCCGACCTGTAGTTTCGGAGATATATATCACTTGGACACGACGTTCCGCGGATAAAAGTACATAAAATATTACTAAATTTAAAAAAGTCTTTTTGACAATTTTCCATGATTCACAACAAGAAATGCAACGTAGCATATCTTCCATATGTGCTCTATCCGTATGTGAAAATTTAATAAATCCAGTTAATAGATTTGGAGATCTAGCCTGGACATGACGTCGAAAATACGCTACGTTCCACTTATCGAAGAAATACTATTATTTTCACCATTTTTAATAAAACAAATATATATATATATATATATATATATATATATATATATATATATATATATATATATATATATATATATATATATATATAAAATAAAAACACACACACTCTCCGAAGTTACACACCTCCTCGTGTGAAATTTCAAAACATCCCGACCTATAGTTTCGGAGATATAGACCAGACTCTCATGTGGACTGACAGACAAGCCCATAGCTGTATTCCTCCGTAACACGGTGGATAATAAACACAAAACAATAACAGTCTGAAGACAGAGAGTCCGACAATTTGGAAGTGGCATAAAGTACCAACACTTACTGAGCTGAAAGTAATGCCCGTTTGTAGAGAACAAGCCTGTCTTGTGTTCTTGCTAAATAAAGTGCTCCGCATTCTTTCCAACCTAAATAACGCAAAAATTATACATGAATTGTTATTTCCACATTGCTGCAAGTAACGTACAAACACTTTGGGCCGATTTCACAACTTACGTCTAGACCTGATTTGGAGCAAACTCAGTCTAGACCGCGGTTAAGACTGGGTTTCAGACCATAGTGAATTTCACAGCCTCGGTCCAGACCACATTCATATGTGATCTTCTGTTTTCAGAGTTGTGCATTTAAACCCTGTCTAGACTGGGTTTGAAACCTGTTTTCAGACCAGGTTTAGACTTCAGTTGTGAAATCGGCCCTATATGTCTAGCCTTTGTCGGGGAGATATATAATAATGGACATTTGTGCCCCTGAGTGCAAATACTTCCAGTTGACTGCGTCCCAATGAAAAAGAAAAGGGCAGTGGCAAAGTTTAAGAGTTTAAAGACAGAGTCACAATTACAGTGGCTACGTACCTGTGGCATAGCCTTCCGCATCAAGGCTCTTGTAAAGTTCCCGCGAATACGACGCCATGGCACACTCATCACTTCTCGATTTTAGACGCCCTAAAAGGCCAACCGAATGCCAGGTTGTACCGCAAGTCAAACTGTAAAGGTAAGTCAGTACACATTACGCAGCCTGTCGCTGTTTTTTCTTTTTCTTTTTTTAAGATGATGGGCGAAAAATATGCCCTAAAACACTGCTGCCATAAATTACACACACCACGCACTACGCGGTTTCACTAATCACATTCTTTACACGTTACAACTAAGGTCCACAGTGGACAATGTCTATCCAGGGGGGATTACATCTCATTACCTTATCTGACCGTACCTTACCGTATTAAGATTAGCTATTAAAAACAACAATGTCCGTGAACACTGTGCCCAGGCGTAAAAGCGAAGACATTAGAAAGGTGAAAGGAGAAACCGACTCAGTTAAACAACATTTAGATTTTGTAGAAGAACTTAAGGCAACACTGCTATCAAAAGCAATCAGACAGGATGTGTGGGACGAAAACAGCATTTTTCATGTTTCTCCCAGAGCTATCCGTTTATTTGGCCAGCTTTTTGCTGAACCAATAAGAAAAGTACTGCACTTCTACTAAAGATCTCCCTGGGATCAGGGAAGAGAGGGGGATGAAAGGGAAGAAGAAAAGAAACAAAGGAAATAGAAACAAAAATTAATTGAGTATGGACCTTTGTATGTTGTTGTGAAAACTACAAATAAACCCCAGGAAGGGAAACAATGGAAAAGTACGTCTAGAGAGGGATATGAACTCACAACTCCACGTGACAACGCAAACCACCTTTTCTATTGGAGGCAGGACTATGAATATTGCCTGCGTGAAGAAGCATCAAGCACGAGCACATTGTGATTTTTCTGCAGTGAGAATGCTTTTGGCTAATATTTTGCTCAAATCGCCAAGCAAAATACAGGCTTGATACAGGAGTTTGAGGAGAGCATTCCTGCCAAAGTTCTGTGCAATCGGACCGGATTTGTCGGACGAGTAGACGCCAATATTTCGATCAATTTTGACCAAAAGGAAAAATTTAAAAAAATACAAGCTGTGTGGAGGATTACCCAAGGGATATGCCTGTCAAATTTCAACACAACCAGAAAGGCAGGAGTAAAAAAATGTTAACAGACACACAGAACCGACGCCGGATGATCCCCAAGTGATGAGTATATTAGGGGTGTTACGGTTCGTACCGTAACCGAAAACCGACCGCGGCTCTTCGGTTCGGTTCGGTTAAAAAAACCGAAAGCGAAAAACCGCGGTATTTTGGGTTTTTTTTGTTTTGTTTTGTTTTTTTTTTTGGGAGAGTTTAATTTTTTACTGATGGTAGAAGCTATAAAATGAAGTAGTAAGTACTACTTCGCGCTTAAAAAAATATGTAAATTTTGAGAACTTATCACTCGACACTTTAATGTGAACTGTTCCCTCAACGACATTAACGTAAGGTTTCCTAAGTATAATTCGAGATTTAAAGCTTCTTATGACATGTGCAAAGGCGTTATATTTATGGCGTTATAATTAAGATGTGGTTAAGTTAGAACAAAACTGAATGACTGCTATGTGATATACTTAAACTTAAGTTAGGACAAAACTGTAATGATTTTCACAGGCTAAACTCTAAACACCGTATTATTTAAAATAAGAATTCTGAAGCAAATAAGAAAACAGATATTTTCTGGTAGGCTATTCCGGAATGGACTACCGATAATTCGAATGTCACAGAATTCGATTTTCTTTTTCATTATTTCATCATTCTGTATTGCAGACTATATAAACAACTTATTTTCTTTCCTTATAAATAAAAAAAATATGAAAAAATGGAAATACAAATAAATTTTTAAAACTTGCAAATTTCAATAGATTATTTAAAACTGAACAACAGATATTTAATACACTGCCAATGTAAATTCTTTTTTTCAATTTTTTTATTTTTGTTTTACTAAAAAAACAAGAATTTACATTGTTATTGTAAAAAATGTAAATTTTTTTTTTCAATTTTTTTATTTTTGTTTTACTAAAAAAACAAGAATTTACATTGTTATTCCCCAGCGCAGTGCGGCTTGGGGGACTACAGTTTCAGGTCTGTCTGTCTGTCTGTCGACACTTTTATGTTAACACACTCAAGCGTGCAGTTTTTGATCGATTGGCGAAATATTTTACATATAGGTAGTATGGGTCCTAACAAGAGTTGGTATTGTAAATGAGCCAGGGCGGCTCAAGGACATTGACCCAGCTGGACTTTAAAATTAGCCTGCATTTCTTGAACGACTGTCAAAATATTTTACATATAGGTAGCATAGGTGCTGTCAAGAGTCGAACCTAACAAAATCAAATACTGGGATTGAACGCCGGCGGGGGACAAAGTCAGTTTCGCTGACTTACTTGTTCAACTTATTTTCACCCTTTGCTATAAGAAAAGTGAAGCATTATTGATTTCTTTGACATTCGAATTATCGGTAGTCTATTCCGGAATAACATGCCAAAAAAATACCTGGTTTCTTATTTGTTTCAGAATTGTTATTTTAAGTAATACGGTGTTTTCAACTTAATTGTAAGTTCAGTGATGTGAAATGATATGTATATTGATTGTTATTTGAGATATTTATGCTTAACTGTAGTTTTAAATATTTAATGAGAATTCAGGGACATTTGTTGGTGTTTTTGTTTCAAATCACACGGCTAAAAGGCATTATTGGCTGTTATAAGATAAATATTTAGCTAAATATAAATGTTTATCATTTCGGCAATATTTTAACAATTGTTGCAAAATCGAACCGAAAAAAAAAAAACGAACTGAACCGAATAATTGAAGTGTGCCGAGCCGGACCGAACCGTGGACATGGCGTACCGTCACACCCCTACAGTATATCCACCGGTGTTAGTCGGCTAGGCTAAAAAACGGTGGCGAGGTTGGTGGAGTGGGAGCGTGAGTTTGCACACAGTTGCTCGCACAGCTGACATGCAATATGCTTGTGATAATCAATAAAGGAGCACTTGATGCCGTAAGAATTCCAAGATCAAGCTGCATATTACACATTTAACCCAATAAAAAAAGCGTTTTTTAATATTTGAAATTTTTAACTCCTTGTGGCAGTGCAACAGACTCACTTAAATCATTCACTTTTTGTAGCGGCAAACCCTGATGATTAGTGGCGACAAATCTTTCGTTTATTAACTAGTGCGTGCAAACCGTCTTTGTTTGAGAAAATGTGAGACCTGCTCAAAATATTTTAAAAAGATAGGCTACTTGTAGAGGAGCACAAACTGATAGTTTTAGCTGGCTGACAACGAAAGTGAACACGCACTAACCTGCCCTGCTCTAACAACACTACATTCCTCCATCCCTCTTGCTTGAGATGTAGTGCCACTGAAGACCCCATTACCCCTCCACCACAAACCACGACTTCCGCCTTGGTTGGGAAGCTCCTTTCATTGGCTGATGACGAAAACGACGCGACTGACGTCACTCTAGGCACATCGTAGAGACGCGATTTTAAAATTGGCTTCGGAAAGGACATGCAGATGTTCGCGAATCCAGCTCCGATGCATGGATCCGACACCACAATCCGCTTTGTACCGAGCGTACTGCTGATTCTTCTCTGCCAAGTGTGCAATGCTGAATGATGCAACGTCCATCTTGGACACCGATGTGCAAGTTTGGTAATGGGAAGCACTCCGATCATACTGAATTTCTCATTCCTTGGCACTCTACAACTATAACACGAGTATGTCATTAAAACTGACTACGTCCCCCGCAGGCGTGCAGTCATAGAATTTCAATACGACAAACACCCATTGAATGGTCAATTGTGCTCTATTTTCAAAGTTTTCCTATTTTCCCAATTTTTGCAAAATTTTCAAAATAACCTCTCGTTGCACAGGTCCATTATATAGTCTTTGCAGTTGCAAGAGAACAACTAAATCGCTTCAATGGTTACGTAGATATGGCGCTGACAAACAACCATTGAATAAGTCAACTGTGTTGAACTTTCAGTTTTCCAATTTTCCCAATTTTTGCGAAAATCTCAAAATAACCATTCGTTGCCCCGATCCACTATACAGTCTTTGCATGTGCAAGAGAACAATTGAATCGCTTTAGTGGTTACGGAGATATAGCGCTGACAAAAAAGTGCCGACGGACGGACATACGGACGGACCCGAATCCTAGTCCCCCACTTCGCGCTACGCGGCAGCGGGGGACTAAAAAATAAATCGCCATTTAGAAAATCCCGTGACAGCTTTTACACTTTGCGTTTCAATTCTTCAGACATTCTGCTCCCACACGAAAGCCAAGAAGATATACCTTCATGATCTAGGTCATGACCTTTTATTTAAAGGTTAAACGTCATATGACCTAATTACCTTTAAAAGCCAAACGTCACATGACCCACCGACTTCGTATTTAAAGATCAAATGTCACATGACGTACGTATCTCCAAAACCTTAGAGACAGTGATTCTGATTTCAACTTGAAAGATCCCCTGACACATATTACCTCGACAACCTATTGAAACAGCGATTTTAGGAGCTTACATAAAGGGGATAACGTTGTGAACTGAATCTTGAATTTCAAAGTCGTGTAATCTCTGCTATCTAAAAAAACATTAGAGACCGTAACTCTGAAATCTTTTTCTGAGTATTACGCTGTGTGACTAGATTTCATGGTCAAAGGTCGAGTGACCTGTGTTATCCCAGAAACTGCTGAAAAGTGACTTTCGCCTCATTTTGAACTCCGAGCTATAAACTGAGTTACGCAAGGAGTATTTTGACTTTTCATTTCAAAAGCAAGGATCACATGAGCTGCTTACGTTGTCAAGCCTTATATACAGAACGATTTTGACCAATTTTTAGGGAGTCACGTTAAGGATACGCTGCAGGGTTAACTTTTTAGCCACACAGCTATTTTGGTTGAAGGTTGTTGCTCTCGCCATTTCTGCCAGTCCGTCCATTAACTACTAGAGCGGCCAGTGCACACCAACAACAGCGTACCCGAACGTGGCAAACATTTTTATCAGCCGCCTGTTGTCTTTCTGTTTTTGTAAACAAAAGTAAATGTTTCCCACACAGCCCCCCCTTCCCCTTTCCACCGCATGCCCATCCTTCCTTCCAGAAAGTTTTATTTTGACAAATATGTACTATTTTCAGAATAATTAGACTTTTTACCTCGCATAAATGTATCTCAATAAATATGTCGCGTGCCAAGAAGTCGGGCTGTGTACCACCTATATCCCATTGTTGAAAGTGCGGGGGGGGGGGGCGGAGAGGCTTTTACTCGGTTTTTTCCGATACTGAAGAAATATTTTCTTCAATTCCATTTACGGAAAAAAATGGAAGAAACTCAAAGGTTCCAAACAATAGTATAGTGGACTAATTTATGGTTTAAAGTGTTTGAATGAAAACATTTTTCTCACGTATTCACTAATCCCTGGAGCTACAATATAGACCTCACCTCATTTGTGGGTATCTCAATAAACTTTTTTTATACATGTCCAGGTAAGGTATTCTATCTTTTACACAAGTCCAGGTAAGGTGTTTTATCTGTGTCCCACAGGTGGTCGCCACAGACAGGTTTACGGCACGCCTTTTTATCCTGGTCTACAAGGTATTCACTAAAAGATGTTTTACCGCCCGATTTTATTATGCGGGTTCGGAAGGTGGTCGCTTCAAATCAGTTTTACTTTTACTCTTCTTTCCTGGTCTGGAAGATGGTAAATAAAACAAGTTTTACTGTATGTTGTGATCATGAGTCCAGCGCCATTCTGGTTAAGTGGCTGGTGAAGAAGCATCAAGTTCGACCAATTGGTGATTTTTCTGCAATTTGATCGTTCTCGGCCAATATCATGCCCAGTTTTGATGAAACCTCCAAACATAATGTAAAAGGCACCCAATACATCACTGCATCCACTATATATATATATATATATACATATATATATATATATAGTACAATCACACCATAATTGAGACGAATATTTCAGTTTTTTTAAACATAAGAGGCTCTCACGCGCTCATTCACTGCCCGGTAATACAAATGTCCTTAAAGAAAGGTGTACTACTTGAAAGTGGTCAAAAGGGTCACAAAATGCAATGAAGAGGAACAAAAAAAAAACTCAGAAGTACTCACAACAAAACGTTTAAGAATAAAATACTTGGCCACTAATAAGCGCCTCTGGCGCATACAACTCAGGGTTCGCGCTGGGTTCTCACGAAAGTGAGTCAAAAAAATAAAGTGTGACTCAGTTGGGTATAGAAAAACTCGGTGGGTTCCGAAAAAGTGGACAAAAACCCCGCCAACGCTGCAACTGGTACGAAATGCTCAGCGAAAACTTTAGTAACAGCACGAAGACTTCAACTGACCACTTAAAAGTACAAACGAAATGACATCCAAAAGTAATCAGACTATTTTAAAACACATTAAGGACACACTGTTGCTTACTGTCCTCTTTTTAAAAATAACACATATGGCATTTTCGACGGAAAGCATGCAACTTTCTTTATCAAGAATGTCCTTGGGCATTGTGCCAGTTAAAACTGTGCCAACTGCACTCGCTTTGAGGCACCTTTGTGGCGTCTTTGTGCGAGATTAAACGACCCAAAATTCTTTATTGGCATTTGCTAAAGGCCCTCAAAGTACAACAGTAATCATATACAACTTCTGTGCCACGCTTTCTTTAAAAGAAAAGAATACAGAAAAATGACCACAATTCTCCCGCTATAATTGACATTTGTTTGTAGGCATGGAGCATAGTTTATTACATGAAAAAGTGACAATAAATTTTGTAATTATCCATCAAAAAATTTTGAACTGTTATTTTCAAAAAACAAATGGGAAACTTAAAGTTAAATATAGTGGGTGTAGAATAAATCTATTTCCGATTCTGCATCTACCTGTTATTTGATCATACACTTACAGATAATCTATAACACCTTTATTCAAATTTCTGGTCACCTATCTGCACGTTAATGAAGAAATAAAAGATACACTGCCCATAAAAATGTTGCTATTTTTTTTTAAAAGTATATTGGGCACGAACTCTCCGTGAATGTTTAAATAATTGATTTGTGTCTCAGATCAAATGAAGCTGACCATTATTAGTGGAATAATGGAAGGCGTCGCAGCTCTGACAGAGAGCTATACCCAGTAAGTGTGAGGAAGAGCTGACATGGAGCTAATGATTACATAATATTGTAGTACGGTACGTCTCTTGTTGTCACAGTAAGATCACCTCAGTTCCAAGAAGCGGCACGCTACAACGTTTCCACGCATCGCTTCAAATGTTCGCTATATAACGCTATGCAAGTCAACCGCGCTCGCTTTGAGGCACATCTGTGGCTACTTTGTGCGAGATTCAACGACCCCCAAGTCCTTACTGGCATTTCTAAAAGCCATCAAAGTGTATACAGCGGTAATGATATACAACTTCTGTATTATGCTTTCTTTGAAAGGAAATAGTAAGAAAATAGCCACAAATCTCCCGCAATAATTGGCATATGTGTTTGTACACAAGCAGCATAGTTTATTACGTGAAAAAGTAACAATAATTTTTGCAATTATCCACCAAAACACTTTTGAATTAATATTTCAACAAGAACAAGCCAAATCACACTTTGGGTTTTCGATAGGACTAGGTTTTCGAATAAAACGCGCAAGAATTTTGAATTTCGACTGCGAGGGAACAGGGTAAAAAATGAAAGAAATGATAGAAAAATATGGAAGAAATATCGCTAAAACAGCTCATACTCAGACCCCAATTGCTCTTTGGTGCAAAAGAAATTTGATACTTAGGCGAAATTTTTCTATCATTTCTTTCAATTTTTTATTCGAAACGCAGAATTTTTGAGCATTTTTATTGGGAACGCTGAAGTGTGATTTGGCTTATGGAATATCAACGCAATAATTGTTGGCGGATAATTGCAAAAATGATTATTTTTCACGTAATAAACCATGCTCCCTGTATACTCGCATAAACAAATGTCAGATATTAAGGGAGGTTTGTGATTATTTCCATATATTTTTCTTTTGAAGAAAGCGTAAAGCAGAAGTTATGTATCATTGCCGTTGTACTTTGAGGGCCTTATGCAAAAGACTTGTGGGTCGTTGCACAACATCGCCACAGATGTGCTTCAAAGTTAGGGTAGTTGGCTTGCGTATCTTATAAACGTAGTAAGGATTTTAAGCGGGTACGCAGAACCTCAAGAAGTAAAAAATATATAATTATAAATTACCACAACCACTAAAATAATCCTACATTAATTCAACCGCTGGTCTCGCGAACTTCACCCAGGAGCACTTTCCAGACCAGTCTGTTTACAAACAAAGGGTACATTCTTTTGGACCTCTCCGGAAACTGAGAATCCACACTCAAACAGACCAGAGAAGCTTAAGAGACACCAGTCAAGGGAAATTGTTTTAAAAAATCGATAAATAAAAAGTACAGATCTAGTTATTTGGTGTTTATTTCAAATAAATATTCATTTTTATCTCAGAAATATATAATGAACAATCGGTTATTGTTGCATTGGTTGTGTCTACTACTGCAGAAGTCGCAACGGTGATACAAATTCAACCTCAACCTATACATAATGATTTACTGGGTTATTACTTATGCCATCTTACCGACATCTTACCACATTCAAGTGAGCATAAGTGGCACACAAGAATTTGATCACATGCCAAATCGGTGTGCTACAGGACAGGTGGCAAAAATCAAGACAACCCCCCCCCCCCCCCCCCCCCTAGGCGGCAGTCGAGAATTTTTTTTTTTTTTTTGTTCCAGCTCATCTGGTTCTGCCGCCGAATCTAGCTCAGTGACGTCAGACCCCCCCCCCCCCCTAGGCGGCAGTCAAGTCTGACCATAAAGTGTGGACGTTGATTCCAGCTCACTTGGTTGTGCTGCCGATTCCAGTTCAGTGATGTCAGACCCCCTCCCCTCCCCTCCCCTCCCCTCCCCTCCCTCCCCCCCCCCCCCTAGGCGGCAGTCGAGAATTTTTTTTTTTTATTGAACTCATTGGGTTCTGCCACCAAATCTAGCTCAGTGACGTCAGTCTAAAACACACACAGCTCTTGTTATGCAGTGTTTGTAAACAGACAGGTGGCAAAGCCAGCGTGGATACTGTGACAGGTGGTAAAAATCAACATTGCTAGCAGTGTTAAAAACAATGAATGCAAGAGGCAAAGCTTACGTTCTCTGAGGTTCAAATGACGCCGGGGTCACCATGTGTTGCGAATAGCGACGGGAGTGTGTTCACACGGGCCACGAAAATAAGTAAACTGACATAACCTGAATTTTAATAGTTTTATTTCAACACACAAAAATACGTTTTAAATTCCCCAACACACCAAATATCTTTAATGAAAACACCTTATCAAAGACAAGCATATTCCAACCGGTACTAAACCTGGTGCACCACAATGCACCACACGCTGTTCTCCTTGTAGTTACACAGCACCTCCTCTATGTATACACTGAAGCTGTGTCCGTCAAAGTACGGACCACACCATGAAATTGCACCCTTCCGAAAGGTGCTGTAACACTAACAACGCGCTGCTCCCAGTTCCTTTGACACCCCGCCGCTGCACCCGTTATGCACCTCAGACGCACCAGTTGAACATCACACTACACCCGCTCCTGTACACACGCTGTGCCCGACACCGTACTGCCAGAACTCCCACTTCACCGGCACGTCTTAGCAGGCATGCTGATTAACACAGAATCAAATGATTCTTTTACTAATCAGCCCTACAAAGCTTTCAATACATTCATTTTTTTTTGCTCTCGTTGACTAGTTTTTTTTAACCCTGTGCTCCCGTACTGGTTTATGAATTGTGTATTGGTCAGTCTGTTTTGCAACATTTTACAGCATTGTAGGATTTTTTTTTACTAAAAAATGTGCAAACACAAAACAACAGAAAAAAACTTACCTGAATATAGTATCTCTTACTAATCTAAATGAATATGTTACAAACCATGTGCTATGCTATCCTAAAACAGTTAGCATCCGTATTAAAAGTTAACGTTAGCACATATTTTTTAGAATGCTCTTTCAATATGTAAAACTTCTCGCCTGTTCTCTAACAGCATTTGTTCTAAGAGTCATTCTTTTCTCAAATAGCTGAAAAGTACAAAGTCGACTGCGCTAGACTAAAACACACACAGCTCTTGTTATGCAGTGTTTGTAAACAGACAGACGGCAAAGCCAGCGGGGATACTTAACAGGTGGTAAAAATCAACATTGCTAGCAGTAAGTGAGGAAAGAGGGGTTCCAGCACATTTCACTGTTTGATTCAGTTTTATGTTAAGTTTTGCTATAAAGTGGTTATGGGCTACTTGCACCGACGGCTGTATGCATTTTTGCAACAAGCCGCCATTTTAACTTTAAATTGCGATAACTTTCGATATAGTTGACCGATTTGTATGAAAATTTCGCTGTTTGATTCAGTTTTATATCTAGTTTTAACATAGTCATGGCTAGTTGCACCGACGGCTGTATACATTTTTTGTCGCATGTCGCCATTTTAACTTAAAAGCGACCTAACTTTCGTTATACTTAACCAATTTGTATGAAAATTTCACTGTTTGATTCAGTTTAGTTTAAATTCGGCTGAGTCAACAATTTTAACAAGTTTGAACAAGTTACACATCATATTTTGATTACATGTTGAACATGTTCAACTTGTATGGAAATTTCACTGTTTGATTCAGTTTTATATCTAGTTGTAACATAGTCATGGGCTAGTTGCACCGACGGCTGTATGCATATTTTGTCGCATGCCGCCATTTTAACTTAAAAGTGACCTAACTGTCGTTATGCTTAACCAATTTGTATGAAAATGTCACTGTTTGATTCAGTTTTATATCTAGTTTTGTTATTAAGTAGTCACAGGTTATTTGCACATGTGGCTGTAAGCATAATGTATATTTTAGTAACGTTTGAAAAAAGTAGATAACTTTCACCTTGTTTTAACCGATTTGACTGAAAATTTTACCGTTTGATCTAGTTTTATTTCTAGTTTACAGTGGTCACAGGCTATTTGCACAGGTGAGAAGAGCACACCATTCAAACATGTGTTCGAATGGCAAGCCCATTTAAAAGACGTGTTCGAATGGCAAGCCCATTCAATACACGTGTTCGAATAATTTTTGGAAGATATTACGTCATGGTATTGTTCAACAAATTGTTCAACATGTTCAACATGTTCAACAAGTTCAACATGTTCAACATGTTCAACATGTTCAACAAGTTCAACATGTTCAACATATTCAACATGTTCAACATGTTCAACAAGTTCAACATGTTCAACAAGTTCAACATGTTCAACATATTCAACAAGTTCAACATGTTCAACATGTTCAACAAGTTCAACATGTTCAACATGTTCAACATGTTGTTCAACAAGTTGTTGTATATGAAGCTATGTTTAAAGACTTTCTCATCATTTGAATAGTGTAGGTTGAACCGAAAGGATGTATAAATGCAACATTTGTTCGAAATCTTACAATTGGCCGCAAAGTCTTAAAAGACACTCAAAGGTTACTCACACGTCAGAAGTGGATGAAGAATCGGATATGGAAAACCCTGTAAAACTACCTTTCACGGAAACTTTAGATGAGTCTTCTATAGAAAGTCAAAGCGTTAATATGGCTGAAAAGAACGCACAGGCTTGTACAGAATGTGGTGCATTATACAACAGCGAAGAAGCTTTGCTCAAACATATGGAGCAGTGTGGTGAGGATGCTGATGACAGGATTTCTGAAAGTGAGTCAGAAACAGACTCTGAAAGTGAGTCAGAAATAGACTCTGTTTGGTATGATATGGTTCAAGAAGTCTTCGATGACTATGATGACAAATTTCAAGAAAATGTTTCAGAATATGAAGAACAAGGACTTGAAGATGCGCGTGAAATAGCAAGACCTTCGACCCATTTATAAACATGGACTAAAACAACTGTTTATGAGAATATTCAAATATACCCAGCGTCTAGAACAAAGCCGACATTATCAAAAGATTTTAAAGGACTTTAATTACTTTGTGGATGAAAAACATTACAAGTATTCAAAGGCACTTAAGGCGGCTATAAGGAAAAACAATGCATTCTTTGAAGAGCTACTAGATATGGAGGAAGAGGAGTATAACAGCAGCGATGAAGAAAGTGGTTTGGAAAGTGAACAGAGTGAAACAGATGAAGAAAAATAGACTTATTTGACTAAACTTTATGATAAAGACTTTATAAATGTTGTAATATTTTATGAACTTAAGCGTTGTGTATTAATATATGCCTTGCTTTGCAACATATAAAGTCGTAAGGTTATTGACGCGGTTTTAATTGACCCGTAAACCATATATCATATATCGTATATTATGTATTATAGTTAATTTTGTATTATTATGTATTATATTCAAGAATTGTATTATTATGTATTATATTCAAGTATTGTATGACAAAAATAAAAAGTTGAAAGCATCATATGTGTGTTTATTGAATATTACAAATATGTACAATTATGATACAAACAAAACTATTTCAAATACATATTATGTTAATACATGTGCAGATTCACAAGAACTTAACTTAAAATTTTATAACAACTAACTTCACATGAACATAGATGATGTTAATTTCATAGTCTACATATGAAGACAATTTTATTTGAACTACATATCAAATGTACATGCCCATATGAGTTAAAGCTAAGTTTCAAGTTCTTGTTAAGCTTCAAAACCTTCGCTCCAGTCTTCTGCACTGAGGGTGATGAAATCATAGCATCCACTAAGCTCGTCATGCAGTTAAAACTGTATACAGTCATCTCGCTGTCTACTCAACAATCTTCTGACAGTCACTACATTTATACAAATCCATTTTCTGAAGCATGAGATCCACTGACGTCATTTGCTTCTTCAGCATGTGCCAATCGTTCAATGACAACAAAATTCCCTTATTGGTAGGATGTAGCCTCCCAGATGTATGATCCGTAATATATTCACGAATGTTAACCATCACTTTCTGTTGATATTTCGCCAATTCAATATATATTTCTCCATTAATAGGTATCATAATCGGTAAATCGTCTACACTCATCTCCTTCATGGTGGTAGCAGCTTTACACTCTGGTTCTCGCTTCATTTTAGGCTCTGTCTTAATTTTTTGCTTTTTACACGGCGGCGTCATAGCTGGTAACTCATCTCTTTTTATCTTTCTAAGATGTGGTCGCTTTTGACGCTGCTGACATGACTTCGCCTTAGACTTTACCATGGGCATTGCCTTAGACTTTGCTGTAGGTATTGTCTCAGGCTTTATTATAAAATATTCTGCAGGCATTGTCTCAGACTTTTCTACAGGCATTGTCATAGATGGTAGTTGTTGTTCACTCACTGCAGACATGTTCACTCTTCAGTATCTTGATACAGAATGTACGTTATGTCTGAGGACAGATGCCTTTTATGCTCTATAGCGAGTTGTCTTAATATGTTGAACAACAGACTGACCAATACACAATTCATAAACCAGTACGGGAGCACAGGGTTAAAAAAACTAGTCAACGAGAGCAAAAAAAAAATGAATGTATTGAAAGCTTTGAGGGCTGATTAGTAAAAGAATCATTTGATTCTGTGTTATTCAGCATGCCTGCTAAGACGTGCCGGTGAAGTGGGAGTTCTGGCAGTACGGTGTCGGGCACAGCGTGTGTACAGGAGCGGGTGTAGTGTGATGTTCAACTGGTGCGTCTGAGGTGCATAACGGGTGCAGCGGCGGTGTGTCAAAGGAACTGGGAGCAGCGCGTTGTTAGTGTTACAGCACCTTTCGGAAGGGTGCAATTTCATGGTGTGGTCCGTACTTTGACGGACACAGCTTCAGTGTATACATAGAGGAGGTGCTGTGTTACTACAAGGAGAACAGCGTGTGGTGCATTGTGGTGCACCAGGTTTAGTACCGGTTGGAATATGCTTGTCTTTGATAAGGTGTTTTCATTAAAGATATTTGGTGTGTTGGGGAATTTAAAACGTATTTTTTGTGTGTTGAAATAAAACTATTAAAATTCAGGTTATGTCAGTTTACTTATTTTCGTGGCCCGTGTGAACACACTCCCGTCGCTATTCGCAACACATGGTGACCCCGGCGTCATTTGAACCTCAGAGAACGTAAGCTTTGCCTCTTGCATTCATTGTTTTTAACACTGCTAGCAATGTTGATTTTTACCACCTGTCACAGTATCCACGCTGGCTTTGCCACCTGTCTGTTTACAAACACTGCATAACAAGAGCTGTGTGTGTTTTAGACTGACGTCACTGAGCTAGATTCGGTGGCAGAACCTAATGAGTTGAATCAAAAAAAAAAAATCTCGACTGCCGCCTAGGCGGAGGGGGGAGGGAGGGGAGGGGAGGGGGTCTGACATAACTGAACTGGAATCGGCAGCACAACCAAGTGAGCTGGAATCAACGTCCACACTTTATGGTCAGACTTGACTGCCGCCTAGGGGGCGGGTCTGACGTCACTGAGCTAGATTCGGCGGCAGAACCAGATGAGCTGGAACAAAAAAAAAAAAAAAAAAAAATTCTCGACTGCCGCCTAGGGGGGGGGGCGTGTCTTGATTTTTGCCACCTGTCCTGTAGCACACCGATTTGGCATGTGATCAAATTCTTGTGTGCCACTTATGCTCACTTGAATGTGGCTCGGCTAGGGGGGGGGGGTATGACGTCACTGCAATGGCATGCCTGGGGTAAAATGGCGTCACTTCCTGTCTCAGAACCCCTCTTTTCCCCCTACTCATAGGAGAGAAAGTGAAAGATTTGTTATTCTTTGGAAAAGGAAGTGAAAGATTGACTGGAATACACGTGGAGACGAATTGGCAACAGAGTCGTGGTAAGTGACCTTTTTTTTACTCTGTGACATGATGTGACATTATGTGACATCATGTGACACTATGTGACTATGTAACATCATATGGCTACATTACTATGTGAGAACCGTGTAAGCCTAATTAGTCTAACTATGTATGTCATTATCAGATCGTTCACAACACCTGCCCCTGTTGCTCAGTGCATAGCACGTGAGACTCGTAAGCAGAAGATTGGTGGTTCGATCCCACCTAGAGACAAACATTTTTTTTGTTTACTTTTGTAACTATGTAACATCATGTAACATTATGTAACTCTGTGGCATTGTGTGGCATTATGTGACATTATGTGACAATATGTAACTCTGTGACATTATGTGACTCTGTGACATCATGTAACATCATGCAACATTATGTAACATCATGTGACTCTGTAACATCATGTAACATTATGTGGCATTATGTGACATTGTGTGACATTATGTGACTATGTGACATCATGTAACATCATGTGTCATTATGTAACATTATGTGACTCTGTAACATCATGTAACATCATGTAACATTATGTGACATTATGTAACTCTGTAACATTACGTGACTTTATGTGGTTTTATGTGACTCTGTGACTTTATGTAACTCTGCAACATTATGTGACATTATGTGATTCTGTGACTTATCTGACTCTGTGACTATGTGACATCATGTGACACTATGTGACTATGTGACATCATGTGACACTATGTGACTATGTAATATCATTTGGCTATATTACTATGTGAGGACTGTGTATGGGCTATGTGAGCCTAATTAGTCTAACTATGTATGTCATTATCAGATCGTTCAACAGACCAGCCCTGTTAGCTCACTTCGAAGAGCAAAGGACTCGTAAGCAGAAGATCGGTGGTTCGATCCCACCTAGAGACAAATTTTTTTGTTTACTTTTATGACTCTGCGACATCATGTAACATCATGTGACATCATGTGACTCTGTGACATTATGTGACTCTGTGACATCTTTTTTTTAACATAGCAGCCATATTTCTATGTCTATTTTCACTAATAATATTTAATTAGTCATATTTTAATGGTTCTATTACAGTAACCACTCACACACAGCGTAGGAATAAGTACATGAAAGACCGTGAGAACGATCAATAAATTTCAGAGTGCACTAGTTCAGAGCGTGGGAACGATCGATAAATTTCAGAGTGCACTAGTTCAGAGCGTGGGAACCGATCGATAAATTTCAGAGTGAACTAGTTCAGAGCCTAGGAACGATCAATAAATTTGAGTAGGAATGGGATTTTTCCCACGCTAAGTCTAATGTTATGTTTTATGTTATAGTAGTGGAAAAATGGTAGTTCTAGACCACCTTTAACAAATGTAGTTTTTGGAAAACACATGATATATGAAATAAGTTTTAGCATTTTACCATGCTACTTATTCGAATGTTCTAAAGTTATAGTAGTGCGAAAATGGTAGTTCTAGACCAGCTTTAACAAATGTAGTTTTTGACAACATATGATATATGAAATAAGTTTTAGCATTTTACCATTCTACTTATTCAAATGTTCTAAAGTCATAGTAGTGGAAAAATTGTGGTTTTAGACCAAATTTAACAAATTTAATTTTTAATAACATATGATGTATAAAATAGGTTTTTAGCGTTTTACCAAGCTACTTATTTGAATGTTCTAAAGTCATAGTAGTGGAAAAATGGTGGTTCTAGACGAACTTTAACAAATTTAGTTTTTAATAACATATAATGTATAAAATAGGTTTTAGCATTTTACCAAGCTACTTATTTGAATGTTCTAAAGTTATACTAGTAGAAAAATGGTGGTTCCAAACCAACTTTAACAAATTTTGTTTTTTAACCACATATGATGTATAAAATAAGTTTGAACATTTTACCATGTTGTAGTAGTTTAAAAATCAGGGTTCTAAACCAACTTTAACAAATTCAGTTTTTGAAAATATATTATGTATAAAATAGGTTTGAACATTTTACCAAGCTACTTATTCGAAAGCTTTGAAGTCATAGTAGTGGGAAAATCAGGGTTCTAAACTGAATTTAACAAATTTAGTTTTTTTTTTGAAAACATATCATGTATAAAATAATTTTTTTTTGGTGATACATGATGTCACATAGTCACATGATGTCACAGAGTCATATAATGTCACATAATGTTGCAGAGTTACATAAAGTCACAGAGTCACATAATGTCACATAATGTCACATAATCTTACATGATGTTACATGATGTTACAGAGTCACATGATGTTACATAATGTTACCTGATGTTACATGATGTCACAGAGTCACACAATGCCACAGAGTTACATAATGTTACATGATGTTACATAGTTACAAAAGTAAACCAAAAAAATGTTTGTCTCTAGGTGGGATCGAACCACCAATCTTCTGCTTACGAGTCTCACGTGCTATGCACTGAGCAACAGGGGCAGGTGTGGTGAACGATCTGATAATGACATACATAGTTAGACTAATTAGGCTTACACGGTTCTCACATAGTAATGTAGCCATGTGATGTTACATAGTCACATAGTGTCACATGATGTCACATAATGTCACATCATGTCACAGAGTAAAAAAAGGTCACTTACCACGACTCTGTTGCCAATTCGTCTCCATGTGTATTCCAGTCAATCTTTCACTTCCTTTTCCAAAGAATAACAAATCTTTCACTTTCTCTCCTATGTGTTTCCAGCCAATCTGTCACTTCCTTTTTCCAAAGAATAACCAATGTATCACTTCGTCTCCTATGTGTATTCCAGCCAGCCAATCTTTCACTTGTTCTCCATGTAATATCCAACAGTAAGAGCAACTGTTTTCACTTTTTTCCATGTGTATCCAACAGCAGCCACTGCATGATTGAAACACATGTCCGCGCACAATGTGCTCTTATAGGGCTGCTGAATCACATCCTAGGGGTTCCTATGGTATGATAGACAGATGGTGGAAGTCCTCACATGGAGGACCTGGGGGGGTCAGTACATATTATGTCCTAGGGGGGATTCGGTACATATTATGTCCTGGGGGGTCCCCAAGGTATGATAGACAGATGGTGGAAGTCCTCACATGGAGGACCCGGGGAGGGGTCCCCATCATATGACGGTATGATAGACAGAAGATGAAAGTGATGCCCGAGGGCGGGATCGTTCCACCAACCTTCAGATCATGGGTCCGCTTACGAGTCCAATGCAATACCAAGTGAGCCACTCAGGCCGTAAGGCTAATGTTCGGGAAAACATTCCTCATATAGGGTTGGGGTCACATGACACATGATTGACAGGTCACGTGACTAATGATGATTGACAGGTCACGTGACTAATAACGTCATGATGATTGACAGGTGACTTAGGGTTATGCCTCCTAGGGGGGAGGGGGAGGGGGTGTGATGACGTCACTTCCTGTTTTCGAACTGTCGTTTTGCAACTACTCTCAGGAAGTAAGGGCACACTAATGATGGTAACCATAGGTTGTCACTTCTTTTCAGCCAGACCCAGCTTGATGATCTTTCTGATGTTTCTTCACTTACCCTACCAATCTTCTTCCTGGTGTTTCCCCTGATACCGAAGATCGTGCATATAGACCACACGTGACGTTCCAATGAATCCTCTACGCACATACTTTTGCCTCGTCACAGTTTGTCAGTGGTTTGTCAAGAACTTGTCAGTTGATTGTCAGTTTGACAACTTTAACCTCTTCAGGGTCTTGACGAGTTTCTGACCAATGCCTTGTCACACAATGACAAACACTTGTAGCTACCTTGTCAGAAATTTGTCACAAATTTGTCAAATTTTCGTGGGATCTTTCAAACCTTTATCAAGATTTATTTACAATTGATAAACGCTGTGTTGATTCTGTGTTAACCGAAGAGCCGAAGTGAGATTGAAAACAAATTACGAGTATTTATACAAGAGGATCAGATACTGGAACATTTTAGAACATTCGTGAACATAATTGAACAATGGCGTAAATACGGGAGTTATCAAGAACCAATTTTATCATGAAAGTGAAGATTCTAGAAGCATAGAATATACTAGTGTCTTTGAGAAATATCCAAACATTTCTAGACTGTTCTATCACATCCCCCTCTCTTTGAAAACAATTACAACAGTTTCCGCTTAATATTAAGTGCCTCTGTAATGTTCTGGAGGTTAAATCAATCGACCGCCTCCAGTTTAAATCTGTGGAGATGGCTGTCGGTTCTCGTGAGCAGGACTCTCCTGTTGCACTATTTTTGGCACTGTGTTATCTATGTCAACCCTTTGATGTGTCGGTTGGCGACGTTGAGTTGTTGTTGTGTTACGTAATGATGCGACTGGATTTATTTTGAAGTCTTTATTTACATCCAAGTCATCTTGGTTATTACGTCACATGGTCACATGTTCGGATAGAACATGTGCCTTAGTGGATTCTTCAACTATTCGTAAAACATGTGCCTGTCTCGGTTTCAGCTGTTCACGAGTGCGAATCAGTTCTCTGTAGTTTTTCTTTAATGTGTACGTTCTAGGTTCCTGGACTGGTCTTGGTCGCCGGATTATCTTCCCTGGTTCCCAGACATGTTTGGGCAAATCAGGCTGTAAAATTGGTAGCTTGGCTTGTGCAGGCTGGTGTTCAGCGCACAGGCTACAGTTTTTGACCTCTTCACGAATGTCGTTGGAAATTCCTAGCCAAAACACTGATTGTTTAGCTAACAAAATGCTTTTTGTTTCCATCTGGTGAGCTACGTGTAATGCCTTCACAGTCTCTTTCCGCGGCGGTTCTGGATGAGAAGTTGATCACCCTTTAAGATAAGTCCATCTTCAAGAACGAGGTCGCATCTGAAATTCCAGTATGGCCACAGTTCTTCTGGGCACATTCGTCTCACTTTTGGCCATCCCTTGTATATAATGTTTCTCCGCAGGTCATAAGTAGGGTCGATGGAATCTCTGATATGCTGAAGATTAATTGGGATATCGATCAACTCGATAAAGGATATATGCCTCAGTTGTTCTTGCTCTCGCAAATTCTCAAGCATGCAGACTATTGTTAGCGCATCCACCACAGGAACTTTGGTCCCTGGATTATGTTTGACTTCAATGTCAAACTTCAGGCATCTGGGCAGCATTCTCTGCAAGTGTGTAGGAGCTTCAGCAATATTCTTTTTAAAGATTTGCTGAAGTGGCGCACAATCTGATTCGTCAATTGTGTGTCGACCCAACAGATAGTATTCAAACTTCTCCAGACCGAACTGTACTGCCAAGCATTACCCTCACTGTTGGAGTATCTAGTCTCAGAGTCTGTTAGTGATCTTGACGCCATCGCGACGATGCGCTCTTCATAACATTTCAGCTGCCTCAGCCATGCTCCTAATCCATTTTGACTAGCATCGCATTGTAGGATTATAGTGGTTGCTCAATTCGGATCGAAGAACCACAGAGTAGTTGTCTTGCTCAACTCTCGTTTTATTTCGTCAAGTACTGCTTGATGGCCTTCTTCCAATTTGAAATGCATCATCTTTCTTGTGAGATCCCTCAACATAGACGTAAGTATTGCCAGTCTTGCTGAAAATCTGTTAAGGTAACTAATCATTCCTAAGATTGACGACAGTTCACTCACGTTTTCTGGTGCTTTAAGGTTGTTTATGGCTTCAAGTTGCCTTCTGCTGGCTGAACCCCTTTGTCTGAGATTTTGTAGCCGTAGAATTCTACTTCTTTCTTCCTGACTTGTAGTTTCGTTGAATTCAGGCTTATATTTTCCTCCGCAAAGCTTCCAGCATCTGAAGCAGCGCTTCGTCGTGCTCTTCTACAGTCGACCCCGATACTATGATGTCATCTGCTATCCCAGTGACGTTTTCAATCCCCTGATAAGTCATATCGGGTCGTCGTTGGAAGACATCTTGTGACACATTCAATCCAAACGGTAGACGGTTGAACTTGAACCTTCCGAATGGCGTGTTGAATGTAGTGAGCAAGCTAGATTCCTTGTCTAGTTCTACATGCCAATAGCCCTTCTTGGTATCGCAGACAGTGAAGTATTTCTTATCATGTAGTTGCGGAAGTACTTCATCAATAATTCTGTTGTAGTAATGCTTACGCTTGATTGCTTTGTTGAAGTCTTCTGGGTCAAGAAAAATTCGTACTTTCTTCTCTTCGCTTGCCTCTGTGATGTTGCACACGATCGAGTTCACCCAGTCAATAGGTCGTGTAACTGGTGAAATGATGTCTTCTTGGATCATTCTATCCAATTCTGCCTTGTAAAGTGGCATGATATGTACTGGTACTGCGCGTGGCGGCTGGATGGGGGCTCGGTGGCCGAGTGGTTGAAGACACCCGCCGGCCATGCAGTTGTGGTTCTGTATCCCGGGTTCGAATCCCGCTCGTGGTCAGGAATCATGACAATTTGCAAACAATCCAGGGATGTCGGTGTGTCTATATAGTCCTCTAATACCAAGGTAGAGTTGCATTATTGTTAGGCGTATGTGCCAATAGACAGCGATTTCAGAGACACTTTATGGGCACGTCGAAATTATAGTAATCCTGAGTTTTAAAAATGTAATCAATAATTATATACATGCATGCGCTCATTGTAAACCTGTTTGAGCAACTTGTCTTAAAAATAGAGATCTAAAAACTCACTGTTATTATTTTATTATGGTGACAAGTGCCTCATCCTCCTTCAGCTGTATTTTGTACTGTTCGCCTGGAAATTTGCCTATCTTGTCGAAGCAATCCCCATAACCTCCAGTACTTGTTCCTTTGTCAGCGGCTTCATGCTTCCTGTTTTTGGAAGCTGTTTTTCAACTCCCGCTGACTTCACGCTGTCAACGTTCAGCAAGACGACCCCTAATTCTATTGCTTGGAGGCATCCTAGAATTGATGGTCTGCCTGGTGCCTTGACAATACGGAAATTTGCGTACGTCGTCCGATTTCGGCACTGTATTTTAATTCTAGGTGTTCCGTAATTCCTGATGGTTCCATCACCGTAGTTGTTTAAAACAACATTACTTGGCTTGATCCTGTGTCTACCTTCAAGTTAGTCCTGAATTTATCATTCAGTGTGACCCGTGCGTACACCTTATTTGCCAAGGTGTCTTTTGTTCCACAGCGTTAATGGCCCTAGCAGATACTGTCTTCCCCCCAGCTTAGTGGTTGTGATATTTCCGATTGAGCTGCTTTGCTTCATAGTCAGTCAAGTCATCATTTCTGACATCATGAACGTGCTTTTGCTTTTTAAACAAACTTTCTCGAAGTGGCCTACCTTTTTACCGTAGTGGTACCTTGAGTCTTTTGCTGGACGCGTCTCCTCCTTGGAGTGACGCTGATCTTCGCACCGCATGCACTGGGCTTTAGGTCCTCTATGGCCTACTTGCTTTCCGGCTGCGAATATTGTTCCCGTCTTCCGGGTCTGCCGTTCCACTGTGGCAATCTCCCTTAGCTTGTCATTGAGTGATGCTGTCCATCTGGGCTTTCGTTCTCTCCTAGGTCTTGGCAAGGTTGTATATCTGTTGATGCGTCAACTCATTGCCGATAGCTATCGCGTCTCGGCGAGCTTTGTCTGGCTTGACTCTGAACACGAGCGTGTCGCGAAGTGTTTCTTTCTTTACTTCATTAGCGTAGCCCCCGTCGTCTATCAGAGATCCGGCTTGCGTAATGAATTCTTCTAGCGGTAATTCATTCTGCTTGAGACAGCGCAGTTGAAACCTTGCTAGAATCTGGTTATTTTGTGGCAGTACGTATGCTTTAAGTGCATCGAACACCAGCCCAAGCCTCAGATTATCCCCTTCGTTAGTCCACCTTGTATTATATATCTCAAGGCGCTTGTCTTCAATCCAAAGCAGTAGCATTCTTACCTTGTAACCTTCTTCATTGTCCGCCAGAGGCCCGTGAAAATTAATTCACATTTCTGCTTGAAGAGATCTCATGGGCTATTCCAGTCCATAGACGGCGCTTTGTAACATGCTGTCCTTCTGATTTACACATGACTGCTATGTAGAATATTTCTGTGTATTTGTCAGCCTTTGCGATAAATAGCTTATGACTTGACTAATTAATATCCCACATCTGACACAATGTCAAAGTTTTGTGGGTTCTTTCAATCCTTTATTCAATATCCGTCAAGATTTATTTACAATTGATAAACGCTGTGTTGATTCTGTGTTAACCGAAGAGCAGAAGTAAGATTGTAAACAAATTACGAGTATTTATACAAGAGGATAAGATACTGGAACATTTTAGAACATTCGTGAACATACTTGAACAATGGCGTTAATTATTAAAGTGAAGATTCTAGAAGCGTAGAATATACTAGTGTCTTTGAGAAATAGCTAAACATTTCTAGACTGTTCTATCACAAAATATGACGTGACATCCTTTTTAAAACAAGTGAAAGCATGCGGACATTCTTTTTGAGATCTCTTAGGTTTTAATTAATATTACTAGAAGTGTTTAATGTTGTAAATGTGTTTAATGTGATAAACCATAATGTAAGTGCGCACATAATATTCTCTGCATATTTTGAAATAAGTTGTGATGTTTGTACAATGCTTGTGAACTTTGTATTATCGCCCATTGTTCCGATTAATAATGTATATTATGTGCCTGTTGACATTTAATAAAAAAGGGTGAATGGATTCGATTATTTTAATGTTTAATATAACAAAACCTGATGCTATCAAAATCCCCAAACTTGTCAAAAAATCGTCAGAAACTTGGCACTAATTCGTCAACTTGACCAATTTGATGTGAAAGAACCGACCTAGGAATTTTAGGTCTTTCTATGCTTCCACCTAAAAGCATAATCACTTCAGAAATCACAAAATATAAAAACGATATCGGCAAATAAATCAAAGAATATAAGAATTTTGATGATATAATTTTACATCAAATCAGTTACTGAAAGGAGTAAAAAGCCTCTAACTCACAATATGATTGTGTTATTCGTGACTTCATCAAAATTGTCAAATGGCAGCATTGAAATTTTTTGGCGCTAGTTTTCAAAATACTTACGTTATTTTCGTCGGATTGCTTTCATTTTTGTGAATGTTCACAAGGTAGTCCTCTTTTGAAAATAGACCTTAATTATTTTGAAAAATTTTCGAGCCACTTATCAAAATTTTTCTACTCCAATAATTTTAATCGATTTCCACTCTATTTTATAGTTCTCAGATGAGTCCTTGTTGAAAATACTTGTTGAGTGCTTAGATACTAGATGAGCAAAAATTGGCGCAATGGAACCCCAGTTAAGAAAGATGTCATGGTTTGCTTTTTCGGCCGATGACAGTGTTCGAAGACAAGGTATATATCACTAATGTAAGTACACTTTAGGTTACGGTCCCATACAATGAAAGAGAAAATAGGATTAGTGTTATGTTGAGATCCGTGCTGACATTAGATGGAATTGTGGTAGGGGGTGACGGTTATCAAAAAAGCAATGACCACCTTTCAGACCTTGATAAAACGACTACGGTAAAACCCATTACTAGCGACAACTTTCAGGATCCGGATAAAAAGACGTAAGGCAAAACCTGTTTTAAAAGACTCCCTTCAAGAACCACATGAAAAGTCAAACAGTAAAACTTGCTTGTCGTGAAGCAGATGAAAAGGACTTATAGCACGTTTGATGTGACCACCTTCATGACATAGCATAGGCTCAGTTTATAATAGTACATTCCACATGGCTAAACAGAAATGGTCTTAAGTCTTAATTCTGAAATAGTACAGAATTGTCAAAATAAAACTTTGTAAATGGGAGAGACAAGCGGTGGTAAAGGATGGAAGGAGAGCGAGGAGGGGCAAACTTTTGTTTTTGTTGACAAAAACAAACGGCAGCGACAAAGTGTTACACATGTTTGGGTATTCTGATGTTGGTCTGCACTGGTAACTCTGGTATGAATGGGGCTATAATGTCTAGGGCTGGTAAAAATGTCCCTGAACATTCTTATTATACTTGATTAACTAAAACTTGTCTGGTCACAATGTCCTTAGACAATGGTGTTAATTTAAATGTTTTCAAATCGTAATGATTTTGTCTAATAGTCTTTAGTCAGATAGTTCGTCAGTCACTTGTCAAAGATAGTTGATGAACTTGTGACAAGATATTGACAAACAGCAAATTAGGATATGAAAAACACATGATAAAAATGACAAGCCTATGAGAAAGACAAATTTTTGACAAATTCACATATTGTGTTTGGCATCGTCAGGTTGACGAGTTTAGGGTAGTCAATCAATTTGACGAAGTTTGAATTGACGAGTTTCTGATAAATTATTGACGAATTATTAACACTTGACAAGCCTTTGAATTTGTGCGAGCAGCCGTTCGTCCTTCTTTTCTTCTTGACAGTTTTTCCGATTTTTTGTGTCTTCTTCTTCTCTGACACTATGGGCCCTAGAACCATGAAACTTGGGACTTATGAAGAGCTTGATCTGAACGTGTGCATGTTACTTTTTATTTTCGTCTTCGATTTCGTTTTCTTTGTTAAAACGCCATGTGAAAAGAGTGTATTTTTGCAAGTAAATGCAGAGCATTTACCGTACATCACAGAACACAGTTGTTGAGCTTTGTGCGAGTTCTCACTGGGCAAATAAATAACACGCCGTATGCCTGTTCAGTCAATAAAACCTTAAGCCAACAAAAACCAAATACTACTCTGCTTATAAGACATATTCAAGCTGTGCAATATATTATTCAAGAAATAACTCATTAAAGGAAGTATTTTTACGTTTTAATTTTTGTCAAGTGTTTAAGGTTCTAGTTAGCATGACGAATTAATGACAAGCTGTAAAACGACGAATTAATGACAAATTTATGACAAAACATTGACAAATTTTTGATTGGCATTTGTTGAATTGGGCATCGTCAAATGGACAAGACAAATTAGTCTCTTGTCAGTTCGATAACTTTTCGACAAATTATTGACAAAGTTATGAGTGTACATGCTGATCGAAATACACCGCGCTCGCCAATCCGCTCTCCGTATTATGTCTCCCTGACCAAGGGGAGATATATAGTGTTTGTACGTTCTGTGTGTGTGTGTGTATGTATGTGTGTACGTGTGTCTGTGTGTCTGTGTGTGTGTCAGTCTGTTGTGGACAAAGAGTTGTGTACACGATATCTCGAGAATAAAACGTCGGATCGACCTCAAACTTGATCGATTTATTCCTTGGTAAGGTCGAACGGCTTTGTCAACTGTTGACGCATGTCACATCATTAGGGCAGACGTATGACGTCATTACGTAAACATCTTGGGTGCAAAATTTCTCAGCCGATGAACATCGGAAAAAGTTGAAACTTGGTAAGATTGTTGCTTGGTAAGTCCGAAAGACTCTACAGAAGTTTTTCGCGAGTAGAACGAACGAATGCGGCGTATGACGTCATCACGTAAAATATGTATATATTATAAACACGGTCTTGTGTGCAAAATATCTCGATAACGGAAAGTCCTATCGACTTCAAATTTTATGTGGATATTCCGTTGGTCAGTCGGATAGTTCTTTCAACTTTTTACGCATGTCACGTGATTAGGGCAGGCGTATGATGTCATTACGTAAAAATCTTGTGTGCGAAATTTCTCAGCTGCTGAACATCGGAGAAAGCTGAAACTTGGTAGGATTATTGCTTGGTAGGTTCGAACGAAACTTTAAATATTTTTCGCGAGTGGAACGAACGAATGCGGCGTATGACGTCATCGAGTAAAATGTGTATATTTTGAACCAGATCTTGTATGCATAATATCTCGATAACGGAAAGTCATATCGACTTAAAATTTTATATGGATATTCCTTGGTTCAGTTAGACGACTGTTTCAACTTTTAACGGGTAAACAATTATATGTTGTTAAGCAAAATAACTCGACATCGGAAAGTCGGATCGACTTTAAATTTGGTGTAGTTATGCCTCGGATAAGTCGCACGCTTTTGTTAAACATTATTAAACTCGTATAGAAAATCAAGAAAGGTGCATAACGTCAACACCCCCCCACCTCCCAATTTTTTGCTACTTTGTTATCTAAGCATAGGTATTAACTACGCTGGGAATATCAGCGTTTTCCAGAAGATTCTCGAGTGTTCCTGCATTCTTTAGAAAGCTTCAAAACAGTAACAGCATTATTGTCGGTCCATTGCTATTTGTTAGTGCCTGAAGTTGAGCTTTTTGTGCGTTTCTCATCAACGGCTGTTACGTAACATGCCCCTCAGTCAGGGGTCAGTGTCAGTTGTGGTGCATGATGGAGTCGTTATCTTGGGGGCCATGGAATGCTATTGTCGTATTATAGGTCTAGCTATTGATTTTTTTCGCCGCATACTTGCTTCGGTTGCCAAGGTGTTCTGTATATAGGAGATATTTTGTATCGATTAGCATTGTTTGCAGAAGCATTTTTTGCTATTAAAGTGGAGCATCTAATATCTTGTGTTATGGGACGCAGCTCACCATTTTGGCACCGAAATGCCCCCTTCTCCCTTCGAGGTGCGTCATCTGATGCGCAGTTATGAAGAATGTCTTGCTAGTGCTATTTGGCCCATGGGAATGTGCGAAAACAAGGTAGTCTATCATGGCTGTAACTACACTTAGGGTACAGACCGTTACCGTTGCCTTGGGTAAAAGGGTTAGAGTTGTGTTTATAGTCGGACCTACAGTAAATAGCTGGGAGGGGGGAGGGAGTTCGTGTGGAAGATGATGGTTAGCAAAAAAATCCCAACCACCTTCAAGACCTGGATAAAAAGATGTAAAGTAAGAACCGTCTGTCGTGACCTCTTCCAGATTCGGATAATGACGTACGGTAAAGATCTAGATCTAGATAAGAAGAGCCTACAGTAAAATCCGTTTTAGCGACCACCTTCCAGACTCGGATGAAAAAAAGAGTTTTTTTTACAATGAATTAAGGTTATGTTTGTAGAAATGAATATTTTATTTCAGTACTTAAAAAAAAGGAATTTGTTTTTTTGGGGGCATGGGTTTAGAAATTAAGTAGGTATCGATTAAAAGTGTGTAATATAAGCCTGTACTCTTATGTTTTGTGTGCACTGACCGCTCAAGTTTGGTTCACTTTTCTCATTTCCCATTTCAGTATTTTCTCCCCAGGGCACTGTCAACTCTATGGTAATCACTTGTTGCATTTTCGGTGACCACATGATGATATCAGGCCTCAAGGTTGTTTGTGTAATTTCGCAAGGGAACTGCAGGTTTGTCCGAAGGTCTGCATGTAACTGCCAGTCTGTCGCTGTTGCTAAGACACCGATCACTTCGCCAATTTTCTTCTTCTCCTGCCCTGGTTTAACAGAATTAATGAACGTCAGTGTTTTTGGTGTTGTATGATGCAGATTTGATATGACTGGCCCCAGTATAGACAAGATGACTTCTAGGATTGGGTCGTGCCTCCAGCGGTATCTTCTCTGCGCTAGTGCTGTGTGACACGAAAACAGCACATATTCAAGTGCACATCTTTAATTACATAATTTACACCTGTCATCTTCCGTAATGGACCATTGTTTGAGGTTCACTGGTGTTGGTAGCTGGTTATAGACACTTCTAAACAGGAACCCTAGTTGGAGCGATTCTTTCTTTAGCAACTTGTTCCATGTTAATTTCCTTCGTGTAACACTTTCCCATCTCGTCGAAGCTCCCTGAATAGCCATGGAGACAGCCGGTACTCGTCGCTGTTCTTCACCTTCTCTTATTTCATTCTGCACGATGCGTCCTTGCTCTCCTGTACTAGCGTCCGCGTACTATTTACGATCCGTTGCATCAAGTTCTTTCTTTCCTGTTCTTACTGTTACAACCAGTCCTTTGCGCAGGATCCTATTTTTTCCTCTTGAACACTATCGTGTACTGATCACGATTGTAAATATTCTTTCAACTTCTCTTGACGAGCAGAGCAGAGACTGCTAATAAGGCGGCTATAAGAAAAAAAACAATGTATTGCTTGAAGAGTTTCTAGACGACCAGGAGGAGGATGAAAGCAGCAATGAAGAAAGTGACATTGATCAGGAAACTGAGGCGAAACAGAGTGAAACAGATAAAGAACAATAGACTTATCTGACTAAAATTTGCAATAAAGAATTTGTAAATAAACAAATGTTATAATATGGTTATTGATTTAAGCACTGTCTTTAAAGTGTATCAATAAAACTATTCAATTTATGTCTTGCATTTTTATGTGTTCCCAGAAAATGAAAACGCCAAGTATAAAAATATGTTATGTTACTTTAATTTAAACAATCTGTGTTATTGCATAAATAATAGACATTAATTTTATGTCTAGCACCTGTTTTAGGGCTCAAATTTGTTATGGTTCTCGCCCATGTTGCTTAATATTTTTATACAACTTCAGTTTCTGGAGTAAAAAGTGAAACGTTAAGTAATTTCCTGCCTTAAAAAACTTTAATTAATAAAATATTTTAATTTAAATATACTTTGTGTTTGTTTCAACTTTAATTTCCTGTCTTCAGAAGAAAAGAATTATTAAAGAGTCATTAAATGTTTTAATTTAAACATACTTTGTTATTATATAAATAGTAATTTTATATAGTAACTTTAATTAATAAAATAAGTGCATAAATATTTCAAATTAAAAGTATTTTCTTTTAATGAATAGAAACTGTGATCTATTAAAGTGACATGCCTAAAATACATAATGCTCTAAGGTCCACAAGAGTCAAAATATACTAGAATTTTGCGGAAATACGCAGTAACCCAATGCTGCCAGGTTCATTATGATTATTGGTGTTGGTGACATAGGCCTCTTGCTGTAAGGATGCTAGTTGATCCATAGGAAACGCTCCATGGAATAACTCTTTTGTCATGACATCACCAATATGGCAGCAATTTGCTTCGTGTTCGTGACTGATAATCAATTTCAATTCTGCGATTCGCGCTTATTTCAACTGTGTTTAAATTCATCAACTATTATGCCAGTAATTGTATTTTGCAAGGCATTAAATAAATTCATCTCCAACCTCAGGTTTCCATGCTTCAAAAGCGTCGGGATATTTTCCTTCAGCAATGGTAAGCTTGAAAGGTTTATTTCTGGTTCACCATCAGTATAAAATTGTAAGAAGCTGATATTAAAATGGTCAAAGTTGTAAGGATTTCTTGCCACTGCTCAAGAAAAGAATTCAGCATGAACCATTCCAATAACTACACGATTTGGTAATTGACCCGAAAAGATACTATCTTCCACAGAGGATTGGAATTCTTGAGGATGGCTAAAATTTTAATTCTCTCGTTATAAGAAACTTGGCAGCAGTTTTCATCATTGCATCTGTATGCCCTAGCTGAATCCCTGGACTGGCTCTCACTGTACGCACGATCAGAAACTCATCTTTCACGTCTCTCTCATAGGCGTAATGCTAAGAAAATAACGGAAATTCATCTTTCTGTCTATGTAGGCGCAATTTCATGCTCATAGCATTGGGAAGATAGTGATGTTGCTTAAACAGATTAATTCTTAAAGCACCTGTAAGTATGGCCTCATGGCTGTGGCGAGTGTGCAAAAACGGAGATGTAGGCCATTATTTCCTGTTTCAACTAAAACATTCCCATTAGCACCTACTTCATGACATAGAGTTTTTCCGAATGAGAATTCACGGCTCCAGCAGTATGGAGAGTTGAGATTTGACAATTTCTTCCGAATTATTGATGAAGTGAGAAATAATGCTGGTATAGCCATGGATGTTGTTGCTATGCGAAATCAGGCGATCGCTTAGAAATAATACTAGATCATAAGCCTTTAAATATACCTTTGATTTGTCCAACCAGGTCATCTGCACCACAAGCTGTACCACCTCTTTTGACAATGTTGTAAACGACATGAAGTCTGCTATTCTTTAATCTTTATGTTCTTCTGTACTACCAGGAATGTAGAATTCTACTGGTGCACCATCTCTAATGACAGTGAGTGGTTGATAGTCCACATCGTGAAATTTTTCTACATCAGTTTGCGTTGGTGGTATGCAAAATCATTCCAATGGAGAAAGAATGCATTTACAAGAACGATCATGTATGAGTGACGTTTGTTTTCGAAATATATCTTACGATGTTGCTGCTTTCACTTTCTTACGCCTTCTGACCACTTTATTTGGGTTGGCTGAAATGTCAATTCTTTCATGCCTTTGTACAAGGACTGATCTGCAGCATAAAGCCATAAAATGTTTTTAGAAAACGGTTGAATGACTTTTTATTCAAAGAGCGCTTTCACAAGAAACATTTTCCCACTACCTGTTGGTCCAGAAACCAGACATGTAATCGGAGGCTTAATGGCACTTGAGTATCAGATTCCTTTACACAACTATTAAACTTCTTTGGCCATCCTAACCACTTGATAAAGAATTCTTCCACCCTTCGTCTTTTTCGTGTCTTAAAGACTTCAATTTTATACACGAATTGAAGTCTTTTGTAACAGCTTTTAATTCTTTGCGAGGAAATAACCAGCAACACCTTGGTCTAAGAAGTCTTTGACACAATACAAGTGTAATCCCTGCTTCTTACAACGATGTGTGACAATGAACACTTCTTGTTTCCACTTTATATCGTAATCCCTTTGAAATACATATTTCATGCGCGGAATTCGAACATGCTGACCAATGTTAAACTTGTATAGTTTTGAATGTATCGTTGATTTCAATTTCAATTTATCAATATAGATGTGTTTCAACACTTTGAATTCAATTTTCTTGGTAATTTCTACCGGTGCATAACCATGGAATTCCTAAGATCTATGATTATAACTTTGGACTAAGGCTTGTAAAATATCTGTATACCGGTTTGCCGATGTAGAAAATAGCGATGCATCATTCCTTTGACATTACATTGACTGTTTAAACAAATTTGACTTCGTCTCATTATTGGTAGTGTATGCGTGAATGCCTTCTTTCTTTAGAAATTGCTTTACCCATCTGTTCTCGAATTCGGTTCCATTATCTGACCTCAATGTTCTAGGTCTTCCTGTTGTTTCCTTTGGAAGGTTTGAATGACATTCGTATGACTTTTGTTTTGGAGAGGTTGTATCCACAAGTGTTTGGAAAAGACATCTTTGACAACGAGTAGAAAGAGATTGCCTTCATTATGTGCTGCAATATTGGCTACAAGTCCACGTTCAACATATCACCAATACCACGGATAATGATAGTCTTTTAAATCTGTAATGGTCTTTTAAATCTGTATTTCACTGGTTGAAGTAAACTAAAGGCATCGTGATCTTACAACTAATTTTGCACTTTGGAATATGTCACAGGATGCTTGTTTTGTTTCAGTGTTTTGCTCAAGCTATTAGGCCCTGATCCAGGGATTCCATGTTTAAAGTTAGCGTTGGCTAAGTAGTCTTTCCGGGTTGCCTTCTTGAACTTGAAATAAAAGAAATCATTCACACAACACACTTTTTACTAACATGCAAATATTTACAACTTAACTACTATATTTTACAATTTAGAGAAAATTGAAAATCATCATTTAAAATGGGTAGCAGTTAAAAGATTATGTTGTGCACTGCATGTTCAATGAATTGACCATGCAGATAAACTTTAAAAGTGGAAGTGTTCACTACATCCTCAAATACACACTTCAATAGTCTTCAAATGTTTTTTTTGCAAATTTTTATATCCAAAGTCTCTGTGCGTCTGCGAAAAAAGAGCTAAGAATCTTCCATTTGCTGACATGTTTCACTTTTTATTGCTGTAATATAACAACGGGGAACATGCATCACTTGAATTGTTCAAAGCATGTCCATATATTGCTTCTTTTGAAATTTTTGCCACATCCTCTATTGTTTTTTTTCCCTTGTTCACTGTGAAACAACTTACATAAGATCAAATTGGCTAGGAAAAACATTGTAGCTGTTTACTCTTCAACGCTCAAATGACCAAGATTCAAAATTGTTAAAAGGTTTTTATCTTACCCTTGAAAAAACGCTGTGTGGGGCTGTTGAATGTGGATCCCTGTTGATGTGCTTTAAGTTTCTTCTTTACAACAATCCGTTAAATAATTCACCACACTTAAATGCTCTTAAATCAGTGCGGACAACGCCAAGCGCAGAATCAACATTAGAGTCCTCTACATCTTCTATTCCTGCTTGGTATCACTCTCCAATAAACCTTGTATGTAGTTCAGTCACATCGAGACTGTAATGCACAAAGTCCCAAAAAGAAACTAAATGGTTAAGTTGATACTCTGCAGTGCCATAGCAAACAAGTTTAGCAATCATAAAGTCGAAATAGACTTTTTAAAGCATAAGTGCACTTTTGTACAAGTCTACCTTCATCAACGTCTGGAGAGCAGACTTTAAGTACTTCACACTTGCCGCAAAAGTTGTCAGGTTCACACAGCTCGAAATCACATCTGTGGCAGTATCAATCACCTTGTAGATGACCTTCCACACCACAATAAGTGCTAATGGCTCCAAGTTGGTTTGCCATTGTAGCATTAGGCATCGAACCTACGCTGGCTTATTTTTTGACAAGTTGGATTTGTTCATCTCTTTTTTCTTGGTCACCTTTATTGGCGTTTTCACATCATGACACCCCTTGCACGTGTCATCAATCAAAAGATTCGACAATGTTGATGATGATGATGATGATGATGATGATGATGATGATGATGATGATGACTTGTCAAATAACACACTATTTATTAGTGGCATTCCCTTCAGCAAAAATTGTCCACTCCCCATCATTGAAGTTCATGAAGCAGTCTTTGCCTTAAAAGTGAGAGACGTGTCAAAAGCTGACATAACGCATGTCATTGTACGTAATCACTTCTAAGAGCTTGAATTTTGTTAAGTACTACTTCTAGCCGATGTTGCACAGCTTCTTCAAGATCTAAGTACTACTTCAAGATCTAAGTACTACTTCTAGCCGATGTTGCACAGCTTCTTCAAGATCTTATACACGATCTTCCATAAGGAAGCAGATAATTCAGTTCATCTTTCATTTCGTTTGATTCTGATGAATCGACCAAACTGTCTATCTTCAACCTCCATGGTTAAGGTAGCACTGATGTTGAAGCTATTATCCATCCCTTGCTCTTCTATTTAATAAAATAAGATGAAGTCTTGCTGAGCAATTTGCTGTTAAGATGGCTGAAGTCGACCCAGTAGTTTTGAAGTGGTGTGCCTTTGAGTTATTATGTCTGTGAACCCATCCACAGCCTTGTATACTATATAGCCTGTGGAGAGGGAGTTGGTCATCTCTCTGGTATATAAGGCAATCTTCCTTTACAGTGTTCAACGTGTAAGAGCAAAAAACCGGAAAAGCTCTTTCAGAACGAAACTCTATGACGAAACTCCATGGCGAAAACTTTATGACGTTTTCTGAGCGCGCGCACATTATAACGACATACACGTATGCAGTATGACTGAGTATTTTTCTGTCATTTGTACCTACGTCCCGAACCCCTCTTATAACACTACTTACTCTGTTTTTTCCTTGGTTTATCCATACCCACCACGAGTGTGTCCTGGGTGAATTGCACACCTTAATTAAAAAATTTACAGAATTTATTCCTATTTTATCGATTTTTTACACTCTTCGATTCTTGCATTATCAAGTTAAAGTTAAAATTAAAAAGCTGTTTGACCTTGTATGTCACTCATTGACTGCGAAATCACAGCATATCGGTGTTTTGTTTGGCTTTGACAGCTTCCACACCGTGTGTGTCTCAGTTGGATTGCAAGGCATAACATCAAAACGCCACATGCTTTCTCACCTTTTGTTGCGTTTTACAGTAGTCCACTGTTGCTGTTGTAATTACCTGGTTCACTGCTAGAAATAAGCAAGTGTTATGTGAAAGCCAGCGCAAGTTTATTTAAAATATGACAATACTAAAAACATGTGTCTGAGGTGGATGTCGCTTGTAAGTTCTTCTCTTTCAAATAAATTCGGTATTTTCTAAATTTTAACGGCTGGCGCTCATCTTTATGTGCAGAATACACATTTTATTATATATAGAGTACTACCCTGTTTTTCCTCGGTTTACCCACCCATCATGAATGTGTCTTCGGTGGGTAGATTGCACACTGTTTTCTATTTTATCGACTTCTTACAATCCCTCAGTCTTACATTAACAAGTTAAAAAGCTGTTTGATTAAAAAATTATGAATCGCAGGATTTGAGACACATTTAGGTGTATGTAATTTCTGTACAACCATCACTGAGTGTCATATGATTGCCTAAGAAGTCGTTTTTCAAGTACCTGGTTGCAGTAGACCTGTGAAACGGTAAAATATACCAATGGAAATTAACAAAAATCACGACATTGATTTCTCTGATCCTTTCTGTTTGGAATCTCAGTACAAGGTATGTTTTTCATTAATAAAAACACATACCCACAATCCAAGCTTCAGCAAGTATAATTTTGAAATCACGCTGTGTACTTACCACACTGTAGTGGAACCGGAGAGCTCTATTTCATTGTATAAGAAATCGCTATGCAAGTATCCTGTGGGAGTCGAACCCACCATAGCAAACAGCATCAAGTACTAGAATAAAAAATTTAATTTTAGGTGGTATCTTCTTGTCTTTAACACTTGTTAAAAAGCATATCCAAGGACATTGTGCCCAGCCGTAAAAAGGAAAAAAATGGAAGGAAATATCGATCCATTTTTGTAACAGTTAGATTTGCTAGAAAGAATCATGGGCAGCATTGATAGCAAAACCAATATGACTGGATATGTGGAACGAACAACATTGTTTGTGTTTCTCTAGAAGCTAGCTTTTGCTACATTTTGCTGAACTAATAATAAAATACTGCAACTTCACTGAAGATCCACCTGGGACCGGAGAAGGGAGAGAAGGGGATGAATAAGAAACACTAATTTAATGTAGTATGGACCTATATATGCTTCCATGAGACTCAGAACTGCAAATATAGCCTGTAAGGCCTATGAAGAGAGAACATGAAAGAGTTGGAACTCGCAGCCTCTTGCGTAGTAGGCGAATCGACGTTTTATCGTGGTGTGAGTATTTGCTGGAATAACTGTAAACCAATGCAGAGAAACATTGAAAGAGTCAGGAATTGGAACTCACAACCTCTTGCTTCCCAGGTGAACTGACATTTTATCTTCGTCAGAATATTTACTTGAATAGAGAAAAACGGTGTTAAAAGCTGTTTCATGTGGAGTTTTTATGCATCCGGCAATTTGGCATGACTTTTAACAAATATTTTAAAATAATTCTGAAATTTTAAATATTCGGAATCATATTTATTGTTCACCTAAGTTTAATTTTTGCCACTCAGTAGCAAAAACGGTCTAGTTATTATTATCATTCTTATTATTGTTTGAGCTGTGATGAAAATGAAATGATGCCTTGATCTGGCTAATAATTTTATTTTTGTCGTATTTTTATCATTGTATAATTCTTGTATATATAAAGTGGCTATCTGCATCACAAGAATTAATTGTTTTCATATTTCTTTCTAGCATACTTAACAAATTTTTTCCACCTGCATCGACTCGACCATCTTGAATACTTTTAATCGTTTGCTTTAAACTATCTACAGTACATTGTTTTGCAGCCATGTACCACGTGACTGTTGCCAACCAATAACAATATACCTTGCATAATTGGCGCCATCTTCCTTGTGGTCATTGGCTAAATTCAAACTTCATCCAAATACATCGAAACATAAAAGACATGTACGTCGTCAGGATGAACTTAAACAATTTAAACTTGGTTTTTTAAGTTTAGCGTCCCGTCCAGTACCTATGATGGCTATACTAGGACTCGCCTACTAACAAATGCAAAAAGAAGGAAGAACGAAGAACTAGAAAGGACAGAACATGAGAGTACAGGCTTATATGACACACTTTCAATCGATATTTATTTACTTTCTTGTTTTTGTAAACAAAAAAGTACTCTCCGACTAAACTTAAAAATCCAAAATAATAATTTTATTTTCCAATCTTCTTATTACTTAAATAAAGGATTTATTTCTGTAAAAATAATCATAATTCAATGTCGAAAATTCGAAAATAAACGAAATAGATGGTGGTCACTAAAATAGATTTCACAGTACTAATTTTTTATCCGAGTCTGGAAGGTGGTCTCTAAAACGAGTTTTGCTGTTCGCCGTGTGTATCTGGTGTTCCGTGCTGAGAAACTTCCGTGCGGAGAAACATCCCTTTACTATGGGACTCTATGGGAAAGGGGGTATTGAAAGCAAAAGGGTGCAGGTGTTTGCGAGCACGGCGCTTTTCTCAAAAGTTCTAGCATTTTTTCGGAAAGGGGTTGTGTTTGAACAACAGATAAGGAGGTATCAAGTATTTATTTGATTTTAACGTGGAGTGTTTAAGAAGTCAATAAATGAGATGCGCTACATATTAATGCAATAAAGGATACAAGGTCACTTTAATAGGGCAATAGGAATAACCTATACTCCAAGTTCTCGGTAATAACTGGCCAGCACCGATTAAAGCCAATATAATTATCCTTAATCCATTTGAAAGCTAAGATATTTGAATATTAAGCAGCCAATTTCACGCAGATTCCTAATACCTAAATCACTTCTATTCCAGCTGTAAGCAGTTTTAATCCAGTCTCCCGTATGTATCCGTAAGAATTCGTTCGCTCATGCAAAATGCAGTGAGAAATGACTGTTATTTCCCTTTTAGGGTTTCCTTTAAAATAACCCCTTTATTTTCAACCTCAACTACTTATCTTCTAAGCAAACACGATTGTTTACTTACTTGGTCGGCCACATGTTTGTTCAGGGGATTATAAATGAGATTAAGTCATGTTTCTGAGCGCGGTGATTTCTCAGAACGCCCGGTTTCCGAAAACGGGGGATGTTTCTCCGCAAGGGATGTTTCTCGGCACAGAACAGGCAGGTTTTACCATTCATCTTTTTACACGAATATGAAATGGGTCACAACTTTTTCGTTGCAATCCGTCAACCCCCCACCTAGACCATTTAATGTAGATCGACTCTTAACGAAAACCTAGCCCATTTACAGAAGGCTACGGTAACGGTGTGTAAACTAAGTTCGCTTGTTCAACAACAAATCTTGTCGGTCACTATCGTGGGTGTAGCTAGTCATGTTGTAGAATTTATCTTTCCCTTCTGCCGCAAGGTTGGAAATCAGCTTCTGTAGAGAGGTACTCATAAACTGAGAGCTGTCCATAAATTTCAGATTGCTCATGGTGAAAGCAATATATTTCTCGATGGTGTTGGGAGTGACCATAATTGTTTCATCTTTGAATTTTCCAATTTTCTCTATGATCAGATGACTGTCATAACCGCGCAAATTGTCTAAAAACACAGGAATGATAAAAGAATCTTTAGTCCCCTGCTTATCCTTTCTAAGTCTAAGTTGCATTCATTATGCGCTGCTCCGCGGTAGTTGCCATTGATGTGGTCACGATCTCTCACAAGATCAGCCCCTAATGGGCCCGTGGCAAATGTAGCAATCGACGGCTTTCTTCTCTTGGTCCTCACGGGCCATCACCATGTCCTTTGGCCACACTAAACAATGCAATATACGATCACGCTATTAGACCATATAGTCTAAAAAGACTTTCACGACATTGTCTCTCCGATACATGACTGGTGCACGTGTTTCGTACTGGCTGACAACCACCTAGACAAAGCTGTTTGGACGATGATGTTGATATTTGTCTCCTTCATGCTTTTGCGTGAAACATTCAAAGTCGGCATAAATCACAAAATGTGCTTGCTGTTGTTTGGCTACATTCTTAAATTTGATAAAAGGTTTCCTGGGGAATGATAAACGTTGCTTGCCACACACTTCACGATGCTCATCTAAAAGATCTTGTAGTATAAACCCGTGAAGACAGTTGAAGCGATAATATGCTGCAGTCTTATTCTTTGATCGATAGGCCATACGTCTGCTGAAATTCTTGATGATGCAGTAATGCCTTTTCTTGTCATTGCTAATCAAAAGTAAGTTGATTTCTCTAGCACTAACGTTTCGACTGAGTTGTATCGGAACAACTGCGTGTTGTTCATATCCAAACAGGTTGATGGACAAATCGTTCTCCTTTTCAAACTTTGGAATGTCCGTAATTGGTGTGGGAAATATCATACCCTCTACCTTTAATTCCTTCTCAAATGGTGCGTAATGAATCACGCGATAGGCTGACAGCCACCTAGGCGAAGATGTTTGGACGATGATTCTGATACCTGTCTCCTTTATGTTTTTGCGTGAAAACATTCAAAGTCAGCAAAAATCACAAAAGGTGTTCGCTGTTGTTTGGCTACATTCTTAAACTTGATGATAGTTTCCTTGGGGAATGATAAACGTTGCGCTTCATGCTTTCCCCACACTTTACGATGATCATCTAAAAGATCTTGTCGTATAAACCTGTAAAGACAGTTGAAACAATCAAAAGTTGTACTCTTATGCTTGGTGCGATAAGACATACGTCTGCTGAAATTTTTGATGAGGCAGTAATGCCTTTTGTTGTCACTACTAATGAGAAGTAAATTGATTCCTCTGGCACTGACGTTCTCCTTCTCAAACTTTGGAATGTTGGTAATCGGCGTGGGAAATGTCATACCCTCTACCTTTATTTCCTTTTCAAATGGCTTGTAATGATTCACACGATATGAGTGTTCCTGTTGAGGGTGAGCGTGAGCCAAAAATGACCGTATAAAACACTTGTCTTCATTCTTAATGTTTAACACACCCTTCGAATTCTTCACTTTCTTCGGCAGCGGGATAAAACTGCTCACTTCCAGAGGCGACGACGTAGTTGTATGTACTTCAATGTACAGTATTTCATCTAGAACCCAGCCAGAGACTTGCCGCTCATGCTTTTTGTTGTCACTACTAATGAGGAGTAAGTTGATTCCTCTGGCACTAAAGTTCTCCTTTTCAAACCTTTGAATGTCGGTAATCGGCGTGGGAAATGTCATACCCTCTACCTTTAATTCCTTTTCAAATGGCTTGTAATGATTCACACGATATGAGTGTTCCTGTTGAGGGTGAGCGTGAGCCAAAAATGACCGTATAAAACACTTGTCTTCATTCTTAATGTTTAACACACCCTTCGAATTCTTCACTTTCTTCGGCAGCGGGATAAAACTGCTCGCTTCCAGAGGCGACGACGTAGCTGTATGTACTTCAATGTACAGTATTTCATCTAGAACCCAGCCAGAGCCTTGTCGCTCATGCTTGTCAAGCTTGGTAAACAATTCTTTATAGGCTGCCGGCAAGTCCTTTTCAATATCCATTGGATTGTATGCTGTATATATTGGACTGCTGATAAATGCATTATCCACTTGTTCTGTAAGATCTCCTTGTTGATTCACCACCATTTCCATTTTATTCCATGGTCTAAGGTCTTCAGCAAATGTGTCTTAGTACGGTTCTCTTGCTGTCTCATTTTAAACAGCAAATCCGTTCCATTGTCGGGTTCAAACCTTTTTGCCTGCGCGTTTTCGCCAAGACTAAGCCTTCTGCCTTTTTCCACTTGTTCCGTCTTTTGTCTCTTTGCTTCTTTCTTCTCAACAAGCTCTTCATGGACACGTTTCACTCCACATATAAGTTCCGCTCCAGTACGTACTCTCTCTTCACGAGCATGTTTCACTGCAGTTTTCATCTCAGATTGTTTACATGTATGTGCCTCAAATAATTCCATAGATGGAAATTCCACATTGCACTCAAGGCAGAGGACTGGTGTGTCTGAACTGGCTGCCATCGTTGATGCTTCAACTGATATTCCGAAATGTGTTCTCAGACGTCCCTTTTATACACCCCAGTTTTCCCGTCAATGTGATTTCGCGCCAATTTCGTAGGGAGATGTCAAACTCAGCTATAATATGTCAAAAAATAAATGTTCTAAATTTTTTTTGGGGGGAGGGGGAGGGTCTGACACACTATATCCTGGGGAGTCTGACACACTATGCCCTGGGGGTCTAACCACTATGTCCTGGCGGGGAAGAGGGTAGCCCAGAACATCCATTTCCCTGCTGCTCTGGGATGATGAATGGTTTAGGGGATGTGAGGCTGGTAGCTCATTGGTAGGGTGGGAGAGGTGAATGGCTCATGGGGAACGAGGATGAGTAGCTCGGTGGGGATGGGGAGATGAGTGGCTCAGGGGGGTGGTTTAGGGGGAGTGGTGAGTTGCTAAGGGGAAGAAGGAGATGAGTTGCTTATGACGTTTAGTGGGAGTTGGAGAATCAGAAGTGTGTTATATAACTTATCTTTCGATCAATGCACTTCGATTTCAAGTAAATAGTAAACGCTTTTAAAGCCTTTCCTTACATCCCACTTTGCCCATCATTTAGTCCATCACAGTGCCCTAAAAGTTTTGGGGTTTTTAAGTGAAGTAAAAACTCAACGAGCTCTTCAAATTTTCATATCCATAATTGAATGTAAGAGTAAAGGGATCGCATCGAAACAGCATATGAAACATGAGGCTTCTTATCTTCTTTCTTTGTATGTTGTTTATTTCTTAATGATTTTATTAAGGAACACCGCCTTCGTTGTTAAGAAGGAAGGTAGTATGGACCTTTTAAAGGATCGTGTAGCTAGAACAGTGCAAAACATCAGTGTTTGCCTTTTCGCTCTGCGTGTGACTAAATGTAGTCTGTTTTTATGTATTTTTTAAACTTAACTTATATGTGTACAGTTTTGCATTTAAATGTTCAAAAGTCTTGTTATTACAATTGCCTTAGGTTTAAACGTGATAATACATATTATGAAGGAAATTGGTATAACGTTGTTACCTTTTACTAACTGCAAGGGTCTACCAAAAACTTTAAATTCATCATTTATATTGCCCCTATAAACTGACTTAATGCAAATTATATTTTTTTATCAAACAATACCCAGTTCATAGTGTTTTGAACCTAAGTTGTATATACTACACACAATAACAGTAATTACGCATCTATAAACGCCATTCATTTACCTATCATCAATACTATGACTCCAGCTTTTGAGACACATTCAAAGGTGGTGTCATATATATATCTGAAATAACTCAGCTTAAAAGTTCTATTAAAATGACACAAATCTAATTGTTTCTCATTGTTTTGCAATAAGTAATACCCTTTTCGCAAAAACATTACAGAATATCGCTGGGTTTTAAAATATGCTGCAACAATTAGGCATTAGGCGTTTTTTAAGAAAGATTGTCACTTTAATTATTTATTATATTGAAGGAATTGCTTGATAAATACTGCGCCAGAGAAGACATATATTAACACAGCGCATCCAATTATATACTGTTTCAACAAAAATCTCAACAACTGCATAACAGACTAAGTCTGTCAAATAAATTTAGATGTTTGTAGACAGTTACATTAAATTTATATTTAGAAAAGAATTTGGTTGACTGCACTCAATTCTTTAACTTTCCCGAGCAATGTCCGCTAGATATATATAAGAAAACCGTATAGATAATTTTACTTTTAGAAGTTGATCACTTACATATATTTTTGGAGATGAATCCAGATCGAATAGAACTGGAACTGAAAAATTATCCACTAGTAAAATTATGCTTTGGCAAAATTATGTGTAAATTTATTTACGCATTTGATTTTAATAACATTTGATGTCAATAATTAAAAATAAACAAATTAAAAATTTTGCAACAACTCTCAACTGTGTGCTCCTGATCAAATTTAAAAATCAATTACGAAGGACTTGGCTTTTATATGTCAAAGCATGACTTTAAGCTTTAAGCATGGAATATTACCATTTAAGAGCTTTAAGCACAAATTTCAAGAGTGAAGCACGCTTTTAAGTTTTACACATGGATTATAGGCGTTTGCCACGATTTTTATGCAAATGTTTTGGCGGATAATATCAGGTTTGAAAAATCAGACCACCAGAGATATATATGTCAAGCTGAATGATAGGATCCTCCCACTCGCTTTAACTTAGCTATACTAGTGGGGTAGAACACTTGTCATTGAATACCGCTAAATAGCTAAAAGACCTAAAGAAAAAGGCACAGAAGAAAATTATGTTCCACAATATACCACATACGGTTTTCAAAATACAGATATCACGTGACAATGCTTGAAACTCAAGGTGACTACATGGTTCACTATGTTCCTCTTTACTTAGCAGCTTATAAAACATTCAACTACTCTGACCTTAATCAAAGTAATAATCAACTTCCAGTTTAGAACATTGACCTTGTTACGTCCTTGAGATTTCTAATCGTTTCCTGATAATGGACAATTTCGATGTTAGCCCTTGACCTGGTTGGAGTCACCGAGATAATCTTATTTAATGAAGATTATCTCATCTCAGGGGCAAAGATTAAAAACTGAGTTGAAACTAGCTATCTTTAACCCATTCTAAATTACAGTCAACAGAACAATCAATTTATGTATGTCTTTTAAACCAATATGATATATATATCTTCCTGACTGCTTTCAAAATGATGGTCAACTTTCATTTTTTGCTAAAAATAACCGAGAAGGTCAGAATCACTGAGATACATCTTTTATATTGGTAACTTGTGCTCAAAGACACGAAAATGAAGCTGAAAATTCCTATATCTCTAACCATTTTGCAGATCGTCCACCACCACTTTTCCACTTTAACCTTAATCAAGAAGGACAAGAACATCAAGATATAACGTATTAACGTCATTTATAGCCATCGGAACTCACATCGACTCAAAATGATCATAGGTCTAACTCTAATTGAGATAATCATCAGCTTCCGTTTTAAAAGTGCAAGTTCACTGAGATACATCTTTTTAGGCCAAAAGTAATGAAAATGAGTTCAAAATCGCTCTATTGCAAACGGTCTATGAGATACAAACACCAATACCTGCTGAGTTTTTATTGAATTTGAATTTTTTAAACTATTCAAAAAACTATTCCCATCATGCGCATATGTGTATCGCCAATAATATAATTAAAAACAATGAAGTTAAATCTAGATAGCTATTATTTTTCGATCTGCCTGCTCTTTTGCACTTGTGGAATTTTGAGTCCCATAAAGCGTTTAAATCATGTGATACTTTCTATTCTGTGTTTGTTTCTTGTTGTGAATATGACGATTAAGGGAGTACATATACTTTAATACGAACTACTCCCTGTCTTGCTTTAGATTTAATCTACATTTTCATTATGAAAATAAACATTGGAATTTTAGCCATTAAGTCTATGGTTTCATCATGTTTGGGATCCGAACCCAAACGCTTTCTTTCATTTTCTCTGTTCGTGCTATAGCATATATAAGGAAAATTTAAGCAGTCGGAACAATGGACACAATAAAAATTTAACCACCCTACTCCTCTGAGAGCCACACTGCTCTCAGTTGGTCCGTACACCTTATGCTTTGTTCACGGGTAAGCCTGAATGGGGGGCAGAATGACGAGGGGATAAAGCTTATATGGACGACATCTTGAGGGTCAACGACGACGTGACCATGATTTTCATGTGTTTGATAGGTAACATGAAGCTCTTCACTTTATCTCCAGTTACCAATAAATCAATCTTATGTCTATCAAGTAAAAAATCCAAAGCTAAACTCGAAAATGTTGTGTGTTGCTCACCAAGAGCATTGAGCATGGCTTATTTGCATTGTAGAGTTTTTTGTTCTCGCCTTTCATATTTCACTGAACGCTGAAGTGTACCACAACAGCAGGGCATACTCTGTTGTGGGTGGTCAGTCATCGGTTGGATTGATCTGAAACTTTCTGCTGAACTTTTGTACTTTCATTACAACTCACAGTGCGGCAAGGAGACCTGCCTTGTCGCTGAACCTAATCAAGCACGAAAAGTCCTACACAAGAACGATGAATGCATTTTTGTCATTTTTGCTGACAAAAGAATAGCGTTTCTGCGTCCCCATCTTCCAATTAAAACTTGAAATAAATAGTTCTCATCTGTCTGGTTTTACGAAAAAGCAATAAAAACGGACAACTGGGCTGTCGGTTTTAAAAATGCGGACGAAAAGAGAAGAGAAATCTTCCGTAACACCACTGAAATGCTTAAGTTACTTGTCATAGGAATGTAACACATAATATAATACTTACGCTTTCGGCATTTCTCTTTCCGTTTTTCATGGGTATTTCAATTCTGTAGAAAAAGATATTAAACAGACTACAGGAAGTTTTGTTATAATAAACTATTTAAAACATCTATAATCTCTTTCTAGATTAAAGCAGCAATGAAAAAAGTGGAACTGGTCACGTTCCTTTTGGTGAATTTCAGGTCCAGCAATATATCACACTGACCATGTGATCTTGAGACCAAATATAACTTTGGAAACAGAGAATCATGTCTATCAAAATACAGTAATGCGTACATTCACACAATACAAGATAACCTGTTGCGCTTGTTGGGAGTTCACTGGTGTCATGTGAGGGCGTTTAGTCATATTAAATTAAACATATGAAGTGTAGCTGGGCGGTGGTTTTCTGTTTACACCTTGTCAATATTGTGTCAATATTCAGTAATTAGCTCGGCCATCAGTTCTAACCACGAGGAAGTCATGCTAAATTCAGATATCAAGTAAAAACTAAATCAAACAAAACATAACAAAAAGCACAACTCTTCACAGGAATCCAAAATAGATTGTGACTTTGAGACTTGGCCAAAGTGAAAAAAACTTGCTATAACTTGCCCTGACCAACATTTTAGGTCATCTGCATACGAAACATTATAGTAAACGGATTATCAGAGCAGGAGTAGCAGCATAGGCCATAGTCCCATCCTCGTTCTTATTACCCTGTTGAAGGCCAACTACCATGTTTGTAGCTAAAGAAACGAAAGAGAATTACACAAAAATGTTTATAATCATCAAATTTCTATTTCATAAATAATTTCAACTAAAAATATTTCTTTTTCTTGTATAAGTAAAAATATTTCAATGAAATCATTAGCTACTCTATCAGGGTAACTTATTAGCCATTATCTAACACAGCACAGAGACAGCAAATTGCCTATGATAAAAACAGTCATTTACTTTCTCTAGAAGGGTATCTTTTACACTAGTGTCCAAGAGATGGGGAGGGGTGAAGACTATCTCATTACAAACCTTAAACCTTTCCGCCATTCTTTTAAAATGCCGTTATCCATGGTAATATCTCCTTGGAATACCGCTATCCACTCTGTAATATAGTTGAACTGGTAAACACATATGAAACTGAATACAAGGCTTTATTCTAAACTGAGAGTAAACATGAACCACGCCCAATAACCAGAACCGAGAGGTGAATTAAGAGTACATTTACAGTTCTGTTTAATTTAGAACCATTTCTTTGTTGTGATTTTTAGAGATATAAATGTTTCATGGGACAATAAGAAAGCCAAAGGCCACAAACGTTATATTGATTCCTATGTTACTTCTCGCGATAAAATGAGAACCCTTTTATGACATTTGTGGTGCTGAGTTGTTTAATACCCTTATACCTTGTTGAAGTCTAAAATACACTCAAAGAGTTCCTACTACTACCGCAAATATAAATAGTTTCCTCATCAAAACAAATTCAAACAGAAAGCCTTTGCGTTATTTGCGTTATAGCTGAGGATACTTGAGACTGCAAATACAAGAGCACAAGTAACTTTATATGCCACTTATGCATATTAAATTTATTTGAACATTCGTTAACTTCAGGCAAAACTACACATCACGATACAAGCCTCAAATTACAGCAAACATTAAACACACTAGAAATAACAACTTTTTTACTTGAGCACCATTCAAGAGGCTCAAATATATTTTGACAGGAACTCAAATCCCGGCAAGTGGAATACCTTAGGTTGTTTCTGGCATTCCATATTGAAGGGCACAATCTGTTGTTTTATTTATTGCATTACGTGTTTAACACCATATTATAAGAATTTTTACACGGTAATTTACTTCAATTTATGTAACGTGTTCAATAATTGCATAAAATGGTGAAAGATTCCTTTCGGAAGTGGATATACCTCTGTCTTGTCTTGTCTTCTTGTTTATTCTGTGTTCAATACGGCATTTATCAAACAAGAGGCAATAAAACAGTGAGTAGCATTCTTATGTTCCTATCTCCCTCCCTCATTTATCCCTCTCACCGTCCCTCCTTATCCCCTCACTAGCTCCCTCCTCCCTCGCTTCCCCACTTTCCCTAACTTCCCTCCCTCTTTCTTTCGTCTCTCGCTCCCAACTTTCTTTCTTTACTTTCCCAACTTTCTTTCTTTACTCCTTCAAAACTTTTTAATTCACTCCCTCCCCAAGTGATTAAGAACCATGTACACAGTAACTAAGAACCCAGTCGATTGGGAGGCGTTCCTCTTAATCTTTCTCGTAGTTGTTAAGAAGCGTAACGTGCTTTAAAAAGGCAATTTTTTCTTATATTTTGTAGTACATGCATTGGATAAGGCCAAGTGTTATTCCAGCTAGGGACAAAGTACTTACTAATGCCAATGACGAGCAAGCAACATCAACAGAAAAAAAACAAGACAACGTCACTAAACCTTCAGATGGTATGAAAATAGAATAGAAATTTTTTGGCACGAAAATTAAATACCAATGAAAACCTTTAAGACAAATATGTAATGGAATGAAAATATGATAAAAAGTACAAAATTCACACAAAAATTCACACAATCATTTGTAAATGATTTACCTTGCTGTACAATGATGTATCAGGTATTTGTATGGATCACTTATTTTATTTGCAGCAGCGAGAACCATGATGGCCCTTGTGCTGGCCATAACATCAAAAAAAATTGCAAGTAAGTCAGCAAAGCCTGGTTGCAACTTAAAACAACTTGCTCTCAGTACACAAGAACTAAAGTAGGGCATACCTATTCTGCTGCTTCGTCGACGTGTACAGTTTCTCGAACGGATCATCTGTATAGTTTACATAGATAAATCGAAGTGATGCTTATAAAACCTAACTGTATCAAACAATAATTCCTGCAGTAGACAGCTTTCCAGGGACTTTAAATAGGATATGAGTGCAAGTGTGGCTTCAGAGACAAATCTGTTGCATCATCGTGTTGTTTCGTCTTTGGTCTATGCCTCATGAATACGGTTCTGCAGTATTTTTGCTTGCTTTTTGTTGAAAGAAAAGAATGAAAGAAAGACAGCATACACCAATGACGCCATAATCGGGTCACGGTTCCCTTTCATGAAGCAATTATTGCCATCCTTCTGCCGAACAGCTAGCCCGGGATTCCGCTATATCTTCTACCTGGCTTTTGATAGAAGCGACTCATTCTTTACTAAGACTGAATACGTCAAACACTTCGTTACCGTGTTCATGAATGTCACTACGCGTGAGTGCGGTGGCATTCATGTATCACTCCGCCTCATTAAGTGCAACCATTCAGGTGGGAACCTTACGTATAATAATCTGTTAAACATTAATCTGTTAAAATCATAAAATTATGTTTGTGAATATACTGAAAACGTATCGCACTACCTGAAATAACACTTCATAGATAATAAAAATAATTGTTTTAATGTAACCCATTTTATCTAATTGAGAGTGGGCATGACACCCTTTTCTCTGCAAATTTCCTTCGTCAGTTCTGCACTTCTTGGCAGTTGGAAACATCAAGTAGTTAATATTTCGCCTGGTAGGTTAGCTAATATCAAAGCATCAGTATGCATGGTACTTTAGGCACACTTCATAAAAGAACAAGGTATTATCCCAAGACAGTGCTACATTTCCCAGTGTCTAGAAAGTAAACGTTCAGATGTAGTTTTTAATATTTTATAAGGTTACAAACAATACACATATGGCTTAAATACGGTGTGCGATACAGGCCCAATGAATGACTTCATAAATCCAACTAATAACATTATGATACCATCCACTGAATCACAAGCCAATCCAGTAATGTCACTGTTCCCTTCTAAAGTTTCACCATGTTTTGGACTCCAAAGACCAAACTCTTTCTTTCGTTTTTTGCATGCGCATGCTGTTCCTTATGTCAAAAAGCCTAAGAGGCAATTTTACCAATTGCATCTTGCACAAATAAGAAAGTACCATACCCACTACCCTAAGACCGAGATAGACGAGAAAATGGTTTAATTAAAAATTGTGCGTCACACATCGCCCACTCTATAATTTGTTCACAGGTAAGCCTGCATGGGCGCAGAATGACGCGGCGATGGAGGCTTATATGGATGACGCAGAGTACATCTACAGGCTCAACGACGACATGACCATGAATTCTACAAATTGGACAGAACAACTCATAGGTAATTTGAAGCTTTCAGAGTCACAGTTTGAGCTCACTCAAACAATTGTCTTTTCTCTCTATACAGCTCTGCACATTATTTAAATTTATTAATACATTAAAGCTTATCCGAATGCAAAAAAAGGAACTTTAATTCCGTGCAATTGACGGATCAACTCACACAAACAAGAAGCTGTTGTGGTCACAAATTAAACTCTCTCAAGTATTTTTCTGCACCCTTCTGTCAATCGTCACTCTGCGCTTTATCAACCTTTATCAATAAATCAAACATTTCGACATTACTTTAAAAAACTCAAGGTCAAGTTCGACCAAGAGGATGTGTTATGCGTTGCTTGGCACGAACATTGAGTAAGGCTTATTTGCATAGTAGGTAATGTTTTTCCATTCTCAATATTCATATTTCATTGAACACGGAAATGTACCACAATGACAGGGCATGCTGTGCTGTGGGTGGTCAACTTAAGGTTATAATGATAAGAAACCTCCTGCCAAACTCCCGCACTTTTTTACAGCTAATAGTGCGGTAAGGAGCGCTTTCTAATCGGTAAACCTATCTCAGTAAAACTGACGCAATAACGATGACCATACTTTAAAAACATTTCGGTTGAATAGCTGTTTTGCATCCCCTTTCGTGTCAGTAAAACTTGAAACAAATAGTTTTCGTTCTTGTGGTTTGCAAAGGTGCAATAGAAAACTGCGAGCCGGGCTGAAATTTGTCATACAAAACATGTCCTCCGGAAAACCAGACAAATGCTAAATTTTTAGTTGAAATCATATATAACAAATCACGGGCTTATGGTATTTCTCTTTCCCTTTTTGAAAACATTTCAATTCCGAATAAAACAACATGACAAAACAGGCTCAGAAAGTTTTGTTAAACAGTTATTTATAATATCTAGAAATACTCTCTAGATTAAAGTGGCAATGAAAGAAGTGGAACTGGCCACGTTCCTTTCTTGTGAAGGCAAAGCAAGAAATCAAACTTGGTACAAATACAACTTTGCAAAATTCTCATTAGCATACTGACAGAGAATGAATTGCATTAGAGCGCAGTAATGCATTCACTCACACAATAGAAGAAAACCCGTTGGGGATGTCGTGAGCTTTTATACACATTTAATTAAACATGTGAAGCGCAGCTGATACAACTGAGCAGTGGTTCCCTGTTTAGAGCCTATTAATATTCAGTAATTAGCTCGGCCAGTTTTCCATTTCTGGGCCTGTAAAATTCAATAGCTAAATGAAACAACTCACAGCAGAAAGCACAACCTCCAACAGGAATTCAAGATCTATTTTGAGCTTTAAATTTGGTCAAGGTCAAATAACTTGCCACTGCACACAAGGAGCCAGTCATTTAATACCAAATATTATAGGAAACGGATTATCAGGGGAAGAGAAACAACAGACAATAGAATGACGAAGATATGTACGAACGGACAACATATAAACATGTAGTTTCTCTGTATGTTAGACCCCGATAAAGGCTAATAAGTGCCATGTTTAGAGCGAAAGATGAAGAAAAATTATAATAAAATGGACTTAATCATTAAATTGTTATTTTATAAAATATTTTAACTCTTGTTCTTAAAAAAATTAATGAATATTATTTTCAATGAAATTTGCCTCTTAAAACCATTATAAAAGGCTATTTAAAAAATATTTTGTCACGGCAGTTGTTCACCAGAATAACAGAAAAGATGTTGGATGCAAGATCTACGAAAAGTTCTTTTTAAAAATAAATTAAAAAAGAAACATAAATTCAATTGAAATTTAAGTGAATTGATTTTAACGAGTTACATTTACTGTTAGCTGCAATTAATCAAGATAAATAAAATTGATAGCTGTTGAATTTTTAATCTTAATATCAGGAACCTTAGCGAAAATGGATCCGCCGAGAGTCGGTGTCACTGCGCCGGTAGGAGCCCGAAGAAACATATTCACTTTTGAATTTGTCCATAAGACTCACATTGAAATATTCGGATATTATTATCCTCGAGAATTTTCTGGTAAATATCTCGAATTTAAAGTTTCTTTTGCTCACAAAATATAAAGAATTTTGGGACATTTCAAATTTATAAGCTAAACCAAATGCATTTATTGAACATAACCTGAGTCATAGTTAAGATAAATTGACCTTTCACATATATATTTGATGTACACTGATTGTACCATAATATTATGAAGGGGCCTTTGTACAATAACACTTCAAATTTTCAAAAGAAATCTAGCAAAGAAAGAAGAAAAAAACAGGGAAAAGGGAAATAAAATATTTTTTATATATTGATTTCAGACTGGCACGGGGATGGATGGATAACAAACGTATATAAGCCTAATAATTCAAAACGCACGAGGAGCGTACACGTTAAGCATCAGATGAATCTAGGCCAACGCTACCACCACGCCAGAAAACTTGACGAGAAACTGACCCCCAAGCAAGTTCTGCATAACGTCACCAAGCGCGACCGTGACATCTTGCTAAGGTTATCTATTTCCAACCCCATGCAAACATAGCAACATAGCAAAAACCATCAAAAATAAGAAAATAGTTTATCTACAAAGGTAACAAATTACTTTTTTAGAACGGTAGCTAATTATACTTCCTGGAAACCATTAGCTACTCTCTCAGAGTAACTCATTACCTTCTGGGTAGCATATTGCCCAGCCTACAGATACAGTAAATTGCCTACTCTACAAAAGTGTTTCTTTACAAAAGTTCTCGAGGAAGGGTAAAGACTATCTCAGTTTCTGAGACCGTTGTTTTGTTAATCAAAAGTTCTGGTTTAAATCCGGCCACGGATTGATTCAGAATGGTGAAGCTATGGATTAAATCACATATTACGGAATTTAAAATTACGCCCATCAAGTCTTTCCTCCATCCCTTTTAAAAGAAGTCTGCAAGAAAAATCTCTGTTTAGTCTACCCCTATCCACTCTGCAATATAGTTGAACTGGCAAGCATATATGAAATTAAGAACAACTTTTATTTTAAGTAAGAAATGAACGTGAGAGTAAAAATAAAATATAATTTTTAACTAAATCTAATGTTCTTTTCTGTTCATTTTAGAACCATTTTTGCTTTGATTTATAGGTATATAAATGTTACACGAGACAACAAGAAGGTAATAAGGGAAATACTTCACCAAAGGCCACATCACATAATTGCGATACCTCTGTTACCCATCGCGAAGAAACAAGATCTTTTATACGCCATTCGTGGTGCTGAGTTGCTAAAAACATTTATGCCTTGTTGGACCTATAAAATATACCTCAAAGAGTTCCAAACTGCTACCACAAATATGAATATTTATCTCAACTCGACGCATGAAATTAACTTATTAAGTAACATTGAACATAATTTGCATGAAGTATCTTTTGAGCAAGAAATACCTAAAAACAAATGGACCGTTCCAAAGCAAAATCAAACTCAGGAAAACGAAGAGTTTCTTGGATATACTTACACAGAGAGCATGATGACATATGACAGACTGAAGCACATGCGCAATATAAACCAGCTAGTGCTACATAAACTTCAGGTGCTAGGCGCCATTGTGTGCCTTGTGCCTCCAAATGTAAACGACACCTTTAATGATTGGCAAGAGTTCATCATTAAACGAAATCCAGTGAGAAATATCGCTATAACAGATGCTGAGAAGATCGCTACAGAGAAAGACCTCAACACTCTACTTAACACATATACCAAACAAGACAAACAGAATTATCGTTGCGAACTTCTGAATTAATATACCGTTGATAATATCTTTGACGATGATTGTTAATTACGCATTTGCATTTGGATCAGGAATGTTAGTCGCAAGTAAAAAACATTGACGCAGAAAATGTAGTGTCTGTTTTCATCACACACTGTATGTTACCTGAAGGAAGAAATGCCCCTTTTTCAGTATATAATATATGATAAGTGAAAATGAAAAAGGACGAACTGTATGTTAAGTGAAAAGGAAATGTCTCTAATCAATACAATCTAACGTAATGGGGAATAGGAAGTCCTCTTTTATGTGAAAAGGAGACTTTTTCAGTGCCTAATGTGTGTTTTTAAATAAAACTGCCTCTTTTTATTTCATACGATATGTTAAATAAGCGAAGTATGTATGTGTACGTGTATGTGTACGCATTTTATGGCAAAATAAGAAAAGGTACTACGTGATTCCAAAGAGTATATTAAAACAGAGAAGACAGTGTCTCTTTTCTGCGCATATGGATGTCAACTAGTAAAACAATAATTTGTGTCACTTTAAGGTGCATGTCAGGCTAGAAGCGACAGACTTCATTCGGTGCAATGTGTATGCCGAGTCACATTGGTAGTGTCTTATTCTAGTGCATTGCATGTCAAGTTTAAAAAGACACTAGCTTAACTCATTTGCATTTATAAATTATGTTGGCTGGGCCATTGAGAGCTGTGCCGAAGTGAAGTCATCCCCTTCTAATTTAAACATTTCAAGATTACATTAACTCTTGGCTACGAAATCAGTCTTGTTATAAATGTTAAGATGCGTAATATGTGTGCGTATTTGTAGGGAACTTATCACTGAATGGCACAGGTTATATTTAGCCTAAACAACCAGCATCATCAATCCGTCTGCGAAGACGATGGATAACTGTGGAAGTGGAAAGCATCAATTCCCTCACGCCTCACTTGGCTTTCAGTTCCTGAAACCACTTTTTGTATTGGTTTTAATTTGCTTGGCGAAGTACGCGCTTTTACATCGCAGAGTGTGATTAAAATTCGGATTAATTCGTGTTGAAGAATTTCTTCGCCATGCCTGCAAGTATCTTTAACCTTAATTTTTTATGTGACCACGAAGATGATGGTGATGATTATTTTTGTTATGATTGTAATGATGATTATGATGCTGTTGATGATGATTTAATAATTATGCGTATAATAATTATAGCATAATATTGAAATTATTTATATGCAGGTTATCCAATGCATCTTTATGTATTATCACTCTCAGTACTTATACTTGTTCAATGTGTCAGCTATCTTCTGCTCACAATTTGCACTCAAACTCGGACTTGTGACATGCAGTATTGATTGAAGTACTCGAAGTTTCTGATTGAAGCCAAATGCCGAAAATTTCATGAACGCTCCTAAATAGATAACAGAAGAATTCATTGCCTACTTGCATAAACAGGGGGTTATAGCGTGGTAGGCAGCTGGCCTTGATGACAATGCTTCCAATAAAAAGACGCCACACAACAACAATTAGTTACGAACTGTTTTAATTTATTAAGGAATCATACTCAGGAATTAGAATAAGTCGTATGCTGTTAAGCTCCAACTGACATTGACAAGTGTTTTCTATCAATAAAGGTACTGTAAAACAGTGAGGGCACATGTCATAACGCTCCCGTTTGTTAGACCTACTCTAAGCAGTAATCAATCAATAGTCACACAAAAATCAATTATGTAATGTGTACAAATGTCTTATATACTACAATACAGGCCTTTTGTGCAAGCTTATTTATTGCATATAAGCACTTTACAGACCACTTTTTCAAGTCTATACAGACTTTGGGTGAACCAGAAAAGTAAACACTTTACATGAAAATTCTGTAATATAGTCTCATACCAGTCTTCTAGGGCATATTTATTCCTTTTCAAACAATGTGTTAAAAATATAGCAACCCAGTGAACAAAGGCTAAAATAGTTGCCATTTCATGTGGCCATTAAAGACTAATATTATATGTTGGGGAAATATTTTCCCTATTAACTATTTTTTAATCACAGTGGTGGGGAAATGATATACAAATATATAAAAAAGACACTGCATATCGATAAAAAATGCTAAATGGTCTTTATGGACGTTGTTACAATTTGAAAAGAAAGTACAGAGATTCTTCAAATACATATCATTTCCCAACCTCACTGAACGGAATTAGTGAAAGTGATATCCCTCTGTAATTCCTTGACCTTGTCTAATAAAATTGGAGACATAGCTATTTCTGCAGAATATGATTACTCAACCTTATCTCTTGGAATCTGTGACAGAGCTAGACGACCAGAAAATGATTGCCTAATTTTTAGTATTAGGCAAAGAGTCAGCGAGACAGGTAACTAAAGAACGTTAAGAGAGAAAATCGAGAGTCAGACAAATGTGGTGTCTGTTTTGGCACTGTGAGTGCGATGACCATATACAGCTCAAATCATTTGGAGTATGGCATCGATTTCCCACAAAGGCACTTTTTATTTACTTTAAAATCAAGGTTAGTATTTTGGTAAGGTTCTTAAGGTTTTATTTCGCCGTAAAGTTGAACAATAGTTAATCACAATTAAAATCCAGAAAAACTAAACCAAAATTAGGTAAAATCTTAATCAGCTGCAAGAAAATAATCTTACTGTCTAGAAATTTAAGTAACTAACGGTAGGTAGCAATATTAGCTAACTGGCTTTAATTTCTTTTGGTGATTGGCAAAACAGTCGGCAAAAAATTTTGCTTAAAAACCAAAATATTTTCAGTGAAATCTTAACGAACTCCAGGAAAATAGCTTCATTGCTTTCTAATTTTCTGTGATAGTAGCACACATTACTACCTAAGTAACTGTAACGTTTTTTGGGCAATTCGTCAAAAAATGGCGGAAATATTGCTGAAAAACCTTGAAGTTTTAAGTGAAGGTAGCAGACATTACTACCTACTCGGGTATTACATTGTTAGTGATTGGCAAAAAATGGCGGCAATTTTGTCGAAAAGCCAAAACGCTTTCATTAAAATCTTTTTGTTTTGTTTTTAATAATTTTATTGGTTTCATCACATTACATGAAGATATGTTACTATACCTTTTCACACCACTTATTCTTAATTCATATTTTACCCAGAATTGCTAACATTTGCTTGTGGAGGTTTGAAAACATAAAATCGTTACTAATATTAAACATTGCTCTAATTAAACATTATAAAAACGTTTCAAACTGTGCATTCAACAAGCACTAGTCGACCAGTTTTTTTTTTGCATTTTAAACGTTTTTATACAAACAAAGCATCACAATAATTTGAATATTTTAAAGATTTTGAATATGACACGGGATTTGGCTGAAGAAAACCTGGTTCAGAAATCAAGCGATACTTTCAACAAGCACTAATCTTAACAATATCTTAAATACCAGTCATCGGAGTAATTTGAATATTTTAAAGATATTAAATATGACAAATATATCTTAAATATAACTTAAATTACTCAAGGGACTTTGTGTTACTGTCTTGAAATTTCATGTTAAGGTAGTAACCATTACTATCTACCTGGTTGTTTGCAATCTTTGGTGATTGGCCAAAAAATTGGCGAAAAACTTCTACAAAATCTTGAGAAAAACTCCTTAAAAATAGTTTGTCTTTAAAATTTAAGTAAAAGTAGCAGGCCTATCTGTCTTCCTGTTTGTTACAATTTTTGAGGATAGGTAAGAAATTAGCGAAAACAATTTCTTACCCAACTCCAGAAAAACAGTCTAACTATCTCGCAATTTAAAAGAAAGGTAGCAGACCTTACTTTTTAGCTGGGTCTTACAATATTTGGTAATTACTCCAAGAATAGCGAAAATTTTAGCGAAAACACTGAAAAAATGTCAGTAAAATCTTCACTCCAGGAAAAGCTATTAGTTTTTTAGTGATTGGTCGAAATTTGATGAAAAGTTTGGCGAACAACCATAAATGTTTCAGTAAAATCTTAATGAACTCAAGGAAAATAGCCTCATTACATTGTAATGTTATGTAACAGTAGCAGACACCACTGCCTAACTGGCTGTTGCTGTCGTACAGTTTTAGAGAAAAAACAGCCATCACTGGTACTTATCTGACTAGTACTGTTTTTTTGGTAATTCCGAAATATTGGCGAAAAACCAATTTCCTGCTAAAGTCTTAACTAACGCCAGTTACATAATCTTACATTCTTAAAATTTTGGATCACGAAACCAGATATTCGAACCTACTTTGCTATTGTTTCTTTGTCTCTTTTCTTTGTGATTCGTCAAAAATTGGCCTAATTATTGGCGATAACATTTTTCTTTTCATAAAATCTTAACCAACTGCAGAAAAATACACTTACTGTTTTGAAACTTCACGTATAGGTAGCAGGAATTATTGTGTACCTTTCCATTACCTTTTTGGCGATTTTGCTGTTTATGAGTAATTCGAAAAAAGGCGGAAATTCGAAAAACCAATTCTTACTGAATTCGTTACCAGCGGAATATAATGCTACCTTCTTAAAATTTGGATTTATATAAGCGAAAATTAGCACCTATCTGACAATAACTTTTTTGGTGATTCGCCAAAATCATTATTGAAAACTCAACTAGCTGTAGGTATTTAGCCTTAATTTCTTGAAATTCTGATTAAAGCTGACAGGCGTTGGTACCCACCTGGTTATTACGTTTTTTCATGATTCGCCTAAAATTGGTGGAAATATAAGCCAAAAACAATTTTCATATAAACGTATTATATATGTATATATGTCCACCTGGCTACTAGTTTTTTGTTTCGTGATTCATAAAAATTGGCCGAAGCAGGCAGCTAATACTTTTTTGGCGATTCCCCAAAAATTAACGTATTTTTTCATTAAAATCCAGACTGACGCCAGCGTTTTTGTCTTTAAATTTAGGTTACAGGTTTTACTTGAATCTTGACATCAGCATTTATGAGTTGGGGCATTGTCCGTGGACAATCTTGTTCTGGAAAGGTTTCGGACTGGCAAAAAAGTTTCTTACAAGGTTTCGAAATCTGAAAGAACACTGTCTCTTGTCTGCAAAGTAAAAGCAAACCATAAATTAAAATTCTACTCAAAGGGAGAAATATTATTTTTTGGCCAACTGTTCAATGTTTCTCCTCTGGGAAATAGCTTCTTGTTGTCTGAAGTTATTGAACGTTTTGCTTATTTTACAGAATTGGTTAACTTATTAATTTCAGTTGTCTGAAATTATTGAAATTTTCCATCATATAACCGGGAACATGATCCTGTTTTACGAAGTTTTATATTTACCAACATTGTCTAGAGCGGCATGATATAACTTCATCATGTACAGGCTAGAAAGAAGCAATTTGTATTGTAGAGCAAGATAACATATTAGATGGTGAGCAATAAACTAGATGAACCTTAGACTTTGGTGGTATTGCTAAAGTTTCAGTGTTAAAAGACGAAGAAAAGAGGGTAAAAGGATGTGAGCCCTATTATTTTGTTTATAGTTTTATAGCATCCTCCATGAGCTGCTCACCTCCCACTCCCCTTGACATCCCATTTCTCATCCCTCTGGTCCACTCAACTACACCCACAGAAGCACGCATCTCTCCTTCCCAAAGAGCTACTTGCAAACTCCCTCTCAGCCATTCACGTTCTCCTACTCTGTGAGCCTCGTAATTCCATTGCTATAAAAAGAGAAACAATTGGTGATTGTTATCATTGATTTTTGCAGGAGCCAGCAATGCTTGATGGAAGAAATCCCAAGAAGAACTGAAACTGGTGTTGTCTGGCGTTTTGTCTGGCGAGTTCCATCGGGCTACGGCAAATACGTTTCCAGCACATAGCTACATCAGCTCAGTGAAAAGATTGCTGACTACAACGAGCAAATGAAGCAACTCGCAGATGTGGATGAAAGGCTGTCCTTCCTGGACAATTTTGTTCAATAACTACCCCCTACTCACAGATACGATGGTCTGCGCTTAAATAACCATGGTACTTAATTAGCTTTGTGATTTTGGTACAGATAAAAACACGAGAATTGATATAACCGGACTGGTAGAAGTATGCTGCTCTTTTCTAAAATTTTTTGGAGTATCTAGCCTATTGTTTTTATTTAAAAATGGTTACGCCCTCTTGTTTTTGGGAAAAGATATTCCTGGGCAAGACCCATAAACAAAAATGTTCAGGATGCTTATTTGAAAGATTGTAACTCAATTATAGTGACAGGTTTTTGTATTCAATAAGAAATAACTTAGAGAAAACAACATTTCACATTGCGAAAAAATGGAGGTCATCATGAACACTAAGGCATATTGTGATATATTCTCAGTGTTGAAACGAGGTTCTCTAAGCATTAACCTTGAGCTATTATCTAATTGTTCACCAGACAAAACAACAGCAGTTTCTGCATGGCTGGTTCAATAAATTCTTATTTATTAATAGTGATCCCAATCAATCGAAATGGCATAAATTTTACACATTTTCAGTATAGCCCCCTTTCTAGTTCAGGACTATTTATTTTCCGGTAAATATAAATAATTTGTATTGGTTCGTACTCGTAGTTCAAATCATGATAAAACATTAGGTGTATATGATTCAACAGACTCTAAAAGTAAAGCTCTTAGTATTTAAATCCAATATTTCTGCCAGGCAAACTTAATTAAAAACTCTATACCAGAAAAATACAAGAGTTGGAAAGATAGGCATTTTAGTGACAGGAAAGATTCCACAAGCGTACAATGTAAGTCGTAGTCTTCTCACCTGTTTCATCGCCCGATGTTAAACTTATGATATGAAATTGAATTTCGATCTGCTTTCGGCAAGATACACCATTGCATATGAAATATTCAACAGTAGAATATGTCGCAATAAATTGTTTTTTTTTTTCTGGAGACAGCTGAATTACAAGGTTTATGTCACAATATTTAAATTATGGGTGTAATGTACGTATCTGTAAAGTTTTTTATTATTTTTTTCGCTATACAACAGTTTACCAAGCTTTATCATGCGGTTTTATTTTCTTTGCGCTGCTAACATAGAATAAGAAAAAAGGATCCTTTTTATTTACATATAACACATTTATTTGTTAATACAAGCTTCTTACTACAGAACAGAAACAATATCATGTACAATTATAGTGATGCAACATGTTTATCGAATATTGCTTTCTGAATAACAATATTCTGTGAATACAACAAGTTTTACCATGCAATTTTGTTGTCTTTGTGCTGCTGACACAGAAGAAGAAAACAAAATATGATCCTCTTTATTTATATGTAAACATATTTATTTGTTAGCAAAAGCATATTACAACAGAATAGAAAATGTACATTACATAACAATGTCATGTTCAACTATATTGATGCAACATGTTTATCAAATATTTCCTTTCTGAATAACAATATTATCAGAATTGTTTGACAAATAGTTTATTGATCTTCATGACTTGAACAAAAAGTCTTCAAAAACTTCCTGAATGAAAATACTGTTGTAACATGCAATTATATCATTGCTACATGTTTGGAATGTTTCCTTTACTAATAAGACTATTTATGAAACCGCTTGAGAACATAATCTTTTTCGAAACCAGTCTTCACTTCTTAAAGGAATATTTTGATCAAGACGAATTTTATTTTCAGATTTTATTTTCAATTAGCCTTGTTTTTTGTTAGCTTATTTTACCACCTTTAGCCTAGTTAATGTAACGGATGGACGGCAAATGATCAGTAAAATTTGTGTTGTTATAAAAACAGATGACCTTTGAAAATCTATCTGTTATGCATAAGCACACTTAATGGATAATTTAAAAAATAATCATTTGCTTTTATAAGTACTATTTTTGTAGAATCATTAGTGAGTCTGATGAGTAAAAAGCGTCACAACTAACAGACCTAACCGCTGTAGAGGTTAGTTATTGGACAGCAACGGATAAATTGATTATCTGGAGATTTCGTCGTTGTCCAAAAGCCAGCCTCTACGGTGTTTCGATCTGTTGTGTACAACCGCAAAAATAATATTCATAAAAGAAAGTAACTACTATCTAAAATACCCATTCCCTCTGTGTTTACACACAGGAGATTTCATCCGAGATCAGCTGTTTTATAAACACGCTAGAGACGCTAGAATGACATAAGCCAGCCATCACTTAAATACATTGTTACCCAAAACCACTGTAGTCTTCACCTCACACAGGCAAACATCGTTTAATTAAATACTGTGGATAGCTTTGGATACCATTTTATAGGCATTTATAGCCACGAATATTCTTCGTATTATGTGACTAAACGATGGAAGCAAAGAAAGATCAGGATGAGTTTGATGTATTGACACTGGTGTTATGATATCCTGTACCTTGTATCTCCTACCACCCTTTCCATTTTTTACTTCGCCGATTTAGTGTTTGCATTGGCTTCCAAATACATAGATGAAAATAGCATCATTTAAAGTATTATGGTGTGTATATATTTTTTAATAATTCACTTCTGAATACAATATATATAATATACGTACGTGTCATTGCTATGTACTTCACTTTCTTTGTTAGCACTTTCTGTTAGATTTCATGACGCCATCTCATCTTATACACAATTTGTCTAGTTGAAAAACCCTGAATACACTATGATATGTAATTTTATCCAGGCGGAGCTGAACGATGCGAAAACGAAAAATGAGGCAAAAAGTGAGCTCACGTTTTTCCGCAACCAATTATGATAGAGAACTGCAGCTTAGGCAGGTCTTGCAAAATATGTACCTGTCGGTTAATCTGTAGGCAAGTTTAAAAGTAAATGTGGTGTTTTGTGAGCCTTTTAAAATTTTAAGGAAATATCTTTGGCTCGAAAACGGTGGTTCTTAGTACGTTTTTTACCCTTTTCTACCCATCAAAACTGTTAAACTCGCATTGATTATTATGGCAGGGGAGAAGATTTAGGGGAAGACATTGGAAAGAGGGTGGGGCACGCACCGACACTCATTTTATATCTCTTTAAAAGATGGAAAGATATAAGTGTTCTGGTGTCTTGTTCTATCCATTCCCCAACTCATGCCTCGCATTTTCTTGGAGAAGTATTCATCCCCGGTGTGCATTGATTCACAGTGCCATCAGAAATGGGTGATACCTCCAATAATTAACTCACACAAACACTAGCTTTGCCTTAATCATTAGTTGAATGCTGGCATTATAGCAGCAAGCATAATTGAGTTATATTGCAGAGTGAACAGCAACAAAATCAGTATAATAGTCTGTGTGCCTAAGAACATATGAATTTTATAAGCATGTGCTATTGATTGCTGTATTATATTATGAAAATAACTTTAGGTTTGTAAAACGTTATGTATTTACAAACATCCCTTCAATGACATTAACCGGAATGCAACTGACCTCTGAAACAGCTTTTCTCTTTTAAACGCCTCAAAAACAAAAATTTGACAATTTTATCCTGCTCTGCAGCCAGTGGTTACAAAAGAAGTATCGCTGTCAAGCTCTGGAGTAAATTTTTTCCTACAAGATAGCACAAATTGGTCTAGTTGAATTGTAAAATTATGGAATGTGTCTTTTATATGCTCACACTTTTGTTACCAGGTGCGCAAGTGCAATATTTATGTTTTGAACAGTGTGCGTTCAATATTTTACTCATAGATATAAGTATTAAGAAATTAAATACTTATGTTTTAATTTTCAAAATTTCGACTTGTAGAACTACAAAGCCTCCACTATAGGAGACTAGAGCCGATAGTTATTGAACACCCTATGTATACGAACTGGTTAACACGCTGTCTACAAGACAATGCGTCGGAAAGGTAGAAATAAAAAAATTGAATTCAATGCAATCTTTTAATTCGGCAGGGTGTCACCGGGAACTGCCCATACCATAACAATAACAAAGTTTAGTGGGGTTTCACCACGAACACAACTACAGACCGACTGATAGGAGCTTATACCCCGTTTTTGTTCAAAAGAGGCGGTATGTAGTACCACTAGCCGAATGCGATTGGAGTAATTTGTGCGAACCTGACACATCGCCATGTTATACCATGTGCAAAACGGCAATGTGAAAACACAACCATTGCACAAGACGCTATTGTGCCGGGCCGACACAACGCCAGTCACGTGACGGGAAAAGTCACACGGAAGTCGATGTAGTGACGGTTGGGCCAACAGCCAGCAGAGAGTCTATTCAGTCACCTTTTTCTTGTTGAACGCTTTCTTCCCTCCAGACTGCTGAGAAGTTCTGCAAAAAGGACTACTATGAATCACAGAATCGATCTAAGCATGAAAGATATAAATAGACGACGCTGCAACATGCTACGATAAGTACTTGACCATTTTATATATGGGTATAGTAGCGAGACAGGGCATAGCGAAGCGATGTCGACACTTCACGTAATTTCACATCCGACAAGGCCGGTATCACAAAGTTGCTTAAATTTATCTAAGCCTTTGGTCACACTGTGCGTCTTGCTAGAAAAGACGGTAATGGTTTTCGGACCGCCTCCAATGAACCATTAGCTTGACTGATAGAGTTTTGCAAAGCATTTTTTCCGCTTGTCCGACGCCAAAACGACGAGGAAACAACTTCAGAGTAAGTAATTTGTCTGTAATGATAGTGATGGGAGATAGGAGAAGTTCAAAATTTCAAAACCAGAAGCACATAGCAAGGAGCCACTGTTCTGTCGGATAGAGGGCGCTTCATATGAAAGATCTGAGTAAATGAGACAATCGTCACAGGATCGATGCTTTTTTTATTGACGCATCATGCCTCGAAAAGTCGCCAATGCGACAAATAAATCTTTTTCGCGGAATCTTTGTGAACCGTCTCCAACCTCTGAATTGCCTGCTGAGTAAAGCCCTTGTTCTTCATAAGGAAAAACTTAGGCACCACAGATAGAGCTGAAACAACTAAGTATTTAGGTGGCAATACTCCAAATAAGGTTTCCACAAACGCCCATACTACAGGGAAATTCGAAGACTCTTGGTGTACGGTGATCGCATCAATAAAGGGAGCCATACATGTTTCGGTCTCTCCTGCCAAATCTTCATGAAAACTTCTTACATTAGTGAGGATAGGGGAAACGCGAACACCACTTGACACCAACGGCACACTAATGCATTGATCCCTAATGCTGTAATATACACTGGGAGACAATGATTGAGGCGGTTTGCAAAGGCGTCGACCTGAGGCGGCCCCGAGGCTATTGGCATGCAATCCATTGAAATGTGAAATCTGCCAAAGCCCACTCCATATGGACGATCTCACCCGTTCTGGACAGCAAATGCCTGAATAATAAAACCCTTGTTCCGAGCAAGAGAACTTGCTTGGTGAGTTGACATAATTTCAGTGAGCGCGTGCCGCCATGTTTGGATGAATAAGAGACCACCGTCTGATTGTCCACGAGGAACTGAACCACGTCCTCCTAGAGAAACACAGAAAGTAACTGGCAAACAATCAACACCGTCTTCATTTCCGACACGCTGATATGCATTGTGTGATCCTGAGCAGACTACTTTCCCTTCCCAGTGAGCCCTTGGAATAAGAAACAACAGCTGTTGCAAGACGCATCGATCTGACCCTGCCTTGATGGAGATGGAAGAGAGAAAGGTACATCCTTCAGTAGATTGACCTGACGTGAGCACCAATCGAGATCCTTGAGTGCTAATAAGGAGAGCTGTAGTCGATGATGTGGCGAGCGACGTGCCACGACGAAACGCCCTCAGAACCACTTGCGAAGATTACACCTGCGCAACTCGACCGTCTTCTCCGTGGCAACTAACAAGCCTAAAAGAGTTTTTGAGTCCGATTTTTAGTAGAAAACTCTCTGCCCCTTGCAAAATCTAAGAGGTCGCCAAGAAACTCTATCTGTTCAGCTGAAACCAATTCCGACATCTTCCAATTGACCAATAGACTGAGAAAAGTATTGCTTGACCAAACTGACCACATGAAAGAGGATGACGTCCCTGTTTCGGTTCACCAACAGTCAATCGTCGAGATATTGGAAAATGAGCAACCCGACCCGTTGATCCCAACGTCTGACTACTTTCATAATCTGTGTGAACAAACGACGCTGTCGACAAATCGAATCGTAGGGCGAGAAACGCTTCGAGTAGAGATAAAGGCAAACCGTTCACCAACTGCTCGACTCTTTCGACGTATTTCACAGTCCTGTTTATTTCCATTGTCAAATCACTGTATAACGGATACAAAAAACAAGGGTGTCGATATCATAGACTGAATGGGCGAATGCATTGCGGTGTCTCACAATGCGTGTCCCCGTTGCCGATGTAACGTCCACCTGATAAGAGTAAATCAGACACGCCCCTGGCGACGACATGGTGATCGCAGGCAAAGAAACTGGCATGGGCTTGAGTCTATGTTTCCCTGATTTAATTGATACGTCTGTGTCCGACTTTTCAACAATAATCACACCCGCTGGTGACAAAGTTTGTTATGAGCCCTGCGAATTGTCACTTATCGAACGATTACAGCCCTTGATCCGAACTGACTGCTGCAGGAAGGAAAAGAATGAATCTACCAGGTGCACGCGTTGGTCCCGACGGTAGTCCAAAGTACACGGCCGTATGCTTCGTTTTTGGGACACCAGCACGCTTGATGTGCGCACAGGAGTCCGGGATTGGCTGTGGGTCTGCAACATTAAGAAAGCCACATAAGCATAACTGTTGCTGCCATAAAAAGTCGTTAAAATACATGACAGTACGACCTATTCACTTTACAATGCGTAAAAGATTAAAAACAGTCATAAAAAATAGATACAGCAACGTTAACACGTGATCGAGACGTTGTGCAAGCGATCCGTGACATGTACAAGCCGCTGCTGGCGAGTGACCCGGCAGACTGTCAACCCGTCACAGTCTCGAGTCGTGACATTGTCGTCACATGGACGATCCTTGGCAGCGACGACCCGGCACAGTGGCGAATCGCCACAGTCAATATCTGCCACTTTCACGACACGTGTCAGCAGCGACATGTCACATGATCGACACACCACCTAGTGACACAAGGTCAATGCATACACCCTGTCAGTGATGCAACGACCCGATATAGTGTCTAGATGGCGTACTCGCTACCCATACGCGGCCGCTGTGACAACTACGTGCAGGGCGCACTTGCAGTTCCAGAGGTAGAAGCCAGCAGCTCAATTTCTCGGTAATGTGTCAAGTCGCCTACGCTTGCAAGACTGACGCAGAGAGAGACAGTGGCTGCAACTTTGCAAGGACTTCTGTTGCTGGCAGAAGGAACGGAGGACAGTGGAGAGTTGAAACCCCCCTGTATGCAGAGCCAACACGATGCAGGCTGAACGTGAGGGAAACCCACGACTCAAAAATTACCTCACTGTAAATTACCCACACTGAAACATTTACCGAACGAAAATCGATTTGACTCAATTCAGAACTACCACATCAGCAAACAAATAAAATAAAACTTACAATGTATAGATCCAGATACTATTAAACACTTAAACACAAATGATATTCAAAAAAGTATACAATTCATCTTGAATTTGATCTGCCATAATCCAAAAATGTAGGCTGAGAGAAACTTCTGCATATTACCGGCACTGCGCCGACACTGGTTGGCCGCTTGGTTGACAACGCATTGTAAACACAATAACAGGGGGAAAACCTTCAAGATTTACATTGCGGTAATATTCCCCAAAATTTGTTGTAGATCGCGATAACCAATGTTTAACACATGGGAAAACCCAGAGTGATGGTTTCGTAGTCTACAAGCCGATATTTAAGTGTCAAGTACTTTGGTCTCCCCATTCCATATGCTTTGGGGACTGCAACTTAACCAGCCATAATTTAGTTGGTGAAAATATTATGAAAACTATGACAGTACGTTTTTCTTGCTATGTAACCCTTATTGTTGTCCACACCAACTTCCCTCAATTTTACTTGACTCCCACCCTAAGCGCAACTTTACGTCAATGGTGAAACAACTGAACGTATCTTGTTGCTTTTGATCATTTTTACTGATATCAGGGTGTTTTCTGTTTTCCATGTTAACTCTGCATCGCAAACTAGTAAATCATCAAATTCAAGAACAGATCACTTTCATATATGCTACCGTGAATGTCAAATAAGTGGCTTCACAACGTCACTGAAATTCCAATGAATGTGTCAGATCTGTATATGATATCGTATATCATGCTGTTACAGTTAATAGACACGATTAAAGCATGGTCAAAAACAGAAGCATTATCAGAATTATTAAATTGTCTGATAAAGCCTTTGCTAATTTTATTATTTCGTTTGTTTATACTATTACATTTCAAAACAGCCCAAAGAACTTGTTTTGTTGCAAAATAAACGGAACAACGTCTCGTAAGGTTGTCAGTGAAAACATGCCCTTTGGCTTATACTCGTGTTTAAATTACAGGTTTTACTCGAACACTGAGAATTGTTACTTTTATATTATTACAGTCGGTATTTTCTGACAATCACAATTTCAAATGTTTAACTTTCAATAAAATTTCAGTGACTGTGTGTCTGACAAATTCACTGTAATATATACACTTGTGTTAGCAGGTGACCTTTGACGTCAGATTCAAAATTTAGTTTAATGAATATATATATATATATATATATATATATATATATATATATATATATATATATATATATATATATATATATATATATATATAATTAAACTAAATTTAATTTAAATATATATATTGAAACTCAACTTCAAGGTATATAGTCATTTGACATCACATCAATGCATCGATGACATCACAAAAACTCATATTTCTGTGAGCGGAGTAGCATGGTGCAAGATATGGAGTATACCTCGCTGATAAGTTTTAAAGGTTCATTTAAAATAATTAATATTCATAAATGAAAAAATGCGGCAGAGACCTGGATCTGTCACTACTTGTTAGATTTCCGAACTTTAAGTTATTCACATTATTCAGTTATTTGCATACGAAATATTATGTACAGTTATGATTACTATACACCGAAGGATATATCCCTGATGTTATTAATATCTTTGAATCATAGTAATTAGAATCGTTCCTCGTCCCTGTCTGCAGTATCGCGTACAAAGCCATTCGTATTCCGGAGAAAGAGCACAGATACATTACTTTAAGCAGGATGTACTCAAATTCATGCCACAAAGAGACTTGTCACCAGATGGAGTAACAAACAGGTGAAAATAACCAATAAGAGATAATATTGGCTTAACAATTAGAAAATATTGTGTACCTGTTAGAAAATTATGGCTGCACCACTAACATCTTTTAACAATAAACTAAGACATGTCTCAATGAACAAAATAAATAAGAGAAAGATTGTAATTACCCTTATAATTATCGTAAGCATCTATGCCTACGATATTTTATGTATGACATCTTAACATGTGTCGATTAGAATTGCAATTGGAAAATAGGATTAAGCTGAGCTAATCCTCCTTTAAAAAACCAGGTCAGGTATCAAAGTAACAGTAATGCCATTTGTTAAAAAGCGTACAGCAGCCATCAAAATTGATATTAAAATAACAAGAAAACATGTTATATTGCAAACAAAGCAACAGTAAGTAAAATATATGATATTAATAACTACCAGGTGTATAGGCGTCACTGAGAAAATCTTCAAAGAACAGAGATCATATAAATGTACCAATTTTAGTACTGAATACAGGCGCACCAAATAAACATAAATACTTCTGGCATAAATAAAGATTATGCAATCGCCATTCATTTCAACTGCATTTAAAAGGCCCGGCATCGCAGTTCTAGCCAATGCTCTTTATGCTGCATATACTGCTTATGCTGCTTGAATACTTTTTGAGGTTCAGTCTCAATAGCAAGCAAAGCCAAACGTATTTTACTGCATTCCAAATGACATCCGAAAATTGATGGCCTGGCCATATTTTGAACACCAGTAAGTACCGATATACGGTTCATCTGCGTCATGTTTTATTCTTTGAAAGCACTTTGTCTTTCTCTTTTACAGGGACATTTAATTTTGAAAAAAGAGATTATTAACATAAACTCTAAAAAACAATTATTTTTGATTATGTTAAAACATAAAACATATCAATGGCTTAAAATGGTACTAACCCATCCTGTTCGAACAGACTGGGCGGGCCTTTGCATTTGAAAAAAAAACTAACACTAACAATTTCACAACAATTTATTCTTTATGCAGTTAAACGCATGTCCTTTTCTACCATTGCTGCCATACAGACAGCTGTTCCAAGCAAAAGCAAAAAGTTATGAAAATTAAAAACGGTTGAAAATGTTAACAAAATTAAGGATGTTGAGGGATATTTACGGATATATGAACTGATCATACCTAATGCATCTGCACTTTATCTGAAACACCCAAATGTAATGTTAGAACAAATACTAGTTAATGTAAATAAATTTTTGCACCTTGGTCAACTGTCATCAACTATTTAAATCTTACGCCCTATATTTAAAGTGATATTTCCTGATATTATACTAAAGATATGTACAAATGACAGATGGACTGTTCATTATTATATAAATGAGAGCATCAGCTGGCATGCCTTTATATCACCATATATGTACATTTTGAAATTTGTGCAATGGCTATGAATTTATTTTATGTGCATATGTAACTTCTTTGCGCATCTCAAAAAGAATTACATGTTACTATGCAAAGATCAAATTTGATGAATATTTAGGCATTCTACAATGTATTGTTTATGCAAGTAAAAGCGTATATTTTAGCAATAAACGTCCGTACGGTGCTAACTGGCCTTATAACAAAACAAAACAGACACCCAGCAATAGAATCTAATGGTATGCTCAAAGAACAAAAGCTGTACAAAGAGAATGTCAAATATATTTTGCATGTTTGCATGTGAAAGATCACTGCCTGAATAAACTTTGCAACTAACACTGTAAGATATGTTAAATATGGAAAATGCTTAGTATTTGCACTGTTTTACCAATACCTAGGTTTCACAGCTTAAATCAATCTTTATGCTGATATCAATTTGTATAGTTTTACCATTTTAGGGTGATGTGCTAAAATGTTGTTAAGATTTTTGCCATGTACAGCGTAAGTGTCAGTTTGAAGAACATGTTATCTTTTGACAAATGCAGTTAAGTCCATCAGTTACTAATTTATAAGACACGCTGTCTTCTTTTTCTACACTTTTTCGTTAAGGGATTGCTGCCAATAAAGTCTCGCAGTGCATTTCGGTAACGGATTGCTTCCAAAAAAGTCTCGGAGTGCATCTTTCTCTTCCATAAGTTATCTTTTGAGTCACAACCTTGCCATTTTGCTTTTGTTGATCCTTCCCCTATATCTCGTTCTTGCAAGCATTTTCTCTACATTCACGTATTGACGCCGGGAAGGCTGTTGAAAAGGTGTAGTATTATTGTTAAAAGAATTCCCTGTCTGATGATTCATTTGGATGAACGATCATAAATGATAATATCAAGAATATTTATAAGAATCAGCAGCACTTCTAATAAGTATCTTTTCGCATTATTTTGGGGTTTCTCACTACTTTCGTGAGCCATATCACTAGCTTCATCTAAGTTGCTAGCCAGTGTCGTGATATAGCCCTTGGTATAATCAACAGAAAGGAAGCATTGATGGCTATTGTATACAAACGCAGACGAAGCCAGAGGTTCATCCCGATTGTCGTGTTAGGAAATAAAGTGAGACATTTCGTGACTGCTGGTTTGCACGACCTGTCATTCCATTACATGATGGATTCCAGGCAGAGGGAAACAAAACTCCAAATAGATCTCGCGTGAACTTCATGAGGCATGAACTACTTACCACGGTCAAATAACATCTTTCGTGGCACACCGAAACGACAAACGATTTTATAGAACACTTTGGCTACCCTTTCAAACTTCATATTTAGAACAGCTTTGTGAACATACCCAAAAAAGAGGATGTACCTGTTGCCTTCTCTTCTTGCTGCATGTGGTTCTGTAATATCAACGCCAACAATTTGCCAATGAAAGCTCCTTTCTATTGTTATCAATGGATGCCATTTTAAACCCCTGTGCTCACTAGCATTGCAGGCACGACTCACATATGCTTTAGATATCCTTTAACATGCGAGGCTACAACTTTTTTTCCTTAGCGTTATACTAAATCTTTACTTCAGAAGTGCACATCGCAATGTAAGTCTGTCACAATCCAATGAAGAGGAGTAAAAGGGAACGACTTACCGTGTCAAATAAGCCATTCTGATGCTTGGAAGGTGTACCACTTCATAGCTGAGTATTAATAGAGCTTGATGAATTCGACCAAGTCTGACAGTTTGTTGCTTGCAATGCATGAGAGCTCTGAGACTTCGTGTTCTATATTAGAACATACAACTTTGTTGCATTTGCAAGTATGGACGGTGTTGTTGAATCGCATAATATATAGCTCTAAGCTCAAGATCTCTGGTACTCTACTTTTCACATGTTCATTGAGTAAACGACCATTAGAATTATTTTAAAACCGTACTGTTACTCCTGTACCAGCATAGCTCCGAGATCCTTGATAGATGCATCAGTGCAAACACTAAATAGTTTATGAAATTCAGGGTCACCCAATATTGGTGCCTTTAGCAGGGAATCGTCTAGGCTTTGGAAACCTTCCTGACATTTTTGCTGCCCATTCCCATTTTTTTGGTTTCTTTATAAGTTGATAGAGAGACAATGCAAAAACTTGAACATGAGGGACGAACCTCATATGAAAACATATAAGACCAAGGATGCTTCTGAGCACTTTGACATTTCTTGGTGACTTAACGTTACTGATTACGCTGGCTCTCTCTGGATTTGGTTAACACAATCCTTCGAAACTATATTACGCAAGAATTTACCCTTTTCTCAGCAGACTGATTTTTTTGTGGATTAGATTTGTGATTAACTTTAATAAGGTTACTAGAAAAAGCCCATTATGTTTACATATCCCTTGAAAGTGCTAGTAAATATGATGATATCGTCAATGTAGCACAAACAGATAAATTACGGAAGCTCTTTTTTCTATAGTGACTTTTTAACATAACTGGCAATAACCTGTTACAAAATAAAATGGTTTGTGAGGTCAGCTTTCTTTGACAAGTTCAACTTGAAAGAGCCCGGATAAAAGACCTATTGAATTGAAGGAAAATGGTTTTGAGAACCGATACAAGCGCTTTTATAATTCAATCACCTGTAGTCAATTGTTATCACTACTTCAACTGGAGCCCTTGGATCATACCGGAGCCCTCAATCACACTTTTTCCAGTAAACCAAATGGGTGCTTTATCATCAGCAAATATTGAATAGCGACGTGGTCTTTTGATAGATAGGCCTTCCTGACTTAAGTGCGATCACGTCTTTCAAGATCTTACAGTTCCAATGAAAATACTTCACGATGGTTTACAAGAATATTGAGCAACTGATCCTTTTGCTCTTCCGTAAGATTTGGTTGACTCAATTTATTATTTTTTTTTAAATTTTGTACGAGCTTCGTCAAAACTGAGATTTTGATAGTGTTTGGAAGTAGGCTTGTCAGTTTTTGCATCGCAAGATTTGTTTGATTAGCGACATTACCATCAGAGACAATATTCATGAATGGTAAATTATTAATCATCAAGACTGGTGCTAGTAGACTGTAGGTTCCTACTTTTATTTTGGCTTTATTTGTGATTTCAGAGGAGTCATCAGGTGGATTAGTATCTTGTTATCCTTTGAAGTGTTGAGCATAATGGCCATAAATAGGCCGAGGGCTTGTAATCTGTTGTTTGGACGAACTAGGTCACCTATTGCAATTTGCATTTTACTTCTGACAATAGCAAAAACAATTTTCTCAATTGCAGGTCAACCACGAATTCATCAGACACTTCCAAAAATAAAATCAACGATCAAGTTTTCAGCAACATGCACCTTTCCGTTAAATCTTGCGTCTTTAGACAAAATTAAATGTTCGAATCACTTTTGACAGATGATGCCACCCCTATCACTATTCAACATCCATTTTATCACAACACTTCAAACGATTGAATGCCTCAACACTGTTGTAGTTATAATTCACACCACTGTCTAAAATAGTATGTAGTTCCATACAGTTTCTACATTTAACACTAATATGTTAGCTGTCACTCTTATCTTGAATATGACTACATATTCCCCTGCTCTTCAGTAGCTCAAGAAAGATATCTTAATAGTGGTACGTTTATCGGTTCTTTAAGCAGACATTGCCAAGATTCCAGTGCCGGCGTATTTCGTTGATATGTCGATGACATTTTAGTGTGAGGGATGATAAACTGATATACTGACAAAAATTGATTAGAAAATTTTACCTTTGAAAAGACTGTGTAATTGAGCAACAAAAAGCATTCTAAGTAAACCTTCAAACGTGCAAGTCATTTGTTGAACTGGTCTTAACAGATCAACCCGTATCAGAAAAAAAAACTCAGCATGCCAAGTAAAAACAAAACAGGATAAGAAGGCCACCGTTCCACAATGTTTCATCAGGTATTCCATTGTTTCACTTTGATGGAAAGCTGAAGTTGTGATGCAGCTAAAAATTTATTGGCAACGCAGACACACAATTTATAAGGCATTTCTGGAACAACACTGCCATTTGAAACTAACTATATCTTGTTTTTGGATTGCTTCTGGTAGACATTTTTCTAAACTGTGACCATCCAGAAATTAACACAGCCTTGTGCGATTGGACAAAAGTGTATAAGAAAAGCATGTAATATTCAGATCATGTGTCTATTTTACAAAATATGCCTCTCACGCGATTAGCAAACTAAGCTCTTAATATTAAACAACGTTTTTATTTCTGAAAATTTTTGTGCTGTGTGTAGCGAAGCTGAAAAACTACAAACATATTTTAGGTATGAATACTTCTTGGGTGTAGGTAGCTAAAGTAAGAAAAACCTTTGAGCACACAACAAATGTTTTAAAATGTCACTTAGTCTAAACTCTTTAATGCTTTTTCCTGGGCTTACTACTCATGAGTGCTTAGCTGATGCCATATGCCTTCTCCAGAAACCAATATAACTCGAATTAGAATTGTAACTTCTAGAATATATACCACCCAGTGCAGACAGCCGATATTAATGAAACAATTGCTCTTGAGGTGATGCTGTAATGTACTGTCTTCCGGTTTGTTCTGTATGCGAGATGGCTACGTGGAAACACTAATTGAAACTAAACAGACGCTGAGTTGCCGCCTTATATTTTATTTACAACCGGAAGTCTCGCACTGGCTGCACATATACACAACACGGTTTCTAATGCATTGAAATATACCAATTAAACCATACAGAGCAGGATTGTTTTCTCGAAAGCTTTTTATATGAAAGAATATGTAAATCTTTATTAAATGTTATAAACTTGGCTATGCAAAGATTTCAAAATAATGACATTTTTGTTGGCACTAGTTCAGGGAAGAACTCTCAATTATGTGAGAGCAGGATCGTTTTCTCGAAAGCTTTTTATATGAAAGAATATGTAAATCTTTATTAAATGTTATAAACTTGGCTAGGCAAAGATTTCAAAATAATGACATTTTTGTTGGCACTAGTTCAGGGAAGAACTCTCAATTATGTGAACGTTAGGGATAAGTTAAAATGTCTGCTAGAAATAATCTAGGGGTGGATCAGCCTCCTCAGTCTTGAAAAATCTAATAAATTTAGTTAGGATGTTGAAAAATATGCCTGATGTGGTTTGCCCAGCTCTTCACTTCCTTGAATTCTGGAAGAGTCTTGAAGGTGTCATCGGAACTTTAATAAGGCCAATACATCATATAAAATAAGCCTGTGTCTTTCGTTGCGCGCACGCGCGCTAGCGTGTGTGTGCGTTTTACCATAAAAAACTTGATTTCTAAACAAAATATTGTCAGTGAGAAAATATTTAAAGGCGAAAAAGTCAATTTTTCCTGGCACTTTTTATCTACTGGTGAACCACTCATATTATGTTATTTTTGAGATAAGAACATTATAGAATCGATCTTTTTTAACAGTTGGTTAACATTTACTCATTTACTTGCCTTTACTTTTTAATAAACTCTTTTTATCACAAACCGCTCTTTGTCTTCTCCGCGTTGTTGTTCAACAGGTAACTCTTCAACGGTTAGGTCTGTTGTGTATAACACCTTTTTTCACTCCACAGACCCACTTGGGATTCCGCGAAAATAGTACTCATAAAAAGAGAAAATGCTTTTTAAATTATCCATCCGCTTTGTGTTTATGCATCACAGAGAGATCCCATCAGAGGTCAGCCGTTTTATAACAATGACTATTATTCTTCCTTAAACACAAATACCTGCTCGAGATATAGTATTGCCAACATGGCCCAAAATTTGGAAAGTATTCTGTGTCAACTTTGTGTACCAGAAAGTGACATTATAAAACAGGTGACATAATTATTCACTTAAAACTGCTTGAAATGGCATTATCGTTTTCCATTTCTGTGATTAAATGGCTGAGCCATGCAGGTTGAAGTGAGCGATAATACGATGCATTGCGAGTTGGTCTCAGGCCACCGATTTCCTGGTAGAACATACCAGTTAGATGCACTAAAAGCCCTCACGCCCTCATTGGGGACAGGTAATAAAATATCCATGAGGAATATGCATTATTGGAAGAGGATCATTTAAATGTAATGCAGGGGAACCAAAAATACTACAAGGCCCAAACCGTAGAATGGGACGGAGGGTAGAATGAGACATTTGACGCAGATAGGCGGAAATCTGCTTTACTCATTTTACTATTGGATATCCTTAGATCCGCATACTTGGGAAAGTGTATCTCATAATATTGTAACATAAAATTGAAAGTATCAGTAGTTGTTCAAGAGAAAAGTTAATAAAACCAGCCAGATTGATCAGCTGTTTATTTGTTGACGTCGCCATCTACAAGGGAGCGGAGATAGAAATGGTTACAGTAGATCGTAATTGGTGACAACAAAATGTTCAATTATGACTAAACTTAATTAGCCAGATGCAAATTTGGCGATCTTTTATACTCAAATATTCCTTAATATGCGATATTCGACAAATAACAATTGTTTTCAGCTACGGAAGATGGTCTTTTCAATTTCACCAATTTGGATCTACTGTAGCCATTCGTTCTCCTCCCCCTTGTAGGTCCTGGGACATCGGTTGTAACGCCGTTTGTGATTGGTTCATGTTCTGGGACATCGGTTGTAACGCTGTTTGTGATTGGTTCATGTTCAGACCGACATTTTATGTCCCAAACTTGTCTATTGTTTACCTTAGAAACACAATTTATACTTTTGTGTATTTCAATGTCTGTTTACTGGGAAGTTGCTGTGTTTTATATTAGCAATGTTTGGTTAGACCTCTTCTGTCGGTGGTACATATTTTTTCACGTATAAGTTGAGGGATATTTCCCTAAAATCATTAAAAACTCATAATTGTGTCCCAATTACTGTCTCGTCCTTGTAAAAAGTATCACTTCAGAGGTATACCAGTAACCTAGCTCCGAGTAGCCCTGACTTGTATAACATCGTATATTTCTCTGTCAGAGCTACGAAGCCTTCCATTGCTCCCCTAATAGGGGTCAACTTCACATGTCCTGAGGCACGAATCCTGCATACCATTCCGTATTATTCAAACATCTACAGAAAGTTCATGCCCAATATGCCCTTTTTGTAAAACAGGCACACTTTTTATTGAACTGTACATCTTTTATTTGGTCAGAAAAGTGCAGAAAAGTTAGCTTCCGCATCCACCTGTCAAATGTTTGTTTACATTCTGGCCTTTAAATGTCACGTGACCAAAGTCAAGGGACCGAAAATTTAAATAAAGGGGTTATAGTTTATTTGGGCAATATATATTAAATAGTTGATAGATGCAGAATTACGTATCAATTTGTTTGGTACTCCCGCAATATTTGACTTTTTATGTTTACGTTCTTTTTGAAATATCAACTTAAAAGTTTTTTGTTGGATAATTGCAAAAAATTATTGTTACTATTTCCCGTAATAAAGTATGCTCCCTGTATACAAACAAATGTCTTTATTGCGGGAGATTTGGGGTTATTTCCGTATTATTTTCTTTTAAAGAAAGAGTAACATAGAAGTTGTATATGATTACCGTTGTACTTTGAGGGCCTTTAGCAAATGTCAATAAAAACTTATGGGTCGTTGTATCTCGCACAAAGTAGCCACAGGGGTGCAGCAAAGCGAGCGCAGTTGACTTGCTTATCGTTATATAGCGAGGCTTTGAAGGGGTGCCTGGAAACTTTTTAGCGCACCGCTTCTTGGAGCTAACCAGTAACCTAGGACCGTCCGCCACTTTAGGGTGGTTTTTCAACGATTACTTTTTTGCTTACGGTGTAATGGAGTTCCCCTTTGGAATGTCGAAAGTGTAGAATTTTAGACATGTTTCCAGAGAATTACAAAGCAGACTGTAGTGTTTGTGTTGACTTTTTCCAAAAAATCATGATTTTTGACTTCTTTTATTTAAATCTGATTTTTTTTTTGATGTTTTTGATTTAAATCAAACTGAAGAAAACCGACAAAATATCCAAAAGCACCAACTTTTAGCAGTTAAGTGAAGACTCGTCACACTCTTTTGTACTACAAAAACATTCACATTTCACAAAATCTGTGACAACTGTCCTCAATTTTCAAATGTTAAGATAACTGACTTCAAGTTCAATTCTTCATTTATTGAGCAATCGGTAGCAAAACGCCAGTTTCCAGCCTTTTCCACTCCGAGGTTTGTTCAATTAACAATCGAAAAAGCAGTGATATTGGGGGGGGGGGATTTAAATAACCTCGCTCGACGCGTAACACTATTACTTTGTTTACAAGCTCACGCGGTTGAGAGAAAGGCCGGAGTACGTTGGAGATACCGATGCTACCGGGAGTTTCTGAAGATTAGTTGTGCGATTACATATCCACTACAGAGTACTTGCTCAAACGATCATAAAAAATACTATTAGACTCAAGGGTTTCTTTTCAAACACCACAGGCAGTTACCTGCTTAAAGCGTGCTGCCCTAACTAAACCCCTTCTCCCCACCTCGGAGGCTCATGTGCACTAATAAGTGTACCCAATGAAATGCCATTTTAAACCAAGGCGTCTCCAAGTGTCTTCAGTGAACACAGTCTGAATGACACACATTTTAAATAGAAAAAAAAATCAAACAAATTTTAAAAATAAAAAAATCAAAAATCGTGATTTTTTTACGTTGATTTAAATCACGATTTAAATCATGATTTAAATCAACTGATTCAAATCATACCAGCCCTGGTGTTGAGTTATAGGGAAATTAAATATTTCCGGGCAAAATATTGTTGGACAACTTTAATCCGCCATATTATTTTGTCATCCCGAAATCTAAGAATTTTGCAAATTAATTTATTAAATAACTACAAAAACAACTGACATTAAAAGAAAAAGTATACCAAAATGCCGAACATGAACTGGTTTAGGTAGTCCTACCATTTAAAACGGTGTTATTTTATTTAGCCGACGTCTCGGGTGATAACTTACGAGACAAAAATGACATTTTCGGGGTAAATGTTGTTTTCCGGGATGGCGAACTTGCATGACCACTTGGCGAAAGAAATAGGTTACTGGTATATTATCTATCTACGGGGGGGGGGGGGGGGGAGCAATGGTTACAGTAGACCCAAATTGGTGAAAGGAAAAAGAACATCTTCTGTAATTCAAAGGAATCTATTTTGTCCAATATAATAAAATTATGTGTATTTAAGTCGATAGGGTTTCAAAACTTGTCATCAATTACTCTACTCTAGCCAATTCTATCTCCTGTCCCTCGTACTCGTATGCATAATGTGCACACCTCAGATTTGAGTGTTTTCGCACATGGTGCAGTGGAGCGCAGTGGAGTCAGTTAACCAAAAAAAAAACCAAAAAAAAAAAACCAAAAAAACAATACTTGATAAAAAAAACGTGAATGAATAATGATGCAATTTAAAATCCGGCGATAAACCCGGATAACTACTTGAATAAAGTTGACAAGAGGCGTATTAAACTCAAAGAATTGGACAATTTCCGTGCTACCAATGTTGTGGCAAAATACGCGCGGAGAAACAAAAGGTGTTATTTGACAGTATCGGCAAAAAGTGCACAGTATAATCATTCCTTCTTTATCAAAACAGTGGAAGTGTGGACTAATCTCAGTGAAAAAACCGTAAGCTCAAAAACTTTGGATATTTTTAAATCTAACTTAGTGAATGAAATGTCAAAAGACCTATAACTGCGCCATGCGGCACCACCACCCTGCGTGAAAAGGCACTTTTGCTATCACCCCAGTATTCAATTGGATTGGGTTGGAAAATCGACTAAAAACATGAAGCTGCTTAGGCCAGGGTGTCCACAGCCTGGAAAAACCTTGAATTTTACCCGTAGGTTTTCCAGACCTGGAAAACACCTGGAATTTTGAAAAATGTCCTAAAACCTGGAAAACACCTGGAAATTCAATTTCGCACATACTAGATTTTTCCAGGTTCCTCCAGGTTGTTTTTCTCGATTTTCCGCGATCATTTTCTATCAGATTTGTTCGTGACTGTACTATAGAAATTTGTTTTCGTCGATTGCTAAGGAGTTTTTCGCAAGCGTATGTGCTATCGTATATCACGTGCATTTGTTATATGGCTTACAACTGGGGCACCTGCATCAGTTCATATTTTTATTGTGCAATATTATTTTTTTTCGTCTTTTGCAGTTTTTCGTTATCAAATGGCCTTTGACGAAAAAAATGTGTTTCATGCAAGTTTTCATAATTCAGTGGTTCTGGGTACGACGTTAAAAGGCCTGGGGCCGGATTCACAAAACTTCCCTTAATTTAACTTAAACTTAACTTATCCCTCACTTAACGGGCCCTTAAATTTCTTTAGTTAAGGCTTATTTGTCGATTCACAAAACCTACTTAAGTCACACTTAAATTTAAGTGACCATTTGTGTCGTTTGCACCGACTTCAAAAACTAGGACTTTACCCACTGTAACAGATCGAAACCTTCCACAGGCATGTTTTTTACTATTTGAAAATCCATGTTGATAATTTTTTTAAAAATCATCGCATTTTACTTTCATTTACACTTTCACTTAATAGTTAAGGGACCTCGGGACCTCCCTTAAAATTTTGCTAAGTTAAGGGCCCGCTAAGTGCACTTTTAAGTTAAGTGGTATGCACCATTTAGACGTCCCTTAACTTAACCTGATTTAAGGGATGATTCAGCAAAATTGAAAGATTTAAGTGAAATTTTAAGTTAAGGGACGTTCGTGAATCCGGGGCCTGTTCTCCCGTGAGTCGGAGACCCTTGTTACTTTTGACTCACATTCTGAGTTTATAGGTCTTGGCTGTCTTTTCTCTCGACAAAAAACATGTTTCTGATTTTTAATTTTTATACATTCTGTTTCCTTCTATATCTAATATTTTTTATGACTGTCATTAAAAGAAACATTCATTTAACATTTCGGTGTGCACACAAAACAATTCGCTGGCAAGAATATGATGGTATTATAAGTTTACCTGATAACATGCTTATTCCGATGAAACTGTGGTATATTATAAATCTTAAGAACCGACCAACGAATAACAGATCGACAGAAACTAGGTGATAGCGAAGATATTTAACTTTAGCTCCATGAATAAGTCATCATACATGTAATTGATTAGTATCCTAATTAAACTCATTTGTCTGAATAATGTTAGATACTCGAGGAGTGAGAAAATTGTATAGAATAAAGTAAGCAATAATATTTTTCATGCTGTTTACATTTGATCAATGCTTTGCTGTGATGAAACTGGATACTTTCACTACTATTGAGTAGAATTGTACTCGAATATCTGAGTAAGGTTTTCTGAGGATATTCTGGTGCCAGCTTGAAAGAAATAATGTTAAAAGGAACCTGGAATTTTTTCGAATTGAACCTGGAAAAACCTGGAAAACACCTTGAATTTTTTTTCATTGTTGGCGTGGACACCCTGAAATATGGCGTTAAGTTGCATTCCGACAAGGCGAGCTTGAAGGAATCTAGAGTCGGCTTTCTTATGACCTCTTGTAAGAATGAGTACTTGTACGCGAGTGTTCTCGTATAGGGTGGCAGGAAACACATGGCCTCTGCTTGTTGTGTTTTTTCGGCTTGAGATTGTTCCTGTGAGATCGCGACGAGATTATTCAGGCTACGGTATATCATTACCGCCATGGCTTGATGCCGTCGGGACTGGAGGAATCCCGCTTTATGTTCAGCATGGTTTTTATGCTGTGTGTTCAATCATCATCACAGTACACGTAGCACGCAGAGCGTCTTAGCACTGTTTCGATTTTCGAAACGTTTTTTTGCAATGTAGGGGTCCCACGCAGTTGAAGTGTACTCTAATGTTGGACGAACGTATGTCGTGTAGCACTTTGGTTTGCTATTCGCTCGGCAAGCTCCGGTATTCCTCTCCAGAAAGGCACGAGTTAAGCAAACTTTTTTTGACAATCGTTTCGATATGAGTGTTAAATGTTGGCATCAGGTCTATTGTGACCCCAAGATACTTTGCGCTGGTGACATTTTTGAGAGTCTTCTGTGTATTTTGTATTTAGTTTGTGTTGGATTTTTATGTCTCCCCGACCGACAGGAGACATATAGTGTTTGTGCGTCCTGTGTGTGTACGTGTGGGTTTCAGTCTGTTTTCAACAAACTGTTTTGTACAAGATATCTCGAGAACGAAAAGTCGGAACTTGGTGAGATTGTTGCTTGGTATGTGCAAAAGATTCTGGAAGTTTTTTTTTCGCGAGTACAATAACGAATGCGGCGTATGATGTCATCGCGTAAAGTATGAATATATTTTGAACAAGATCTTGTGTGCAAAATATCTCGAATAGGGAAAGTCATATCGACTTTCAATTGTATATGGGTATTCCTTGGTATTCGTATCGACTTCAAGTTTTATATGTGTACTCCTTGGTTCAGTCAGACGTCTGTTTCAATTTTTGACGCGTGTGGTGAAATTAAGAAAGCATCATTACGTACAAATTATCTGTCGTTAAGCAAAATATCTTGATAGCGGAAAGTCGGCTGGACTTGAAACTTGATGTAATTATTCCTCGGATAAGTCGCACGGTTTTGGTTAAACACAATTAAACTAGTGTAGAAAATAAAGAAAGGTGCATAACGTCAACACGCTCCCCTCCCCCCTCCCCCCTCCCCCCCCCCGCCTCCCTATTTTTGGGCTCTTTTGTTAACTAAGGGTAGTTGTTAACTACGCTGGGGATTTCAGCGTTTTGCAGAAGATTCTTGAGTGTTCCTGCATATTTTAGAATGCTTCAAAACAAGGATCGCATTACTGTCATTCTATTGCTATTTGTTATTGCCTTTAATTTATTTTTTTGTGCGTTTCTCATCTACGACTATTACGTCACATACCACTCAGTTGGGGGTCAGTGTCAGTTGTGGTGCATGATGAAGTTATCTATGAGGTCACGGAATGCTAATGTCATATTTATAGGTCTCAGCAGGTATAGCTATTGATTTTTATGTTTCGCCGCATACTTGATTCGGTTGCCAAGGTGTTCCATATGTGGGAGCTGTTTTGTATCTGTTAGCATTGTGTGCAGCACCTTGAAGTATTTTTCGCTATTAAAGTGGGTCTCTGATATCTTGTGTTATGAGAAACAGCTCACCATTTTGGCACCGAAATGCCCTTCTCCCACCGAGATGCGTCATCTGATGCGCAGTTACGGAGAATGCCTTTCTAATGCTTTTTGGCGGATGGGAGTGTACGAAGACAAGGTAGTATACCATGGCTATAACTACACTTAGGGTATAGACCGTTACCGTTATCTTGAATAAAGGGGTTAGAGTTGTGTTTACAGTCGTAATTACATTAGATATCGGGGTTGGGGGTGGAGGCTGAAAGTAAGCAAAAAAAAAAAAAAAAAAATCTAGACCACCTTCAAGACCAGGATAAAAAGGTGTGAAGTAAGACCCGTTTGTCGTGACCCCTTTCAGATTCGGGTAAAAAGACGCACGGTAAAACTTGCCTGTCTTGACAAACTTCGAGACCCGGATAAAAATGTAACGTACAGTAAAACTACTGTGGTGACCAACTTCAGACTTGGAAATAATAATAGCTATAACATGTAGCTGAGGAATTGACAGTGCCTCTTCACCAAACCTTGAAAAGTGTTCTAGAGAAAATAGCTGAAATCTTCCTGTGAGGAGGAACGCTACATTTTCAAGATCAAAGGTCATTTGACCTGTGTTTTGTGGCAAACCGTTAGAGATAGAACGAGGAGGGGGGGAAGGGGGGGGGGAGATGACCGTTTACCCTTAATAACATTTATGTCTCCTCGACATATGGTGTTTGTCCGTTCTGTTTGTCTGTATGCATGTGTATGTCAGTCTGTTGTGAATGAATGTTGTCGTTGGTTGTCGAACAAGTGAGGCATATGACATCTTCACGTCAAATATGTATACATTTTGAACAAGATCTTGTGTGCAAAATATCTCGATAACGGAAAGTCGTTTTTATCGCAAGTAGAATAAACGAGTGTGGCGTATATATATATATATATATATATATATATATATATATATATATATATATATATATATATATATATATATATATGTATATATATATATTATAATGTATTCCTTGGGTCGTTAGGACTGTGTCAACATTTGACGCATGTAGAAAGGCGCCATTATGTAAAAATGTATCTGTTGTAGTTATGCCTTGGATAAGTCGCACGGTTTTTGTTAAACATTTAATTCATATTGACAATTAAGAAAACCCTCTCCGCCGACCCCCACCTCTGCCTTCTACGTTTTGTCGGCTCTTTTGTTAACTGAGCATAGTTGTTAACCACCCTGGGGATTTCAGCGTTTCTCAGAAGATTCTCGAGTGTTCGTTAGACCGCTTGAAAACAGCAACATTGATATCGATTCATTTCTTGCATTGCCCGTAATTGACCTTTTTGTTCGTTACTCATCTACCCGCTATTACATAAACATGTCACTTAGTCAGGGATCAATAGTAGTCTGAAGTCCTTTCCCCTTTTCCATCCAGGTTAGTCATCTGTTACGCAGTTATGAAGAATGCATTCTAGAGCTTTTTGGCCGATCGGAATGTACGAAGACAAGGTAATATATCATGGCTATAACTACATTTAGGGTGCAGACCGTTACCATAACCTTGGGTAGAAGGGTTAGCGGTTGCGTTAAGAGTCGGACCTGCATTAGATGGCCGGGCGTGGGGGCGAGTCGTTTGGGGATGACGGTTAGCATAAGAAAAAAAAGAAGAAGAAAGAAGAAAGCACGTTCCGTACCCTGATAAAAAAGACTACAGTAAAAAAACCTATTTGTAACGACCACCTTCTAGCTCCAGATAAAAAGATATAGGTAATGTACAGTAAACTCCATTTGTTGTGACCCCTTCCATATTCCGGATAAAAAGACGTACGGTAACACCTGCCTGTCTTGACCAACTTCCACGCCTGGACAAAAATGTAACGCAGAGCAATGCTGCTGTAGTGGCCAACTTCCAGACCCAGATAAAGGACGTACAGTAAATGCCGTTTCAGCGACCACATTCCAGACTCGGATAAAGAAGTGAAATCTGTTTTAGTGACCACCATGTGTTTTTGTTTATTTTCGAATTTTTGACAATGAATTATGAATATATTTCCAGAAATAAATCCTTTATATCACTAATAGGAAAAAACGGAAAATAGTTATTTGGGAATTATGTGTTAGGTGGGGGAGACGTTTGTTTGTTTGTTTGTTTTTGTTTGTTTACAAAAAGAAGAAACTAAATAGCTGTCGATTGAAAGTGTGTAATATAAGCCGGTACTCTTATGTTTTATTTGGATTGGCAGCTTTTAAGTTTTCATTTTCTGACAAGTTTGTTTCGACTGCAGTGTCTTAAGAACTAACAACGAAATGATAATCTTAACTAATTAACAATGGAATCATAACACAGTTACAATAACGTGTCAAAATCATCAACTGCTGACCTGTACTTTCCAGTCTATCACACATCATTACCCTCCTTGGAACATACCTAAAAACTTAACATAGAAGGGGGCACTTTATTTTTGGAACCATTCTACAGATATCAGCATAAGAGGGATGGCGAGGCAGGCGGAGGATGAGATAGAGGGTTTAACTATATTTCATAACAATAAAGACTCGATTTTTAGTAACATTCGACTTTCGAGAACAATGTATCATGTTTTATTTCACTTGGTTATATCATTTTATTTTTGCTTTTGTTGACATGCTGATAGTGTTCATGGTTCTCCGTGCGTTAGTGGTTGGTTTTGATGCTGGTTTTGGTGGCCAGTAGTAGCAGTGGTGTTTGATTGTTAAAAATGAAGAGCGAAGCAGTGGAGAGGAGGAAGAGAGTGACTTATAAACACGGGTTGATCTGTATGGCCGATATGTTGTAGGCTACCGAACAACTTAAGATTGCCGTTAAAGATCCAGGCTTAATTCCGGGGCTGTGCGTTGTTCTCGGTTCGGCAGAGAAGCCACAGGTGCGTATATCTCTTTCACCTACATATGCAAGTTTCCTTGTAAACACAGATAATTCACAGCACAGTGGATGCGGTTATAGGAGCTATGCTGTAAAGTTTTTAGCCCAAACGATTTCCGTCGGTGGGCTATTCCTATCACTTGTGGGCTATCCATCATCCATTGTGTCTGTAATTTTTCAAAATGCTACTCCTTGGAAATTTCTGGTGGGACTGTGTTAGAGGAAAGTCAGAAAAAAGTCATTAAAAAGTCAGGAACCAATTTCAGTCAGGAAAAAATGTGACTGTCAGGAAAGGTCGGGAAAAAGTCTGAATTTTCAGGAACTTTGTGTAATTTTTTTTTGTTAATTGTTGCTATTTATTAGTCCCCCGACACTGCGCTTGATGCTGCGCGGGGAACTTCTGAAACGCTGTGTGTCGGTCCGTCTGTCCCCTACTTATAACTTTTATCCACCTTGTTTCAGTAAGTATTCAACGGACTCAGTTTCTTTCCACCACAAAACAAGGCCACATAATGGAGTTAGCGACGCCAGTTACTATTGGTTTTTAGCCCAAAATTCTACATAAGCAGGGGCTGTAGCAGTCGTTGAAAGTTTGTGCGTATTACGCTTTTAAGTTTTCTCACAGGTGTTTAGCCTGAATGTACTGAAATTTTGGTAAAGGTAGCAGACCTAAGTACGTATCTGGCTGTAATTTTTGTTGGCAATTCGCCAAGAATAGGCTGAAATATTGGACAAAAGCGAATAATCTTTAAAACTTATCTCCTGCTAGGGTTTTAATTGAAACATTCCAAAATTTTGTGGAAGGTAGGGTACATAAGTGTCCACCTGGCCATTAATTTTTTGGTAATTCGCAAAAAAATGGGGAAAATATTTGCGAAAAACCTTTTTTGTAAAATCTTAACTACCTCCAGGAAAACAGTCGAACTGTCTTGAAATTTCAAGTAAAGGTAACAGACATTACCGCCTTGGCAATTACTGATTCGCTAAAATATTGGCGGGAAATAAAATTCAGTAAAATCTTAGCTTACACGAGAGAAATGGCTTTGATTGGATTCCTTTGTGGATGTTTTCGATGTAGTCCTCTTTTGAAAAATTAGTTCTTTGGCGATAAGCAAAAAATTGCCGAATGGGGCATTTATAATTTTTTGGTACCCAATTTCCAAAATATTTCTCCCACAATTTCAATATGATTGCCTAAAACTTTGTTTACTCAGTGATTCTGTCTTGAAAAGTTGCTTATTTTTGGAGATCTGCTAAAAACTAGCCAGAAAGGGGGCATTTAAATAAATTATGGTCGGCAATTTCCAAGTGCTGCTTCGTCTGCAGTTTCGATCGGACTCCTTTCAAAATTTGTGTGAATGTTTTCAAAGCAGTCCTCTCTCAAAAAATTGCTGTTTGCGATCGGTGTTTGGCAGTTTTTTTTGTTTTTTTTTTTTTGTTTTCCAATTTTCTGAATAATCGGCGTCCTGCAGTTTGAGTATTTCTTTTTAATTTTAGAACAATATTCTTCAGGTGATTTTTTTTTCCTTTAAAGATCACTTTTGGTGGTGATTTTCCCAAATATTTAAGTTTTAGGGATATGTTTTTTTTATTTACAATGGTTCGTCTATAATTAAATTTGTTCATATTGTTTTCAGGCGTATCCTAAATTAGGTCTCTCTTAACATTTGCTTTTTTAGGATCCGTTATGGCAATTGTCAGTCTTTGAAACGTTTTCACTAACCAGTTTTTGTACTAGTTTTTTTATGATCCTACATGCGTTTTAATAATTTTAATTAACTACATCTCGTCAGGTCACAATGTGTCTGAACATTTAAGTATATTCCTTCTTGTATGTTATTTGCTAAATTGTCTAAAAAATTTCATATCGGGGCCGCAGTGGAAAAGCAGCCAAAGCGCGATGGCTTCTATAATCACACTAAATTTGTTGTTTGATGCGTTGAAGTTTTTACTACATTTTCACAACATGTTAATAAAGTCATAATCAAAATTGGTCGGTAACGGAAAGTTGCATCGACTCAAATTTTGAATATGTGAGGGCAGCCGTTGGTGCTTTTTTTCTTGACAGTAAAAATTCATTTTCTTGTCTCAGCTTCTTCTCTGACACTACAGGCCCTAGGATCACACAACTTTGTACTTAGGTAGAACTTGATCTGAGGGTGTGCATCCCGCCTTTTTTTGTTTACGTTTTCGTTTCGTGCTTAAAACGCCATGCGAACACAGCAGATTTTGGAATAAATAAATTAAAAGCAAAGTAACAGTTGAGCAAAACAACACAGCTTATGGGCGTTACGTGAGCTCTGCCTGCATAGAGAAAAAGCGCTAGTCCGTTCAGTCAATAAAGCCGTTGAGCCAACATAACAAAGCAGATGTACACGGTTTATGAACAGAATTCTAGCTGTGATGTTTGCTAATGTATTTGTATTACAGGCTATGTGGCTTGTAAAAAAAAACTTCATGTTGTTCAAAAAATAATAAGCCGTTCAAAGAAATATTTTTAACTTTTAATGTTTGTCAAGTGTTGAAAATTTCGCTTGCGAAATGCGGTGCTAGTTGATTTTGTATGTATGTTCTTTTTTTAATTTTTTTCATTATGAATTTAGGTTATGTTGCAGAAAAGGAAAATTACTCTTTTATTTCTATGAAAAGATGTGGTCGGGGAGACAAAAAACAAGATAAGTGGGTTTCAAGTGAAAGTATGTGATGTATCCCTATACTTTGAGGTTTTGTGTGCACTGGCCGTTGTAGCTTCACCCTTGGTAGTGAAATCGGTATTGCTTACTTTGCTTATATTAGGTGAGGCAGTATGCCGCAGTTTTACTGAGGAAAAAGCTGAAGTCGAAGAAGAACTGGGAGCAACTCGATGTAGCAATTTGCAACGAGTAAGTATATGCAATATTCTTTCTTGGTGGCTGGGTGGAAAACAATCAAATTGTGATTTTCAAGTGTACAAAAAGGCAACTGTTGGTTAATAAAAGCAGGGTTCGCGTTGGCGGGGTTTTTGTCTACTTTTTGGGCATTTTTTTACGAAATAACTCACTTTTTCGGAACCCACCGAGTTTTTCTGGACCCAGCTGAGTCACACTTTCCTTTTTTGACTCACTTTCCTGAGAATCCAGAGCAAGAAGATGCTGCGTGTGTGAGAAACTTTACATTTAATGTAACTGTGATTTTTGCAGAATAAGGCGCAACATATTGCAGGTCCTCCTGAGGGAACCCGAGTAAGTAATTTCATCTCATTTCATGCCGCTGTTTCATTATGTCTGAGACAAATTATGGCTTTGCCCTTGTATGACTTAACGTTTAACTTTCCTTAGAAGTAGTTTTTTTCCATTTTCTTTCTTTGTTTCTGATTTAACGTAGGGAGAAACGAGTACGTGCATCAGGCATAAAAATAACAAAAATTGCTGGCTAAACCGGGTTCTACAAATCTCTTAGTCATGTCTTCCCGACAAAAGGGAGGCATAAGTTTGAATGCGTGTTAAGTTGGCTGAAAAAAAGAGTACAGAAAACACGAAATGTGCTCAAGACCTTTTAACTTATGAATTTCCTTCAGTTAATGACAATTGGCGGTGTCCGTTGTTGGAGGCTGCTGAAAATCTGTGCATCGTATAAACGCCGACTGCGAATAGGCAATGTTCCAACTTTGCTCCAAAAATCTGTGTATCGTATAAACACCGACTCCGAATAGCCAATGCCCCAACTTTGCTCGATAAGTTTGGTATAGATGCAAATTACACTGCACAGCCAAGAATTTATGTGAACTATAGATGGCGCTGTGACCTTCGTGGTGTGCCTAAATGATGAGGCTTTAACTTGTATGCGAGTCATTGCTCCCATCCAATCAGCGTGCGAGAAAAGCGAAAACCACATTGCGTGCCCCTACAACGCTGACTGAATTTTCCCATATGCTACCATATGACACCATATTCCGGCCACATATTTCAGCTGCATTTTGTCTCTCTCTCTCTCTCTCTCTTTTTTTTTTTTTTTTTTAGTATGTATTCATACATAAAGCTGAGTATTGTATTTCACACATGTATAACAATAAATATTGTCCCAGGGACGAATTGTCTTATACCTTTCACACAACAACAGAGTAATTGCGTCGCGATATTTTATACATATTTTCACACCGGCGGACTGCGTCATGCTTGTCTGGTCGAATCAGCGGGGTTCATCCGTCGTCTGTATGCGCATATGTACGAATGTAAACTTTTACTTCAAATGCTTCTTCTCTCACAATTTTGATAGAATTGCTTTCAAAATTTGTGCGAGTGAGCCCTTGGTGGTCATTTCTTTAAAAAATCGCAAAAAATGGCCAAATGGTGGCAGTTTTAAAACCTTTTTATGGGCAAATTTCAAAACGTCTCTTCTACAGTTTTGATCGAATTCCTTTAAAATTTTGTAAGAATTTTATTTTTTGGTAGCAATTTTAAAAAAGGCTTCTTCTTCCACAGTTTGGAAAAGTTAGGTAGCCAGTTTTGTAAAGTAATTTTTTGTGATCCAAGAAATGGTTAAATATGGGGAGGGGGTAGTGATCAATTTTCAAAGTGCTTCTTCTCCCACAATTTTGATCGGATTCATTCAAATTCAAGTTTTGCTTGCGTGGCTGGATTTAGTGATACTGTGCGATGCATCCGTTTGTCGTTTCAGAAAATTCATTCGTAAAGCGATCTGCCATCTGGTGGCCGCAATAGCAAGACATGACTTGCCTTCAAATAAATGGCCAGAGTTATTTATATTTATCGAGCAACACACGCGTAGTGATTCTGCTAGTAATAGAGAGGTAAGTAAAAAAGGTTTGTCCAATAACGGCAGCCAAGCAGTAAAGATAATAGTGGAACCGTCAAGTAATGAGAATACACGTATACGATGTCGAACAAACCAATCGAATTACGTTCACAAGTGGGAACCATAGTCACTTTGTCCGTCCGTACAAGTCAGGTTTTGTCAAGGTGCTTTCTCGCAAAGTGGCGTTCCGAACTTGACATTAAATTAAAATGTTTAAGCTGATGTCAAGCGTTGAAGCTCTTAGATTCAGACTGACCGACACAGAGACCCGGAAATTCATTCGGGTAAATCATAAGTACTTGTTGTGCAAAATAAGCAAATACATTGGGATCATGTGACCACAATTGACCACTGGTACCTCCCTGCCCAAAGTTGGAAATACGGGACAGCAGAAAATCGATTTTATGCTGTGAGCTGATGACGTCTGGAGGGTGCGTAACGTTGTTATCTTGACCGTTAGTCCGTCAGTACGTAACGCTTTCCGGCAAGACCAGTGAATGGATTTTGATGAAACTTTGTTATTATTCGTGTTGAAAACCTCTCGAACTTATCAGATTTCAAGGTCGTGGCGTGACCTTCAAGCATTCGTAGGATTGGTCTTTTCTGATTTGTGATACCGATTCTAAGCCAGAAAACGGATTCGACTGAAACATGGTGTGGGTATTTATATGAATGACCTCATTGGAAAGTTGGCTTTTGTGACTTTGCGGTCATTAAGTTTCCCCATAGCAATGAGGTTTTACCTTCTGCACTGGCTAAGGTTGGATCTTGTTCGCCTGGGAGCACGTTGCTTTGAAAGCATGAGAAGGAATTAAAAAAAACTCTTGTGTATGCATGCAAATAACCTCCCGGACTGATTAGATTTTGATGGTATTTCGAAAGTCGTCAGAGTGAGTTGTGTGTGCGAACAGGTGTGTGCGCGTCTTGTGGACACTTAACTATTAACACGATAACTCTCAAACGAAATATCAGTTCGGCTTCAAAGCTAAATTTTGATAAAGGATAAATTTTGATCTTAACCAAAGTATCCAAATTGACTAATTTGGCGAAATTGAGTTTTTTAACTAAAAGAGAGACGATGATTTTGGACCTCATTTTGCAATTTTCCGTCCAACACTGTATACATTGCAATAAAAAATGTAAAATCAAAATATTGTTCAGTTTGGCAAATTTGGCCATATTGACCAATTTGGTAAAAAAAAAAAGTGGGTTTTCTCAAAAATAGTTAGAGTTGTGGTGTTGTTGACCTCATTTTCGAACTCCCCCAGAGTATAACTCTTGATATATAACCCTTTTCAGTGTTCAATTGCAATTTGATCAATTGCCCTACAATCGCAATTAATCACACGCATAGTCAAAGGCCTTTTGATTGAAAACAATTAAAAATATACAAAGGTCAAAGACAAGTTTGAATTTCTTGACTAAAGAAAGCATAATGAACTACAAAATCTGCAATTACCGAGTTCTGGTTTCAAAATGGTTCTTGTCCTGTATTTAGTTTTAGTCAGATTGCTTTCATATGTTATGGAAGTGATCTAAGGTTAGACCTGTCCTGAAAATTGTTTTTTTTTTTTTTTTTTTTTGGAGGGGGAGAGGGCGACATGCCATAAATTAGGCAAATATCTATCTTGAAAAAATTTTATTTGCCGGTTTTGTTAATTGTTTATGCTATGTTTTGCGATCCTGCAAGCCTTCTGATACTTAATGAGCTAGATCTCAGCTTGTCACAATGTCTCTGGACATTCTTTTTTACCTCGGAAATTATTTAATGTCAGATGGGAAATTCACCATGGTGGATCATGTTTCTAATATCATTTTTGCAATCGAAGGGATTCTGTGGTCATGAATGGCTTTCGTTTAATTTTATTCTCCGTGTGTGAGTACGTAATGTAATATTTTACAACAACAGCAAAAAGAAAACGCTACAGGTGTGACGTTTTCCACAGGTTGGTATGATGATGCTGCAGATACTCGCAACAGCAGCGAGTGAACAGCTGCGGCCGCACTTTGTTTCGTTGCTGGAATTGTGTTCAGTGACGCTTAATGACACCTCCAATCCACTCGTGCCTTTCTACACAATACAGTAAGAGTTTTCATTTAGTATACTGTATATTGATATTGAAATATATAAATTGAAATGTACTGAAATTATGCAGGCCATTTTATCGTGCATTTTTAAACCAGCCGATTTCGTCGGGCTTGTCTTATTACATCGGTAGAGGGGCATCCGTTGTCTGTATGCGCACATACCTTATGTGCATATGTATGTAAACTTACTTAATATACTTTTTCTTCAGTTTTGATCAGATTCCTTTCACCTTTTGGGCGCAGGTTCTCTATTCAGGCTTCTCTTGAAAAATTACTTTTTTTTCTTGCAATTAATAAATTGTCCTCTCTAATTTTTTGGTCAATCCAAAAGAAATATGGGTAAATTGGGGGGGGGGTGCATATTTTATTTTATTAGGAATGCATCTCTTGAATTTGTGGGCGATTTGCCCAAAAAAAAGGGGGGGGGTGGCAGTTAAAAAAATTTGTAGCTAGTTTTGAGAATGCGTCTTCTCCCAGAATTTTGAGCGGATTTCTTTCCAGCTTTGTATGAACGTTTGGTAGCTGGTTCTCTCTTGAAAAATCACTTTTTGCCAAAAAAATCTGCCAAATGAGGCATATTTTAAACTTTTGGCAACCAATTTTAATTTTGTTTTGTTCAACAATCCAACATGTATATACATGTCTGGTAAACCGACTTGAGCAAATTTATATGAAAATATCAACACATAAAAATTTCTTTTTCTCGCTTTCTTTCCTTCCTTCCCTATCTTTCTCCATCCAAGGAAGTAGATCTCTCTCTAAATCCCACAGTTACACGTGGATTAATAACGGTTCCATGGGTTTAGTAAAACATTTTACATTTTGAACAAGATCTTGTTTACAAAATATTTCGAAAGGGAAGTAATATCTGCATCGATTTTCATATGGGTATTCCTTGAGTCAGTCGGACGATTAGAATCTTTTTCACTTCCTTTACATACTCCTTAAACCAAAAAATCTGAGGTAAAAAAATATTTAATGATAAAATTGCCTTTCCGCCAACTGTCCGTCGAATTTAAAAAAAATGACAGTGCCAGCACGGGTGATTTCGTTGTCAGCTGAACATTGTCCTTTCCTTGTTACTGTCACGGCAGCTGGGCTCCGTCACTTGACGGTCTTGTTACCCTAAGCATTGACTAGAATTTTCAAAGATTTTTTTTTTAATTTCGCGATAGTGTAAATTAGGGAGGACATACGTAAGCTATATGCGGATACGTGTCGCGATATGCACCGCTGTTGTCATGGCAGTTATTCCACGGATCAGTTTTGTTAACTTTCATCTTGTTTGTTGCAGAACACTAACGGAAATGGTACCATTGATGGGAACGGATGAACTAAAACCTTTCAGATCTTTTATTCCGAAACTTGCCGAAGTTATCACGAACCTTGTTCCTGTCGACGAGGTAATTGCTTCCCATTTTTGCCAAAGAAACAGGTGCAGGTTATTCACCGATTTCATTCACAAAAATGGGACGATTTTGTTGCGTTTTGTTGTTCCACCTAAGGCTGTCAGAGTCTGGGGATAAGCACTAATAGCTAAGTTAGTATCAGTGGTAGGAAAAAGAGTGACAGTGATGAAAAAGTAAGAGACACTGATAAGTGATTGCTTTGAAGTTACTCAACCCCGTAACAAGTTTATATGCACCTGGTTAACGTCACTAAAATTCTGAGCTATATGCGGGTAACAGGACTTTTGGCGGTGGGACAGTTGGCGATGTGACTTTTCTCGGTGGACCTTTGGCGGTGGCACTTTTGGCGGGATTTCCCAAAATATGTTTAAGGAGTTTTTTGGGAATTCTCTGATGTTTTTTATGGTGTCCTCAATGGATGATTTTGGAAATTCTTTCACGTGACTGGTTTTCTTTTATGTTACCATCATGGATAAAATAGAAATTGTTATCTACTGACAAATTCCAATTGCAGTTTTGAATTGCATGTGAAAATTACAAATAATTGCATAGCAATTTTTTTCAATTATGCGGGATAGTATAATTATCTTTGCTACGATGCTTTATGATCCGGAGTATATCCTCATTCCGGATGTGTCCGAACGCGTTGCGACAGTCATGGCAGATTTCCGAAATTCGCACATCCTGGATTATCTACATGGAATTTCCCACCATGTTCGAAAATGAGATGATATTGATAAATAAACCAACTTTAAAGTTTGGATTATGTTGATTTTTATTTGAAAATACCACCAAAAATCCCACCGCCAAAAGTACTACCGCCAATTGTCCATCGCGAAAGTCCCGTCGTCAAATGTCCCACCGCAAAAGTCCTTGACTCTGTATGCGGGCACTTATTAAACGACTTATGATTGTATTTTTTTAAGATAAGACGAAAACTATCCGCTGATCCAGCTTCAAACTGTAATGGTTTCCATTACAATATCCAAGTGATGACATATCAATATTTGTATCCAGAGGGGGCTTTCAGTTCTCTCGGTAATTGGCTTTGATGCTTCCAGGAACAAGCTGTTGAGGCGATGGATGTTTTCGATGAAATGCTTGAGAGTGAAGTGGCTATCATCGTCCCGCATATCAAACTTGTTCTCGACTTTTCGATGAAGGTAGGTCACTTAATGGATAAAATGACAGTTTCTAACGCAGCCGACTTTTCATCGGTGAACTAGTCTCATCAACTGTAGCTATCAGTTGTCCGTTATCTATGTGTGTATTTGTGAACAGCTTTTGAAAATTCCACTCCTACAGTTCTGGTCCGATTTCTTTGAAATGTGACGGAATGTGTAAAACCCAGCTTTATTTTATGTCGCGATTTGGCCAAAATCTGCCAAAATATCGGTAAAAACTGCCCAATCTTACACAAACAAAATATGCTATTCTTCATACAAATCCGGTCCGGTCGCTTTGACATATGGCAGGAATATTCCTCTCAGCAATGTCTTCCATCAGACTTGTATTCTCTTTTGGAAATTTTGACAAAATTGGTCAAAATGTTGTCCTTAAACGTACAGATTTCAGAAAAATACAGCAAGCCTATCAGGTGGGATCGGTTTAAAAATTACAGCAGTTCTAACCGGTCTCCATTCACTAATCGGTTATAACTTCTGTGATATTCACGGGTAACCTGTTACTAAACGCTCCACCGATCTGTGACGTCAGGTCACAGTGGGCCCATGCAGTGCAGTGTGCTGCATTGCATCACAATGCTATTGATCTGCTCAGGCACCGGCTTATCAGTCGCGAGTCACCGACTGGAAAGCTGTCAGAACTGTTGTGAAAAAGCTGCCTCTTTTTATATTTGGGAAAATGAATGAGGACACAGCTAGTTAATTTTGGGGATAGAAGCTCCTCTAGAATGTACTGTGCAAATATTTTGATCTGTGTATCTTCGCTTCGAGTTTTCCCAATTAGCGTATTTTCAGTATGGCTGGTCGTCTAGTCTGCAGTAGATGTAGCTTCCTGAGCCCCCAAAATGTAGTCATGTTAATTTTCTTAAACAAAAATTACGGAATATTGTAATGTAATGAGTGTAAATCGGTTTTATTTTGTGTGTTGTTTATTCGAGTGTTTTCTAGTTACCGGCTACAATCCATTCAGCAATATGTGATAACCGTTTAGTAAATCATTTTAGGTTTAACCGGTTATTTCACTAGCCGCCGACATCGCTATTAAAACTTGACAGAATTTCGTGGAAGGTTCTTGTATTCGTTACAGATCGCAGCTAATGCGGAACTTGGTGATCCACTGCGCGTGAAAGCCCTGGCATTTGTGATGAACTTAGTGCGTATGAAGCGTAAAACTGTGCTGAAGTTAAAACTCATCAACCCCCTTTTGAACATACTTTTCCCCATCATGTTTTCACACAGCGAAAATGACGATGACGATGTATACGATGAAAATGAAACTCAGTCACCTTCAACTGTTGCTGCACAGGTAAGACTTTCCATTTGATAGACCGGGAAGCACGGTCGATTCTAAGACAAAACTCGAACACAGGTGACGTCAGAGTCCACTATTTGACATACCTCTAGCACAAAAGACCCAACATAAAATTTTGATGAAGAAGATTTACTACTTTTTCATCCAAATATTACATATTTGTATGAAAAAGCCGTGCAGTAAAACCTGTTTGTAATGACCAAATCCAAGACCCGATTGAAAGACACAATAAAACCGGAACCGGATAAAAAGACGAACAGTTAATCTGTCTGTAGCCTCCATTTTTCCAGAAGCGGTAAAAAGACGTACAGGAAAACCTGTTTGCAGATACTTACAGTTATCCGGTATGGCATGACCACTTTCCAGTCCTGTGTAATTCCCGGTCTCGGTTAAGAGACAAACAGTAAATACTGTTTGTAATAGATAAAAAGACATATAGTAAAGCATTCTGTGACCACCACATGCAGATCTGGATTAAAAAAAATTGGGTGTCGTGGCCACCTTCCATAACCAGTAAAACCTGTCTGTAACAACCATCTTCCAGCAACTGCAGTGTATACCACAACAAAGTAGTATCGTGGTGTTAACTACACAAGGTGATGGGTATGAGGGCATATTGATAAAAGGGTTAAGGTTTCGTTCAGAGGCGTGCCCTTGTGAGAGATCGGGGGATGGGGGCGAGACAGTTCACGAAAACGCCAGTACTGTAGGAGGCTGGTGATGCATTGACAAACTGTCGGACCCAGATAAAAAAAAGACGTACAGTAAAACCTGTTTGTAGTGACCGAATTCCAAACCCTAATACAAGAGACGTGTGATAAAATTTGTTTTTAGTAAACAACCTTCAAGGTCTGGATAAAATACTTTGTAGTAACCACTTTCCAGATCCCGATTACAGGACAAGCACTAAAGGTTGTTTGTAGTGACCACCTTTCTGGCTCGGGTAAAAAAGATACGATAAATCTTCTACGAATATGCTCTTTTTAAAATTATTGTGCCAACTTGGCCACATCGGAGCCTTTTTAAAACACATGTTGTAAGCTTTTCTCTAAAATATGTTGCCTCCTGTACTTTTGATTGAATTTCTTCAATTTTTTACAATGATTTTGTTTTTCAAAATTACATTTCTTTGGCGATCCTTGAAATAGTGAAGTTTTAGAAATCCACTTTTTCAAAATGAGTCTTCTCCAGCCGACATCTGATGTACAGAAGATGTAGCTTGCATTTTAGTTATCGATGGAGGTAGTATTCAAGCGCATACGCCATGGTCATTTGTTGCCAGGTGCTGGATACAATGGCTATGAATCTTCCACCTGAAAAGTTCATCCCACCTCTCAGTCGCTTGATAGATCCTGCATTACAGCAAGTAGATCCCAATCAGAGGGCTGCCGCCTTCATGGCTATGGCTGTTGTTTGTGAGGGATGTGCCGATCATATCATGAACAAGTAAGTACCCTAATAGGTAGTGCGAGTGTTTGACTTCCCCGAAAAATTAAAAAAATTGTTTGTTTTTTTTAGTGATTCTGTGTGATTGTCGTCCTTTGTCTGTGGTTAAATGACAGCATTGTACTGTTACTATGGTGTAGCAGTCCCACAACCATTTTTTGGGGGGATAATGGTTCACTTCCGGTTTTTTTTTCCCTTGATCTAGAATGTCAGATCACAGGGGGAACTTCTGATATAAATGTCTTTTAGTCGTAGCAAAGCCATGTTCGTTTTCTCTGTAGAACAAATTGCCTTATTTGCAGCGCTTATTTCTGTGTTGAGCTGTTTTATACTTTTTCTATTCCGTGCGGGCTTCAACCGAACATCTTCCCCGTCACTTTGGCTTGGACTAACTGCCCATTATATCAATATCAATTGTTAACACTGTCATATGTTAACACTGTGGAAATTCCATAACATCGTAGCATACCTGCTTGTATGCAATGCAGGAGCGTCATATGAATGTTAATACTTGTGGATTTCTGTTCATTTCCAGGTTGCTAAAGCAATGGTTACAGAGAGTCTATAAAGGTCTGGAAGACCCCGCAGCCATTGTTCGTAATGTTGCCATGTTTGCGATGGGACAATTCGCCGAAAATTTGCAGCCAGCTATAAATAAATATTCACAGGAGTTGTTACCGGTGCTGTTCCAAAATTTAGCTAAAGCACAGACAGATATCGAGAAAAACTCGAGAGGTAAGATCTGATATAGAACTTAATGCATTAGTGCGTTTATCATGCATGGAAAAAAGAGGACTGAGATAACCCCAAGTCAAAGTACATACCCCCTGCCCCCTTTAAAAATTGGATAAAGATGATACGCAACCCGACTTCTAGGCACGTAAGATATATTTATTCAGATATATTTATACAAGGTAAAAGGTCTTATTATTGTGAAAATAGTAGAAACTTGTTCAAATAAAAAGTTGCGAAAGGCCTTTTTGGGGAAACATTTGTTTTTATTTGCAAAAACAAAACGCAACGCAACTAAGGATAGTTATTAACTATGCTTGGGATTTCAACGTTTTCCAGAAGATTCTGCGATGTTCCTCCATTCTCTTGATATAATTGAAAACATTAGCAGCACAGTTATCGATCATTTCTTGCATTTCATGTAATTGACCTTTGTGCCTTACTCACCTACAGCTAATAACGTGTTTTCATTTGGCTGTCAAACTGTTCTATATGTGGGAGTTACGTAACGTAACGGCTCGCAATGTTTGTGCAGTACCTGGAAGCAGTTTCACTTTTACAGTGAATCATTTAATATCTTGTGTTATGACAAGCAGCGCACTATTTGGATACCAAAATGCCCCCCCCCCCCCACACATACTCCCCCACCGAGATGAGTCATGTGTTGAACAGTTATGAAAAATGTATAGGGGTTTTTGGCCAATGATAATGTACGAAGAAAAGTTACACATTATGGCTATAAGCACACTTCGTTTACAAACCCTTACCGTAACGTTGGCTAAAATGGTGGCGGTTGCCTTTAGAGTCGTCCTACATTAGATAGCTGGGGGAGATTAAGGCTAGCAAAAAATAAAAAATAATAATAAAAATAAATAAATAAATCGGTAAACCTGTATGTAGTGACCACCTTCCAGACGTACAGTAAAATACTGTAATGTCCAACTTCGAAATCGGGATAAAAAGGACATACAGTAAAACCTGTTTTAGTGACCACCATCTGGAAACGGACAAAAAAGACGCACAATAAAACCTCTTTAGCGACCACTTTCTAGACCCAGATAAAATACCTAAGCTTAAACTTGTATAAAAAGGAGGATTGAAATACCGTGGGCACATGGGCTACATTTATATGAGGGAAAAGGTCTTACTATTCTGAAAATACTACCAACTTGTTCAAATAACACTTTGTGAAAGGGCTGTCGGAGGGGGGGGGGGAAGAAAAATGGAAAGTGATTATTGGTGAAATATGGGTTTGATCGGGGAGACATTTGTTTTTGTTTACAAAACATGAAATTTAATATGTGTCGATTGAAAGTTTGTGATGTTAGCCCGCACTCGTATGTTTTGTGTGCACTAGCCGCTGTAGTTAACACTGAGATTTTAATATAATTAGAACGTATTTTCGTGCACTTATAGAACTAGATATGCTGTATTGTCGCCAAAGGCGTTCGTTAACATTTGTGAACTCCATATTCACTATGTCAAAAATTTACCTGTCACATTTAGGATAAAAAAATTGTGTGTTGTGACGTCACAACCTGTTGGGTATTGACTAGAAACGCATAAAACTGCGCTTTAAATGAATCAAAACTTAAGATTTGTTTGTTTTCCATTATGACAAATTTGATCAAACTGGTTATTGTGCCAGAATTGGAAAAAAGTTGCTTATATCAGAACCTCTTGAATTCTCCATCGCAGATATTGTAACATAAAATGTAAAATGTTATGTTAAATTTGGCAAATTTGTCAAATTTGGTTAATTTTGTCAGGATTTGAAAAGAAGTGGCTTACGGCTCAGAAACGGTTAAGACGGTGATTACGGTGGTTAATGAGTTATTGTTAAAAATGAAATTAAGGAAGCGAAGAAGGGTAAGCTTTGACAGCAGAGCAAGTTCTGTGGGAAAGGCTTTACAGCTACACCAGTTTTGATGTTCTGCTCGGCTAACTCATTTTCCCTGACATTGATCGTCATCTCATACTGATTGTCTGCCGGTGCTGATTAGCTCTTTTTGCTTACATCTAGTGCTGTCATCATATTATTGCGCAGTCTACAGTAGTAAAGTCTGAAAATGGCGTATTTCATGCTGGGGCAGAGCTAGCCATATCAATGAAAATATTTTTACTTTTTTTTCAGGAATGACCAAGCCGTATTACGCACTGGAAATGTTCCTGGAAAACCTAGAAGATACGGAAATCGTGCCACATTTACCGCAAATCATGGAGTTCTTATTGTCTTCTGTCGCCAGTTCACCGTCTTTCAGAGCGAAGGAACTTGCCGTTAGTGCAATATCTGCAGCAGGTAACTTGGTTTTGGTAACCCGGCCAGGTCAACAGTGTTTTACGGAGTTATTTTACAGTTTCAGCTGTTAGAACCTGTATACCTTTATAATACATAGAATATCTACACGGTTAGTATATGTAATTGCCATGTGCGTTTAACATGGTTTGACAAAATATGTACGCATAATACGTGTATGATATTAGAATAGAATAGATATTATTTATAGATTTCGACTTCGTGAGGCACACTTAATTGTACTATGTTGTGTCATAGGTTTTGATACTAAAGGGTTTTGACGATCTTTTTCATGGCCACGACCATCATAGCTTGTAAGAAAACAGAAAGAGTCACTGAAAGAGTCTTTGCTGCCCCCCCCCCCCCCAAATCCCCCCTCCCTCGTTGAATTTCTTTAGCGTTGGACTCGTCTTGTATTTGTGTATAAATATCATTTAAGAACGACCAATGGATCAGTGAGGTCATTTGTATTTTGATCTGTTCTTAGACCTTTGAAGAACATATTTAAACACCGTATTATTTAAAATAAGAATTCTGAAGCAAGTAAGAAACCAGTGGTTTTGTGGTAGGCTATTCCGGAAAAAACTACCGATAAATCAAATGTCACAGAAGTCGAAAATTTTTCATTATTTCATCATTTTATGTTGCAGACTATATAAGCAACCCATTTTCCTTCCTTATAAATAAGAAAATATAAAAAAATGGAAATACAAATGTATTTTTTAAAATTTTAAATTTCATTAGGTTATTTTATTAAAACTACCAACATTTTAATAAACAGCCAATGTAAATTCAGTTTTCCAATATTTTTACTTTCCTTTCAACAAAAGATGCTTTTCCAGCAGTTTTGTTAAAAATACACTCTGTTTATTTGTGCTCCGCTAAAACAGCCAAATTTGGCTAACTTGAATTTTGGTCAATATATATGTGGTGTTAACCATACACAGCTGCTTCAAGACTCTCAGATGATAGTCCATGGCTCTGTGTCTTATGACGATTTCTATCAAACCATTTGTTTGATGTTTCAAGAAGAGAAAAGTGCTGAATCTTCTTATTTTGACAGAGTGGGCATGAATCGTATCAGTAAAGATATTTCCTGCAAGGCCGTTGATATTTGATTAACTAGATCTCAGCTGGTCACAGTGTTCCTGGGCGTTCTGTTTGTTGGGTTCGATAAGTTTGGAACAAAATCGGGATACATAGTGAATTTGCTTCCGAGAAAGTGTGTGATACTGTAAGGCGTATTAAACTTGATTTCATGTACACAACAACCACCATGTATAGATTTGCTTTTTGGATTTCACTTTTGCCATTGAAGTGGTTTGTTATTATTAGGGACTACTTTGAGAGTTAACCAACTTACTGATCAAACCACCGTCGGTGCTACATTAATATTGCTGTGGTACTGAATAATTCATTTCCCACTCAAACTCTCTGTTTCATTTCTATTTCTGTTTCATTTTTAGCTAACTCCGCAAAGAAGGAAATGGTGCCTTATTTTCCTCGTATACTAGAACAATTCAAGCCTTTTCTGGAGCCAACGGAGGACGAGAACAGACTAAAGGTTCAAATTCAAACTTTGGGTAAGAAGTTTCCATTCTGGTGCCATCTGTTAAATCAAGCTGCAACAAGACCTCAAATCACGTCGCTAAATAGTTCTGTGTGCGACATTCATTGTTTTTGTTCACATATTTTATTTTTCGTAACTAGGGCAGGCATATGACGTGATTACATTAAAAACATCGGAGAAAGTTCAGACTTGTTGATTGATAGGTCCGAAAGATGGCCTGAGGAAGTGGTGGGTGATGACGGTTGTCAAAAAAAGCACCTTCTGTTGCCGGATAAAAAACTTATTTGTAACGGCCATCTTCAATTTTCAGCCATTCTCAATGTAAGATGTGATAAGATGAGCATTTTACAAAATTCGTAGTAAGTCAACGTTAAAAGATGAAAAACAGTGTATTCTATTGTTAGAAATTCTTGAGTTGCGCAGCACCGAGGGTTTTCTGACAACAAAATACAGATTTGAATCTGTTAAGTGACTTATAACACGGTACTTTGAGAAAATTAGCGTGTTTTCTGAACAGAGAACCCACGCTAAATGTTTTACGAATCCACAATTAAAATATTACAACAGACTACTCGTAATTATGCAATTAAACTGACAGCTTCTCCTTTTGGGTATTAACAAACTGTTCATGTAATCCTATTAAAGTTACAAGTAAGTATTAAGCTATACTAATGTCCTATGATACTCCTCAGAATATGTCACTTTCTTAGGAAAAGAATAATGAACATTTGCTGTTAGGCATTTATGTCTTGAAACCAAAAACAAATCACAAACAATTACAAATCAAAGGCAAGGTCATCAAGACTGTTCCGCTCATTATTTTGATTATTGGAAATGTATAGAATGAGATTTAAAAAATGTTTCATTGTGTCAGTTCACCTACGTGGTGTAGTGGTTAAGACGTTGGCTTGGTGAGCGAATGGTCCCCAGTTCAAACTCGCCTTGCCACGAGCCTACAAAGTAATTCTTCACTAACACGTAACGCCAAAGGACATCCTACCTTTGAATAAGACATCATGCAGCCGGGCCGACGAAGTGCAATGAGACACCGTTCTTGTACCAGGTTGAAAATAAGCGTGGATTTTAACTCAGACACGCTCAGTACAAAAAGAAAATTACCAATCGTGTTTTAAGGAGAACTAATCCTCAGTAGAGAATTGAAGCTTGAGAAGAAATTGTGACTTGCTAGCGGCGTTTGTCGTTATTCGCTAGAAGTGCTCTCTACCTGATCCTTTAGTTGATCTTTTTAGATACCCTGGGCGTCTTGGCGAGAACAATGGAAGAACATTTTAAGCCTATAGTTGGAGAGTGTATGAAAATAGGACTTGCACTTTTAGAAAGCGCCTCGGACCCCGATCTTAGGCGATGCATGTGAGTTGACTGTTAAAGATTTTCTCCACAAAGGTTGGGCATAAAAAGTTGTAAACTAAGATGTTTGGTGTTAAACATTATACATTGCTTGAAACTGTTTAGTCGGTAAAAGTATGTGCTCTGCTAACTTTGTCAAATCATACTTCGTGCAAGGGTACTAGTCTGATCTTCTTTGATTGAAGGTGGCATGCATGTATCCCAACCTTGCTATTATTTGGGCAATTCGCACAATTCACAAAATAATCAAGCCAATTTTCATAAACGCGTGTCTCCTTCGGTTTTAGTCAAAACCTATTGTTCTATGTGTATGTATGTCTGTTATGGAGAATTGATATCGTTAACATGATAACTGTCGAACGAAAAGTCGGTTCAGCTTCAAACTTAGTGGGGCTGTACCTTAGATGGGTTTTCCGGTTGGTAGTGTTTCACATTATGGGACAAGACATAAAAAAATAATAATAACAATAACCAGAAATTCAGAAACGTAGTAATCCTTTTAAACAAACATGATGCGTACACGCAACAAAGCTAGAAGAAATAAGCGGTTGGATCACAAGCTTTGACATAACAGTGATGTGTGCGCTGTTGATTTCCAGTGAAAGACCCTTTTTTAGGGATTACAACACAAACAGAAGTACAACTCTGGTGAGGTTAACTTTAAAAAGCCAGAATTTTTACTGATTGCCCATTTGAGTTTCTGCTCATAATGCATCGAATTTGGACTTTCTTTGAAAAACGTAGCTTGTAATTTGTCTTCTTACCTGGATTGCTAAATACAAGTGTATAACTGAATAGGCTTCAGTGAAGAAGTCGGGAAAGTATAATTTTGGTCGGACAGTTAGAATCAAAAGTCACCTTTGAAATTTGACGTAGATGTTACCCAGAAGCTTGAGATTTAGTTTTAGGTTTTAATAAAACAAACAAACAAACTGCCAAATTTAGAAGATATTGCAGTTATGGTCTTTTTCATATTTGACAGGAATGAACCGAAGTTGATGTTCAGCATAATTATTGTATTTTTTTATTGGTTGAGCTGAAGCTGAAGAAACGGATAAATTTCAGAAAACGCAAACAGTCCAATCCAATCCCAATACCTTGAAATTGGATAGCAGTGTTCCCCACAGGCCAAATTTATATGTTAGTAAAATTGGTGCTTTTTCCTTTCACGTCCATAATGTCTTTGCTTTTAAGGCTTCGCACAATTTCGACGGGCATTCGTGTTGGTATTTACGAACAAGATCGATTAATCTGCCACTATGTAGGTCGTTGTTAAAACAGCGGACGCTTTCTTCTTTTAGATACACCCAGATGGGGGAATTTGAGGTGTGTCAAAAATGTATCGCAATTGTGCCATTTAGTTCAGTTCTTTCTTTATGAATACAGTTATGGTATGTTCGCTGCAATCTCTACCATTCTGAAGACCGAGATGGAGGCCTACTTGGATGTCGTTGTACCCCATGTAATAGCGTCCATTAAATCAACAGAAGGCATCACGGTAAGCGCTGAATGATCTCATGAATACCTATATGTAAACCTTAATGGGTCAGAACTCAGTGTTGCCACATCGCTTGTTTTTTAAGTGTTGTCCTCTTTTAATTTCCAAAAATCATACTTTTTTCTTTTAACATGTTATAAATATTTTTTAATCAACTGGATAAAAAAATTTTTCCTAATTTTTTTTCAGCCTAATTGTTACACATTTTTTTAAAGTCGTTCATTTTTGTGTATAACCATGGAATATAAACTCATTAATTGAAGAACTTTTTTTACAAAATAGCGGAAAATTGAGGGTCTGAACACGTATTAAAAATCTGATATCTATTTTATTCTCCAAATATTAACCGAAGTATTATCCAAAAGCAAATTTCCTTAAAAACGCATCTCCTATGATTTTGAGTGGAATTGTCCTAGAAGTTTGATCAAGGTAGATTACCTGGCTATTACCTTTTGTGGTGACTACCAAGAACTGGCGGAAATATTTGAAGAATAAAAAAACAATTTCATTTTTGAAGCCGTAACTGACGCTAGGTACACAACCTTACTCTCGAGAAATTTTGTTTAAAAGTAGCGAAAATTAGTACTCATGTGTCTTTTACTGTTTTGTGCGTTTCATCAAAAATTGTGCGAGTGCCAGAAATAGTTATTTTTTATTACATTTTTAACTGACGCGAGAGATTCAGTCTTATTGCCTTGATCTTTTGTTTAAAATACCGGACATTAGTATCTACCTGACTGTTAATTTTGATTGACGATCAACCAAAAATTGGCAGAAACTTCAAATCAATGATTTTCTTCAAAACGTATCTGTTCCTGGAATTTTTAGTGGAAACCTAAAAATTTGATCGAAGGTAACGAGGTATAAGCTTCCAACTCCCTTAGCCCGTCTTTATGGCTATTAGTTAGTTGGCACTTGGCCGCAAGTTAAAGAAATATTGGCGAAATAAAATTTTTTATTAAAATTATAACCGATGCAAAGGATAAAGGACAATTTTATTAAAGACAGCGAACATTAGAAACTGGATAGCTGTTAATTGTTGTGGCAAATCGCTAAAACCTGGTGCAAATATTAATCGAAAACCACCTTTAGAAAAAAGAACGTTTCTCCTCCCAGGATTTAGGCCGAAGCGTCTTGATTGAAGGTAAGGGACATAGGTGTCCACCTTACTATTTGGCGATCCGTTTTCGGCGATTCGCCTGGGATATAGCCCTACTATCTTGAAATGGCATATAATTTAACAGTTGAAATTATATGCCATAAATCTTGGCATCAGTATTTACGGGATGGGGCTTTGTTCATGTAGTCTTGTTTAATACAAGGGCTTTTTTTATTTTCTCTTGGTTCTTTATTTTTTTACCAAACATGCAGTACTGAAAAGAGATTCTATCGTTGTCAAAGACTTTTGATTACAATTCTGATGTAAAATGTGCACGCTATTGCTTTGATTGGCTGTTCCAAGTGGACGATTAAGACCAGTGCACTAGCTTTTCTGAAATCTTGGATGTTCACTCAGAGGTCACCAAGCATCCATGCCAATCCTGACCGCCTACTTGTTTCCCCTAATTGCATTTGGTTGGTCACTTGGCGAAATTGTATTCGTGGTGAAAAAGCAGCGGTTGGATTTTAAAATTGATCCATGGAGATGCAAAATGGGGTTAAAAAACTATTTTATGGGGTTTAATATGTATGTTCATTGAAAGTGCACATTTGTGCACAATTGTCCAGTGCGCGCTGGCCGTGGTAAATAGTTATTATTGTGTAACAAACACTTCAGTCTCTTGTATTTCAGGCACATTTGGACGAAGACTCTGAGGTGTTAAATTTTCTTGAGGAGGAAGAAGAAAATTTAGAAGAAGATGATGATGGCGGTGACAGTGGAATAGCTGGGTGAGTAGTGCTGCAGTTCTCTCTTCCGACAGAAGTATGGAATTCGCGAAAAGCTCGATTATGCTTCAACCTAACCAGGGTTGCAGATGCATGATGCTGTGAACTTGACCGTCTGTCTGTTGGGCAGTCCGTTCGTGCGTCACGCTTTTTTTGTGAATACGATTCCAGCAAAACTTATGGACAGATTTTGATGAAACTGGGTTTAAGTAGCTATGTAGGATATTCGCTGGATTGGATGGTCATTCTATATCGTTAACGCATGATATCAAAATAAAAATAAGAAAGGTACTTTGATGTCTTTTATGTACTCGTTCAGTACATATATCAATGAAATTATTGTTCGTATTGAAAGAGCTTTTCTACCCGAGACGTACCTAGTGGGTTTTACCACAGTACCAGTTTCAAATCCCGTCTAATGGTGGAGAAAAGCGAACGCTAGATTTTTGCGAAGTAAAAACAAAATAAAATGATAGTTTGTAGTATGCTACCAAATAGACTTACTGGGCCACCATCACGTCAAAGGTCCAATTAAATCAGCGTACGCTTTCGTGTTTTTTTTTAATCAATGAAAGGATCCTTGCACAAAAGTTATGATACGGTATAATACAATTTTGTGTAAACTGCCAAAACGTAATATTTTGCCAATAAGGCAAATTAAGTGGATCGTTTTGAAACCTTAACAGTATATCTCGGGCCGTGCGGCTTGGGTTTGTCTTGACGAAATTGTTTAGAAACATTGTCGAGGAACAAGCGATCATCGCTCGTGACGCCGCTATGTAAGGCAGTTATTTGTTGCAAACAAAATCTCGTGATCAAAATACCTGAATAACGGAAAGTCGGACATCAAAGCTTGGTACAGTTCTTCCTTAGCACGGTTTTGTTCAGCTTTGGAACCCAAAGGAAGGCGTAAAACGTCATTATGTAAAAGTATTAGATGATTGCAGACTCTGATCCCTCAATCAGTGTTGTTGATTTCTGCGATGGGAATTTCAGCTTTTTGTAGAATATTCTCAATCAATCCTCCATTGAGGGAGTGTAGTTGAAAACAGTGACAGCACAGCTATCCATCGATGCTGTGTGTGTGTGTTCCTGGACTTCTGGTGCATTCCCTACTAAAAGCTGTTAGATAATGAGTACCTCGATCGGGAGTCGTTGCTATGTTGTAACTCACTTCGTTGTGGGAAAGTTAATATGCCTGGTAGGTCTGTACTAAATAAGCTTCTAAGCCCGTGCTGTGGAGATTGGTGAGGGACACATGATTTTTTGGGGTGGGAAGTGTAGTTTGATTAAGAAATGTTGCACGTAATTCCATATTTTAAACTCAAAAAATATTTTGATGGTTATTCCGCTGAATAATTTGTGTATTCTTTGAACTTTGATGATGAATTATGATTACTTTTTTAGAAAAGAAAATTATATGTTTATTTATTAGCAAAGGGATTAACAAAGCACTGTAACAAATGTGTGTTGTATATTCGTGGCTGTTTCAGATTCAGCGTGGAAAACGCGTATATGGACGAAAAGGAAGATTCTTGCAGAGCCTTAGGTGAAATCGCCGTTAATTCAGGGTAAGAGGCAATTCAGCATTGTTTACTCAGATTATGTAGCTCCAGCTTCTGAATAATATGATGCGCGTTGTTTTACTGTTGTTTATTTTATGACCTCCACTTTATAGTAAGAACGTACTCAGCCCATGATGCATTCTAGTTAGGGTTTTGTGCGGCGCTCATAATTTACACTCGGGACTGTCTGTCCAAAGGAGTTGATGTATCAGTAGAAAAAGTCTCTCTTCGTCACTTTCTTCGTTTCGTCGCAGCTCCTACGAAACAGCTAAGGCTAGGAAAATGAAATATAGCACACATATAGTGGATCATGGGAGGAGGATCTATGTGAAAAATGTTGATCTATGACGTCATCTTCTTATGACATCATAAGGTTTCAAGGTGAATTATCGTGAAAACGGTTTCATATGCAGCTTTGGAACAAAATACGTCAGGAGAGTACTTTTTTTGCAAGGGACATTTTGGTGACTTACTTCTTTTCTTGTAAAGAACAAAAGAATAAAAGAAATGAAGAAAAAAATATAACTCTAAATCCCTAGCCCCCTTAAACACACAGGCCCACCCACCAAAAACTCACTCGGCATAGGGTACCACAAAGCGCCTTTATCACGCTAAAGCAGATATATAGTTGGCTAAATAGCGCTATTTTAAATCTTTCTGTTTCCAAACTGTGTTGCCTGCTGCAGTTTGCTGTATTTCTTCGAAATTTAGGTTGTTGCTCTTCAGGTGATGTTTTTTTTAATTATTTTTTTTTCTCAAAAATTAGCCTCATGTCGCCCTTTGAATGTTTTAGGGGTCAGATTTTTTCAAAATAATGGTTCTGCGAGCGATTTTAGTCACATTGGCCAATGTTAGGCTTCTTTGAAATTATCTTTTCTGAGTCCTTCCAGAGATTAGGGAAATTCCGGCCTTTGAACAATTCTAAGTAGCCGGTTTCTAAAATATGAGACTTTCTGGCGGCTTGATTCACTAGCTGTTGACTGGTTGCAAGGTCCCTGGACTTTCTTTTTATTTGCTGGAAACGTTCATATTTTAAGTAATACAGTGTTGTTTGTAGTTGTTTACCAACTGTTTGAGGAATGTGTATATTTGTGAAAATAGATGTCCCAGTAAGAGCAGACACAGCATGTTTGTGCATTAACAGACTAGGGTTTATGAAATACATGGAGGATAGCGTGAAGGCAGTGCAGCCTCTGCTCGAGCACCCATCAGCGGAAATTCGGAAAGGCGCCGTCGTCGCCACCAGCCAATTTTGTATAGCGGTTGGTTTGGCAGCTGAGGAAACTGGGGACCCGGATGCAATAACAGGTAGCATAATAATAATAATAATAATAATAATAATAATGATTATGATTATTATTATTATTATTATTTTAATTAAACTTGTTGCCAGTTTGCATGACGATGGCCATTTCAGGACAAAGTTTGACTTAGGGAAGGGCGCGCTCACCCCCAACGCCCCACCCCCCGTCAATAAAGCAGTAAAACTGTACTGACCACTGTCCATACCCGGGTAAGCAAGCGGTACAGTAAAACTTGTTTACAGTGATTACGTTCCAGATTCTATGAAAAAAAAAAACACGTACAATAAATCTGTTTTTGCATTGACCACCTTCGGGAGCATATACGAAAGCAGATATTGGCCTACTCTCACGTATACTTTCAGCACTCCATCAGTTATTACAAGCCACCTTGCCTGTGTTCTTCACCATGGTTCGCAAAGACTACGATCGACAACTGGCTATGACAACGCTGGACGAACTGAAGAGTATGATCGATAAAATCAAAGAACCCGTTTTACAAGGAGACGGGGTGGTCGTGGAGTTTATGAGTGTCATAAAAGAAGTCATTGGCAGACAGGTGTGGCCTTTTCTTCTGTTCCACGATACATTTCCATAAGTGACTGAATGCCCATTGTACAACATAATTTCTTAGCCTCGGTAAGTTTGGTCAACCTAAGCTATATCATTGAAACTGACAAGACAGGTCTTTTCGCCAATAGGGAAGTCTTTTGTCCATTTCAGATCAGCCGGCTTGGTCGGACTGGTCGTATTCCATCATTAGGGAGCGGGAAAGGGGGGCATCCGTCGTCTGTCTGTAAACTTCTGCTTAGAGTACTTCTTAACATAGAGTGTTTGTCGGATTCCTTTCAGATCTTATGGCGACATTTTAAATCTTTTTGAGAAGCGCAGGAGGCATCTGCGCCAACTAGAAGCATATCGCATGCGCTACTTAACGCAGAATATGCAGCATTCGCTGGCAAGACCGTATACCCAACACCACTATTTTGGAGACCTTCGGGTCGCTCCTGCCGAAATCTCAATTGCGACAGTTGCATACCCAAGGCGCTATGCTATGGACAACAGAAAGGGGCCAGTCGCCTTGCTCTCGTCCACGACTGCGCTGTAAATACTTACTGAAAGAGCAGTCTTAGGAAGTGTGGCGTGACTCCGGTCACCTGGGAAGTTAAGGCTTTTGTAAGAGTAGGTCCCCTGAACACAATTTCACCAAATCTAGTTAACGGATTTTGAAAGTTTGTCTGAGTATTTATGTATATATCCTCTTGGGCTTATGAAAATTTGCTGGACATGAATGATCACTCACGGGCATGGCTGGACTTGAATATTTTGCCTCGACGCTATGGTAAGGGTGGGTAATGTGAGCATGCTTCCGCAAAATCCCGATGACAAAACGAAGGTTGAACATTTATATTGATAACCTATCAAGCTGGTTAGAGTTTTATGACTTTTAGTGACGATTCAAGGCCACGATTGTACTTTGAATATTTGCCTTCGACACTGTCATAAGATTGGGACTTGTGAACACGATTCGTTCAAAAGCCATGAACGGCTTTTTATGTATCAGTTTGTGAGTATTCATGTCGATAATCTTTTGAGTTCATTAGATTTCTGTGATCTTGAGAGGTCATTCAAGGTCACTGCTGACTTTGAATTGTTACCTTTCACATTGTGTTAGGGTATGTCTTGCGAATCTCGCAAAAGCTTGTGAACGGATTTTGATGGAAGTTCGTTTTAGTATTTATGTGATTTGAGTATTTGTGTGATTTGAGTATTTATGCGATTTGGGTTTGGTGGCCTTGAGCGTTCAGTCAAGGCCATCGTGTTGTATTTTATTTATATATTTTTTCAGTTGGCCAAATATTGACTGAAAAATAGTATTTTATCAATATTTGAATGTTGATTCCTGTACTTCAGCTAGCGTTTGCAATATATTTACACAGTTACAACATTTACATTGCAACATGCGTTGTTATCCGCCGGGAACCGGACGGATATAGTTATCCCCCGTGAAACGGAGGGATATAGGTTTGAGATTGTCCGTCCGTCTGTCCGTCCGTCTGTCCGTCCGTCCGTCCGTCCGTCCGTCCGTCCCCTCTTCAAGCTAAGGACTTTGTGGACACCACTTCTATATCAACGAAGCATAATTCAGCTTTCATATTTCATACAGGAAATATATAGGGTATAAAGATGTGCAACGTCAAGGTTTCAGTTTGATCGAAGCAAAATTGACAAATTGACAGGCTTTTGAAAATCGTCGAAAATAGACATATGTGCACATGTATAGGACTTTGTGGACACCACTTCTATATCAACGAAGCATAATTCAGCTTTCATATTTCATACAGGCAAAATATAGGGTATAAAGATGTGCAACGTCAAGGTTTCAGTTTGATCGAAGCAAAATTGACAAATTGACAGGCTTTTGAAAATCGTCGAAAATAGACATATGTGCACATGTATAGGACTTTGTGGACACCACTTCTATATCAACGAAGCATAATTCAGCTTTCATATTTCATACAGGCAAAATATAGGGTAAAAAGATGTGCAACGTCAAGGTTTCAGTTTGATCGAAGCAAAATTGACAAATTGACAGGCTTTTGGAAATCGTCGAAAATAGACATATGTGCACATGTATAGGACTTTGTGGACACCACTTCTATATCAACGAAGCATAATTCAGCTTTCATATTTCATACAGGCAAAATATAGGGTAAAAAGATGTGCAACGTCAAGGTTTCAGTTTGATCGAAGCAAAATTGACAAATTGACAGGCTTTTGGAAATCGTCGAAAATAGACATATGTGCACATGTATAGGACTTTGTGGACACCACTTCTATATCAACGAAGCATAATTCAGCTTTCATATTTCATACAGGCAAAATATAGGGTAAAAAGATGTGCAACGTCAAGGTTTCAGTTTGATCGAAGCAAAATTGACAAATTGACAGGCTTTTGGAAATCGTCGAAAATAGACATATGTGCACATGTATAGGACTTTGTGGACACCACTTCTATATCAACGAAGCATAATTCAGCTTTCATATTTCATACAGGCAAAATATAGGGTATAAAGATGTGCAACGTCAAGGTTTCAGTTTGATCGAAGCAAAATTGACAAAATGACAGGCTTTTGAAAATCGTCGAAAATAGACATATGTGCACATGTAGAGGACTTTGTGGACACCACTTCTATATCAACGAAGCATAATTCAGCTTTCATATTTCATACAGGCAAAATATAGGGTATAAAGATGTGCAACGTCAAGGTTTCAGTTTGATCGAAGCAAAATTGACAAATTGACAGGCTTTTGAAAATCGTCGAAAATAGACATATGTGCACATGTATAGGACTTTGTGGACACCACTTCTATATCAACGAAGCATAATTCAGCTTTCATATTTCATATAGGCAAAATATAGGGTATAAAGATGTGCAACGTTAAGGTTTCAGTTTGATCGAAGCAAAATTGACAAATTGACAGGCTTTTGAAAATCGTCGAAAATAGACATATGTGCACATGTATAGGACTTTGTGGACACCACTTCTATATCAACGAAGCATAATTCAGCTTTCATATTTCATACAGGCAAAATATAGGGTATAAAGATGTGCAACGTCAAGGTTTCAGTTTGATCGAAGCAAAATTGACAAAATGACAGGCTTTTAAAAATCGTCATAAATCGACATATATGCAAACGGAGTGGACTTCGTGGGCACCACTATATGAACGGACGTTAATTTGTTCTTAAAGCGCATTAGGTGAGTAATATTTTTAAATGATTTTTAGGGTTTCACGGGGGATATTGCTGCTCTCTGACAGCATCTAGTTTTCATTCTGTCCGTCTGTCTGTCCTGCCGTCTGTCCGTCCGTCTGTCCGTCTGTGCAATTTCAGTCTCACGCGCCTACAGCCCGCATTAGTGGGTGGATTGATTTCAGATTTTACCCAGGGGTGCTTCTAAGCATCCCGCAGTGCAGTGACCAGGATTCGACGGGATCGGAGCAAAATTGCCAAAATGGCAAAACTTTAAAAAATTGCAGAAACTGAATAAGGACTTTGCATAACACACATCAGTCTCACGCGCCTACAGCCCGCATTAGTGGGTGGATTGATTTAAGATTTTACCCATGGCTGCTCCTAAGCATCCCGCAGTGCAGTGACCAGGATTCGACCGGATCCGAGCAAAATTGTCAAAATGACAAAACTTAAAAAAATGGAAGAAATGAATTAGGAATGAGCATAACACATATCGGTCTCACGCGCCTACAGGCCGCATTAGTGAGTGGATTGATTTAAGATTTTACCCATGGCTGCTCCTAAGCATCCCGCAGTGCAGTGACCAGGATTCGACCGGATCCGAGCAAAATTGTCAAAATGAAAAAACTTTAAAATTTGAAGAAACTGAATTAGGAATGAGCTTTACACATATCGGTCTCACGCGCCTACAGCCCGCATTAGAGGTTGGATTGATTTAAGATTTTACCAAGGGCTGCTCCTAAGCATCCCGCAGTGCAGTGACCAAGATTTGGCTGGATTATTGGATAGATTTTTAACGTCTGTTTCATATGACTTCTTCTACTTCACTGACCACAAGGCTGTATGGTGTTCTTTGGAACAGTTGTTCACAGGAACATCATAATCAGGTATACAATTTGCGCGAACCCGGCGGATTCATGCTTCTCGAGCATCTAGTTATATCTTGTTTAAATCGTCTAAATTATGACATTTTTAACTTTGAAAAGTAATGTTTATGTATTCTGATTGAATTTCAAAGCATTATTATCATTTGAAGAAGATGATCCATAGGGTGTCCTAAATATCGCTGACACATGTGTCAGGATACGAAGGTGTCGTATAGCCCGGTGTAGGTGACTTGTCAACAAACCTGTTAAATTGCTGACATTTGTAAGAACTTACTGGTGTTTGCAGACAAAATGCCAAGACCTTGCTGAGGAATCTCATGGCGGCGACGAGGACGACGAACAAGAAGCCGAGTATGACAGCATGCTGGTGGAGAGTGCCGGTGAACTTCTGCCTTCCCTTGCCAAAGTGATGGGCGGCGAAACATTCTCGCCTTATTTCTTGCAGTTCTTTCAAGAACTGAAAACTAAGACGGTTGGTTGTGTTTATTTGTGCAGTTTGTTTTTAAATTTAGTGACTCGGAATAAAATAAGTTGGAGCAGCGCGAAGTGGCAGTGTAACGGCTAAATCATGACCATTTCGATTATTATAAGTATAAGCTTTTGGAAAAAATGGCCTTTAAATACAACAGTTGTTTCCCACACAAGTTAATTATCCCTTTTAAGTAATTAACTTGCGTGTTGCTCTTTAATTTTAAGAGAATGGTAACATTTTCCAAACACATACCTTTTTATTCGTTAAGTCTTTATATGGTCAAATAAATTTTCGCCAGTCATAATTTCATTTAAATCTGTTTGGAAAGAAAAGGTGTGTAGTAGTCAGGTGGATTAGCCATAAAGACCGGTTTTTCATGATTTCCTGCTGAATTACTTGCACTAGAAAAATCACAGCCTGTTAATATTTTGACACGTATTTGAGTAGCTCTAAATGCACAAGCACATAGATTCTACATCCCACATTATGAAATTCTTCGATTTTAGCTTTGACAAACGCAGAGTGAAACCAATAATTGGCGATGTTAAAAGTTCAAAGTCTAGTTGTGACCTTAAACGACCTGTCCGTATCAGTGGACCTTGAGTGATCTCAAGGTCACCAAAATCTAGTCGGCTTAAGAGGTCAACCATCCACATACATGACCTTTTAGACCGATTTGTTCGCGGGCGTTGGATGAAGCGTGTTAACATGTGACATGTGACACTGAGTTACAACTGGAAATTCGAGGTCCAATGGTAAAAATGTGACCATACAAAGCAGTCAGTCGCACGGACACCCATCGGGTACACGCTGACCTCTCACAGTCCATCACATTTTGCTTTGGTGGTATCTTTCATAAGATGCATATGACCTACACATACGACATTGTTGAAAGTTAAAATTCAAAGAACAGCGATAACCTGGAATGCCAAACTCAAGGTAATCAAAATGTGATTAGCGCAAGAGGTCAGCCATATGAATGCGCCTTTCCTTGGCGTTGATTTTTTTTCACTGTGTTTTCTTCAAGAAGGCAAAACTGAAAAGTACTATGATTTCACGAACTTTGGTATTGTGGCTTCGAGAAAAACAGTTTAATTACATGTATGTGTTCGTACGTGAAGTATGATTTTCCAGAACCAAAATATGATGGAAAACTAACAGTCAAAACTTGCATAGTGTTGATTGATTCAGAAAAAGAGCAACAGTGTGGCGGACCGTTCGTTCGCTATCGGTACTATTGCGGAGACGATGGAGGCAATGGGAGAGGCATGCCAGGCACATGCCTCCGTGCTCTACCCGCTCTGCAGCAACATGATCACGGACGAAGACGAAGAAGTGCGTAGCAATGCCATCTACGCCGTGGGGGTGCTGTGCGCTAATGCGAGCCAGGCCTGCGCGCCGTATCCTTTCTGACAACCAGACGGCACCGATCACCGACAAGTTTTTCACATTAATAAATCTTTACTCGCGCCAAATATTAACTATCAGCTTTTGTGCTGATTGATCAAGTTATTATTTTTTTTTTGTTTGGGGGGGGGGGGGGAGGAGGGGGGGGGGCTTGTTACGAATTTGGCGTTATCATGTATAGGATATCGCGACAATTGATCTAAATGGGTACGGCAGTTGATCTCTTGTTAAATAATTTTTCCGAAATGCTACTGTTTCTACATTTTTGGTCCAATTGTTTTGAAATTTGGCACGAATGTTCCCTGAGAAATCCTACACACAGCTTGCTTATTTATTTATTCATTGTTATTTTTTTGCGATTTGGCCAAAACATCGGCAGAATTTGAGAAAACACAAAATGCTACTCTTCCTGCAAATCCGGCCCGATGGCGTTTAAATTTGGCAGGATTACTTCTGATAGCAATGTGGGCCATTTGCTAAGAGAACAATTAGAGTTGCAAAACGCCTTTTTCAGAAATTTAAGGGCCAACCACTTCAAAGATCAATCTCCACATAGACAGTTCATCATATTTATTGCTCTGGACTGCCTAACGTATCGGAGTTAAGGGATGGTGCAAGTTCCACTTATCTACTCACATGTTTGAGCGCTAAAGCATCTTTTGATGTTCTGATGTTTCGTGCAAGTGCATGAAGAATCTAGTCGCTGAGGCAACAGCGATTAAAATGCCTGTTTTTTCGGTCCGAAGCTGCTCCGTATCACATGGTGATAGAGGCAAATATACTCTTCTTCGATCACAATTCAAATTTTGTTGTACTAAAGTGCAGAGTGAAAAAAAATTATCAACAGCTGTGATTTCCGGCCATTGAAAGTATTGGCCAAGAACGGCCAAATTTCAGAAAAAATTTCACAAAATATTTCTGTTAGAGGGCTATCAATAGGAGTACACGGGTATGCTGTAGGGAGTAGTTTGCCGGGGCAGGGCGCCCTCTTAATAAGTGAGATGTCCTGAGTTCAAGCTCTATCCAGGACCAAATTTTCAGTGTCTACCTTGGCGGGTTTTGCAGGCTATATTTATAGCTCTGCCTGCCCCAGAAGCAATCTAGGTGGATATATAATCCCCTACCAAATTTATTATTCTGAGCCCTAATTAATTGCGTACATAATTTCTACAAAATATGGGATGAGTCAGCGAAGACATATTATGGATATTTCGTCACTATGCGTTAACAAGTTTAGTGAACAAAACAAACCAACAAGTTTCCTTAACTATTTTAGTCATTATCCGGAAATCCTTAAGGCCTTGTCGGATGTATTACATGGCGAATCAGATGGGAGGGTGATGGACAACATCTGTGGGACAGTGTGTCGAATGATCATGGCCAGCATCGGCAGCGTACCCATGCATCAGGTAAGTCAACATCTGTGGGACAGTGTGCCGCATGGTAATGGTCAGCATCGGCTGCGTACCCATGCACCAGGTAAGTCAACATCTGTGGACAGTGTGCCGCATGGTAATGGTCAGCATCGGCTGCGTACTCATGCATCAGGTAAGTCAACATCTGTGTTACAGTGTGCCGCATGGTCATGGTCAGCATCAGCTGCATACCCGTGCAAGTAAGTCAACATCTGTACTTAGAGGCTGGTCCATTAACTCAGAGGGCGGACCCGAAAGTTGGGCACATTTTAATCCAGGTCGGCTTTTCCCATAGTGTGAGCTCTTGGTCTGTCAGTCTGTCTCTACACTTCGATTAAGCGTTGCTGCCCCTTCAGCTTTCATCTGATGGCAGTAAAATTTTGAGGAAATACCCCACACGTGCTATTATTTTATTTGGCAACTGACCAGTTTTGGTCAAATTGGCGAACCGTTCACCACCTTTGCGGAAAAAGTGCTGCTTCAAAATTTGCTCGGAGGTTGCAATATATGACATTATGTGTTCTATACATTTCCTGCAGGTTATTGTGATTTTACAGGTAAAACGAAAACAAGAGAAAAAAACACCATTATTTCTTTATTTCTAAAATCTCTTCATAAAAACCACAAAGCGATAAACTTACTAAATTCACAAGCGCAAAACAACAAGCGCAATATTTACAAAATTCAGGTCATATTTACACCACTGAATTCATATTTTCAAAATTGAACTCTGTATGTGGCAAGATTTTGGCGTTATCCAGTCAATTAATGTGCTCAATAACTTGGCGGAAATTCTCTTATCTTCGCATGCATTGTCCCCTAAAATTTGAGGCCATTTTATGGGCAGGAAATGGTACTGGGGAACACACGAATTGTAGTAGGAAATAAATTCATAGTGTACTGATTTTGAAAAGTGTTGATGATTAAGTATCCCCCCCCCCCCCACCCCGCGTAAGGGAGGGAATTAGTTATGAGCTCGTCCGTCCGCATGCGTTCCGGACTGTATCGGCGAAAGTACAGGTCAGCTTAAGCACCTGTTGAAGGTGCACAACGTCATAGTTTGTTCGGACTCATGAGAAATTCTCTAAATGACAGAATTTTTGTTCTTGTCCCCCGTGAAACGGAGGGATATAGTTATGAGCTGGTCCGTCCGTCCGTCCGTCTGTCTGTCCGCAAAAAGTACTAAGTTTTGTCCGGCCGACTTTTCATAGAAGGAATTGTCGCAGGAACCTGAAACCTTGCATAGTGGAAATATATATATTGAAGATATGCAGCGTGGCATTATTGTCAAAGTCGGCCAAAAATTGACGTCGTGGGAAATTGTCAAATATGGTCAATTTTTGCTTGAACTTAGCCGTGAGACGATGTTTTTTCCGGCCGACTTCTCATAGAAGGGATTATCGTAGGAACCTGAAACCTTGCATGGTGAAAATAAATATGTTTTAAGTTCAGTTCATGGCGGCAAGTATATCGTTTGGTTTACAGATATATCCCGTGTAATGCCGAATTCCGGTTGGGGGCCTAGCTCTCTAAATGTCCGTGGGCAATTTTCTCTTTTTAGGAACCAGAAAGGTACTGTGTTTTTTCAGGTTTTTCCGATAGTACTAAAGTGCTTGCCGCTGAAAGAAGATCATGACGAGTACAAAACCGTGCTGCAGTGCATCACAGGCCTGTATCACCAAGGTCACCCCCAGGTGCGCGAAAATCTGTCGCATGTGGTGCGAATCTTGGCAGAGTGTTCCGCAACCGGTCGTTTGAAAGGAGGTATGTGTGCAACCCCATGCTGCGGCACTAAAACGTCAAAACCTGGCCGGTTTGTGCATAAAGGGGGTGGTTTTATTTCTCAAACACCGTGAATAAACTTATTTTAAGAATTGAAAGTCACAAAGTTTGATAGAAAATTTGATATCAGTCAGTGTCAATGTTAACAATGTAGAAAGTTTTACACGGTTTCATCAAGTAAAAGAAGAAGTGAAGTGCTGCTCTAGTTGCAGTTATGATAATATTATTTCGGAGACAGCCCCATCATGCGAGTGTGATTTTTACCGACTTGCAAAAATTAATATCCAATATTACTTGTACGTTTTACTACTACTTGGTCTTACTCTTGCAGTTGACAACACTGTCATAATGCCTCTGACCTAAATATGAATTAAATATGAATTAAATGTCGGTGGCCTTTCAATTTTTTAACACTTAGATGTAGACTTGGTTGTAGAACACCAATAATAAGAACTTGATCGGTAATTGAAAAAGACATTTTGATAACTGAAAGGTGAACTGGGCGTTTGCAACGTAAGGTTAAGACATTATGGGTTTAGATTCGCAAGCAGGCCTATAACAGGGCAAGACGCGTAAAATCCCACACTGGAAACTTGCAGTGCGTTCTCATTTTTTCCCTAGAATGTTCATGAACTGTAGAGTGCGCTGCGTAAGGTGTTCTCATCCTCATCACATTGTCTGTGATCTCATGTGTCTTATTTTCTCGGTTTCTTTATACAGACAGCAAATCCATGATGGTTGCACTGTTAACGGACATTTCGCAAAAACACCACCGCGTCGTGGAAAACGTCCTTCAGGATCTGGCAACTCCTGTGATGGAAAAAGTACAAGCTTTCATCGGATCACACGTCTAGGAAAGGACTAGCTCAAACCGGGGACAATGACATCTCACATTGGCACAACACAAATCGACAATGGGAGTGATGGTTTAATTATGGACCTCTTATGACTGACATAAGTTGCACGGCTATACAGGGACTTCGGCGTCGACCTCATGTGTGTAACCAAACATGTTTCTAGACCAAATCCCTTTCAGTCTCTGATCGTTCCAATTGCCGGCTGTTGAGAAAACTTCAGTAACCAATATTTAAAAAGCGTCGCCACGGTTTGGTCAAATTACTTTCGATTTTATACTAATAATCCCCAGTTGGTGTTGGCGATCCTACAAGCCTTTTGATGCTTCATTATCTAGATCTGTGTTGGCCGCATTGTCCCTGGACATTATTGTTTGTTGACGAAATTACCGTTGTTTCTGCAGCTACAGATAAATTGCATTTTTCATAACTTTTCCCGGGAAGTTAACTTTCCAGCATTTAAATTATTCTAAAACGTTTGGCATTCTGAATTGCAAATGGCCAGGCTGCTGTAAAGGTTTAGTTTTGCCAGTTCTGTAAGGAACAGTCCCACTCTTTGGAAACATTCCAAAAATGTAGACCAGAAAAGTATTATTCACGCAGTAATCTGAATGTCTGACAATGCGCTGTATTTGTGTACAGTCGCCCTCTGTGGACTGTTACTGAACTTAAAATCATCCCAAATGCCTTAAATATATTTCCATATAAATGTTAGTCTATTTCTGGGCTGTGCTCCCTTTCTTAAAATATCTGTACTTCAAAATAATGGACTCCTGTTTTGTTAAGTTTAATATTTGTCTCAATTCTTTTAATTTTGTACGTTGGTTTTCCTCGGGTTTTTTTTTTCTTTGTTTTTCTTTGCAGATACCCCATGACGCGGTGAAGGAATCAGACTGTCCATGGCGTAGCCACGCCACCCCCCCCCCCCTCCCTCCACGACCAACTGCTCCCACCCCACTCCGAAAAATAAAAATAAAAAAAATGCACGCCGCCTTAAAACTTCCCGGACCAACTTACATGTCCAGCCCTCTCCTATATTAACAAGAATATCCTTTAACAGACAGGAAAGATAACGGATGGCAGTTTTTATTTAGGAAGAGGGCGGGGATGGGGGGGGGGGGGGGGTCCAGAGGAGGACAGACAGTAACCGTGGTTTGCGCTGTAGTTCTGTTGCCTGTATACACAATGTGTGAGAGAGCAGAAATCACAACCGTACTTTTCCCGCTGTCCATTTTGGGCATTATCAAAATATGAATGGTTTATTTTTTGTTGGCTGTTCCACCGTACTTTAGGGCTTTGTCTTTTTGGTTCTGACGATCTCTTCTTGAGGCGAGTGTGTACGTATTTTTTAAAGGGACCAGCTGTATCCTCATCAGTTTATTTGAAACTCGGAATATTACACGTGTTGGTGTACGTGAATTGATGGAAAGTCTTAACTTTCGAAATGAAATTCTGACTTGTGCAATTTGCTGTCGGCGATTCTTCTACAGCAATTTGTTTGAACATCCTTGTTGGTTGATATTATGATGTTTTCCCCATGGAAGGGAACTACTTTGTTTTTGTGCATTGTTGTGTAGACTGGCACACACACGTACACACACAGAACTTGTTATGTCTCCCTTTGGTTAGTTATGCTTTCCCCTTACTTGGTAACAATTCCTTGGGACTTTGAACAAGTGTGAAAAAAACTGCCATATGTAGGTATAAAATAACAACGATTTAACAAAACTGCTTATTTTTCTTTACACCAAGTATAAAAGCTTATTTAATTGCTCAGCACATGAGCCTACCGGTGGTGCGTGTGCAAACAATTCCCTGTGCAAACAACACCCCTTACACTATCTTAGTCTAATGCTGATCCTTAATCCCCTGATGCGTCTGCTTGGTAAAAGTAAACAGATTTGCGAGGTGAAAAGCAAACAAATTCGAGAGTATGTTTACCAGTGTCCATGAGACAATATACACAACATTTTTGCGATTCAGATTCTATAATATAATATAATATAATATACTATAATATAATATAATACCAGGGGTCATGGTTTCCATATCTATCTGGGCGTTTTATTATCAAGTTGAGCATGTCATATAACGCTTCGACTTTACTTTTTAATTAAAGGCACTTGTTAAAGAGCTTTTCACCACCAGAAAGCTTTGTAAATTTAGTTCCTGTCTTCAATTCACATATCTTGTTTAATCCACAATGCAGCATTTATCCACAGCAACATGTATTTTGGAAACCTGAGAATTATGTCTCCTCGACCAAGGGAAGACATACAGTGTTTGTACGTTCCGTGTGTGTGTATTTACGTGTGCGTGTCACGCTGTTGTAAATAAAAAAATTGTGTTCGAATGGCATCGACTGCAAACTTAATCTGTTCATTCTTTGGGTAGGTCGGACGGTTCTAGCAACTTTTGACGCACAAATACTTTATTAGGAAAGGCATATGATGTTAGTACGTAAAAAATTATGTGTGCTGAACATCGGAGAAAGTTTTAACTTGGTGTAATGTTTGCTTGGTAGGTCCGAAAGATTCTGTTTTGTCACTATTACAACGATCGAGTGCGGCGTATGACGTCATCACGTAAATATGCATATAATCGGAAACAACATCTTGTGCACAAAATATCTCGATATCGGAAAGTCGCATCGACTTCGTATTTTATATGAATGTTCCTTGGATTCTTGACGGTTCTGTCAACTTTTGACGGGTGTACCATAATTAAGAAAGTCGTGTGACGTCATTACGTTAAAATCGTATATTTGTAGATTTCTCAGCCGCTGAACGTCGGAGAAAGTTGAAACTTGGTGGGAATGTTGCTTGATAGGTCAAAAAGATTTTGTCAAATGTGCCAGGAGTAGAACGAACGAAAACGGCATGTCATTGGGTAAAAATATCTCGATAATCGGATCGACTTTCCGCTCCACAGCCTACCCCCCCCCCCTCTCATCCCCCATATGCTGCACAATTATGAAGAGTGTCTCTGCAGTGCTTTTTGGCCGATAAGAATGTACGAAGACAAGGTATACATTATGGCTATAACTACACTTAGTGTACAAACCCTTACCGTAACATTGGCTAAAGTGGTTAGGGTTACTTTTAGAGTAGTATCTACATCAGAGAGGGAGGGGGGGGGGGGGTTAAGGTTAGCAAAGTGAAAAAAAATCCGTAACCTTATTTGTAACTGCCACCTTCAAGATCCGGATAAAAAAGTACTTGCAGTAAAACTGTTGTAATGACCATCTTCGAAACCGGGAAAAAGGGCGTACAGTAAACCCTGTTTTATCGACACTATCTGGAACGAGATAAAAACTACGTGCAGAACAATCTCTTAGTAACCGCCTTCTAGGTTCAGGTAAAACACGTTAGTCTAAAACTTGTGCAAAAAAGGGTTGAAATACCCACCAGTCAAATTACGTTCCCGATCTCTCCCTTCAACAATTGCATACAAGTGATACACACCCGACTACTAGGCATACGAGAAACATTTAGGTAATTTAAAAGGTTTGCAAAGAAATATATTTCGGTTAACCTGTTTGTAACCACCATCTTCAAGATACGGATGAAAAGACGTAAATAAAACCTGTTTGTAGTGACCAAGTTCCAGTTTCGGATTACAAGACGTGCGGTAAAACCTGCCTGTCTTGATCACCTTCCAGACCTGGAACAAAGTACGTACAGTAAAACTGCTGTAATGACCAATTTTAAAACCGGAATAAAAAGGACGTACAGTGAAACCTGTTTTAAGGCCACCATCTGGAACAGTATCAAAGACGCACAGTAAAACCTCTTTAGTAACCACCTTCTAGACCCGGATACAACACCTTAGCCTAAACTTGTATAAAAAGAGGGCTGAAATACTCATAATTTAAGTTACGTATCTCCCAACCCCCTCCTCAAAAATTGGATAAACTTGATACACAACCCAACTGCTGGGCACATGGGATATATTTATTTAAGGTAAAAGTCTTATTCTGAAAATAGTACGAACTTGTTCGAATAAAACTTTGTGAAATTGCTGTTGTGGTAAAAAGAAAATGGAAAATGGTTACTTTTGAATTATGGGTTGAGTCGGGGAGACATTTGTTTTTGTTTGCAAAAACAAAACAAAAAATAATAGGTATCGATTGAAAGTTTGTGATATAAGCCTGTACTTATGTTCTGTGTGCACCGGCCGCTCTAGTTTTCTACTTTATCTTGATGAATTCACATCTAAGGCTGTTTTAAAAGCGCTTTCCAACACCAGAGAACATTGTAAATTTAATTCCTGCCCTTGGGGGAACTTCCAGCAAGGTGGGGTTTTATTGCGGTCACTATGTACGTGCAAACAAACCCAGGGGTTTGTTAGCATGTGGGAATTACGCGCACCCAACACCGGTCAGCAATAAAATGTTTACTTTTACAGCGAAAGCTACTGGTCTTATTCTGAAATTCACACTACTCAACAGCCAAACAGCAAGCTCAGTAAATGAGTGTTAATGCATGAATGCAGTTGTTGGAGCAGTGTACTGATCAGAGTCAGCGCTTCCTTGAGTGTTTCGATTTAACTGTGGTGCTGTGGATTGAAGGAGTTTGAATGGAGGGATTTTATTGCCAGGGCGTTTTTCTGAAGGTTCTTATGATTTAAAAGACATTTAAAAAGTGTAGTCATGCATCACTGACTGTTGGTAAAAAGTTAAAAGCACAAAATAAACAATGGTTTGGGAAAATGTCTTGATTTATTGCTACATAAGCCATATCTTTAACATTAAACATGTATACTTTTGATGATTCGACACACAACCGCTTTTTTCGTGGATTCTTTAAACTATAAGGCTTGAGGAGTACTGGAAGATTTCGCGACAAGAGACATTTTGTGGTAACGCAAGCGGGGCTAGCTTAATTATGAGATGCGGGTTTGCTGGTGGTTGCCTGGCTTTGTCTAAGCTGATTTGACAATGCCATAAGTGTCATCTGCATCGTTAATAAGTCTGGCTTGACAAAAAATAAAGATCTTTAACTACTAAGATATGGCACTCAGCCAGTATAGCGTATCCAGACAACAGATGAGGCACAAACGGTGCTGTCAAAACGATATGAGCCGAAGAATATTATATCTTATTCTTTATTTTAATTTTAAAGGGTTATTTATAAAAATGTTTTCAAAGAATTATTTATATGTAGTCACAATAACAACGGTTAAATCTGTGTGTTAAAAAGACCGAATATGTGAATAGAATACGCGTAAAAGTGAACAAAATATGTATTTTCAAATGACCCTGATCAAAAAGAAGGCGTCATATGTTCTATAATTAATTGAATATGCTAACAGAGCTCTAAGTAATTGTAGATATCACTGATTAAAATATTTGATTTCAATTCTTTACACTTCTAAATATAATACAGATATTTTTATTTGACTCTGAGATGTTTCAAAGTCATTTTTAAGTCATTCAAAGTGAAATGTTGGCAATTGATTAAGATATTTCTCCAGAACTCTAGACATTGTGAGGTAATTATAGATATCAACGACGCATCTTAATATATCGAAATATTAATTAAAACTAATATAAAAATGTTAGAATTATTTCGATAACTGTAAAATAGTTAAAAATATCTAATAAATTCATCATTTACAAGTAATTCCTGGCTAGAAATTCTCAGTTAACATGGGCATATCCCAAAAATGGATCGTGATAAAATTATTGCTATGAACAATATTTTAAGATATCCCTTACTATATGTAAAATTATCCAGACACCTCTAGTTAAACAAGGTATCTAATTATTAATCATAAATATTGCTAAAAAGTCTTGAGGATTTTTTAATTTGATTTGGAAATTCAAGTTCTATCGGAAACAAGAATTTCGCCGTAAGAAATAACGGAAGTATTCCGACAGAAAGCGTTGCTTCGGCACACTCAATTATTTAGTTTAAAGAGTTAAACTAAGTTTAACATTTTACTTAAAATCCTCGCGTCGCATAGGTCAATTACAATCCAACTATATGATTTAATTGAAAAATCTGCTATTTCAACGAGGGAGGAAAGGGATGCATGTTTTATAAGTGTCTTCGAGGAATAAATCCTACACTAAAAATTAAAATTATTTCTTATCTCCTTTTCTCACTACTTTACTGTGGGATGAAAAAATGTGTTTAAATCAGGCGAGACTCAGCTACCATCGACCCTGCAAAATACTGGATACTCGAGACCATATAGTGAGTGTCATATCTCAGTAGTTGATAGTTTTTGCAATAAAGGAGGGCAATAAACAATAGGAAGATACATGGTCGACATATTTGTACAGCTCTGCTGAATTTGTTTAAACAAAATTAGCCAGTTTTAATTCTACTGTAAAACTTTCTGTATCAAATGAATTTAAAATCATTTATAAAATCAAACTGCTAAATAAACAAATATATAAAATGACGCGATAGCCACAAAAGTATGTCGCCATACAATTCTTTGCGAAACAGTAGTTTCGTAATATAGCTCAGCTGTAAGTGCAACAATTTTTCGAAATATTTAGCTTCATTGACTTTATGACCTCATATGACAGCAATGGTGACGTCATAGGTATGCAATTATTCATGTGGGTCATCAAAAACTATATATGTGCCAAATTTCATTTTCCTATCTTTAGCTTTTTAGCAGAAGTGTGGAAACCAAAGAAAAGTGTGAAAAAAGGGAAAAAATACCCAGACCTTTTTCTCTACTGTGTAATTAGGAATTTACAAATTATGATACGAACGACTTAGAAATTTAAAATTTACAACAAACGAGTTAAGGGAATGTCACCATGCACTTTCAACAAACTGCGTAACACATATTTTGACATACCACATCCCAGTAAACATTCTGACGTCGATGCAATGCCGCTTTCAGGTTGTAGCATCGACTAAGCAAAATCGCAGCATGATATGGGGTTGTAGCTTGATTATGAACAGGCGTGTGATGAGCAATGTTATTTGGACGTTGCTTACCAAAACCCAAACCCTATTTTATCCGACGTCTAAACAACGTCTGTGGTACTACGTTGAATGCCTTAAAAATACATCTTGGTAGCAGTCACATTGTGTTGGTCCTTTTACGAAGCAGTAACCAAGACAGCTTATACTGTCATTGCCCAGACGATTCTGATTAAAATGTTCGCGATCAAGATATGACGTCGCTCTCCGGACAGCAAAACAATATGGACACGAATGCTTTATATGCTCAAATAATTAACTAAATTTCAGCGTTGATCCAAGGTTCAAATGTTTACTTGAGTGAATAAATTATCATGACGACTAGGGGTGTCACGGTTCGCATCGTAACAGAAAAACCGAGTGCTTTTTTGGTTCGGTTCGGTTAAAAATCGAAAGAAAAAACCGCGATATTCTCGTTTTTTGCGGTTCAAGTTTTTCACTTATAGTGGTCAGCTATGATATAATGACAACATGCTTATCTATCAGGCTGTGATTTTTGGATAATTTTGGTTATAGAAATAAAATAATATTGTATTTATAAAGTAAAGAGGTGGACGTTAGTGTGAGATAAGGAAGTCTCCAGCTCTACAGGCGTGGAGAAAGTAAAGTGATAAAATTGAATTTTCGTTTGTGAGGGATCTTTCAGAAGGTACCAGTATTTGTACAAAAATGATGCCGAAAAACCAAATCTGGAATCTTTTTTCCAGATGATGCAGGGATTACATATAAACAGGTAAGTTAATTAATTGTGCCTATGATCTCAGACCAGTTACTCCAGCCATACTTCATATGGGCACCTACAGTTTTGATAACAGAACGGGTCAGCGTAGCTGTGTGTGTGGTGCGGTTATGTAAACAAAAGATTTGACTGCAGTAGTGATCGCACGAAGTACGGAGTTCTCAGTTTACATATGAGAAATATATAATATTAGAGGCAGGAAGGTAAATAGCCGTGTGAACTAAACACAATTAAGATAGTTGAATCCGATGCCAGCGATGGTTTCGGAAGTGCCATCAAACCAAGTCATATGACTGACATAAGCCAAATCACACTTTACGAGTTAGTCCTAGATGACTCTTGCAGTCTTCCTATGACAGCAAGAGTCATAGTTCCTACAATAGGAAATCTACTTGATGTCAATTTTCAAATATCGGCGCACGACTGGGGCCAACGGCACTATTTTAGAAAGGGGGCATCACATAAATGGACCAATTGTAAATTATGGCGCACAAGTTTTATGGTCAGATAACAATTTTTTACTGAGAAAAATATCTGTTTTCTTGAGATCAGGATATCGAATCCCTCATTATCGCCCACAACAACAGTGAATCCACAGTTGCAAAACCACGCTTTACTCTAGTTTGAGAGTTTCGCTGAGGTCGACAATAATGCGCCAGGATACATTTCAGTGTGTTTTTGACGAAAAAGCCTGCCAGTTCGAGCCTCGGTGTCCTTGAACGTGCGCCGAAAGATTAAGAGCCTCAAAAAATTGAGATCAATGACCATTTCTATTGAAGGAACTGTGACCCTTTCTGCCCTAGGAAGATAGAAAGGGTCCGCTGGGACTATTTACGAGTAGGTGTTTCGTATAAAATGTGGAAGAATTTTGAATTTCAACTGCAAGGAAACCAAGTAAAAATGAAAGAAATTACAGGAAAATACAGAAGAAATATAGCAAAAAATAGCTCATACCAGGAACATTTAAGAAATTGAAACTTAAAACTATGTTAAAATTTTTAATCAATTTTAAAAACAGCATAGGGATTGTTAGAAACACGTTTGCCCTTTGGTGCGAGAGAAATTTCACATTTACGAGTAGACACAATCTCTCGAAAATGTTCGAAACGCAGAATTTTTGCGCATTTTATTCAGAACGCCCGAAATGTGATTTGGCTGACACTAGTGGATGTAACACTATGTCAGCTCTGACTTGAATAACATCGTTTATATCTCTGTCCGTGGAAACCTTTTAGTGTGCCGCTTCGTGGAGCTAACTCAGGTGTACTCGTATAGTCCTAGATGCAGTGTTGCCATGATAGCAAAAGTCATAGTTCCTATAATAGGACTTATTATTGACGTCACTTTACTAATGTCGGCACACAATCTTTTTAGCCCCAAGAAGCGGCTCGCTACTGAGGTTCAGCGTGTCTGCTTCGAATTTATGGTATATAACGATATACAGGTCAACTACGGTCGCTTTGAGGCACCTCTGTAGCGATGTTGTCCAAAATTCATCGACCCACAAGTCTTTATTGCATTCACTAAATGCCCTTAAGGTACAACAGCAATGATACATAACTTCCCCGTCACGCTTCCTTTAAAAAAAACTATGGAAATAATCACAAATATCCCGCAATAATTGACATTTATTTACATCCAAGGAGCATGGTTTATTAAATGAAAAAGTGACCGTATTTTTTGTAATTATTCACCAAAAACTTTTGAATTGGTATTTCAAAAAGCATGGAAGAAACTAGAAGTGAAATATTGTGTGTGTATAGAATAAATTTATGTCTGATTCTGCATCTATCAATTATTTGAGCATATATTTTGCAGAAAATCGGTAAACCCTTTATTTTTTTTGGTCACTTGACTTTAGACTTATAAAGCTCAGGACGTAAACAAAAATTTACAGTTAATTGAACAACGTGATTTTCTACACTTAAACGAAGAAATAATAAAAGGAAGCCGTTAAAAATTGTGCCTGTTTTGCATAAAAAGATTATTTTGTGCATGAACTTAAAGTAAATGTTTGAATAAGCGGTACGCAGGATTCGTGCCTCGGAAGATATGAAGTTGACCCCTCTTAGCGGGACAATGTAAGGGATCGTAGCTCTGACAGAGATATACGAAGTTACTTAAGTCGGAGCTGATTCGGGGCCAACAATTTTTATGGTCAAATCTCGATTCTGTACTGAGAAAAATAGATCAATATATAGAAACCCACATTATCGTGAACAACGACAAGGAATATACAGTTGCGAGTTCTGTTATAGAAATGACCACTGATTTCAACTGTCGAGGCTATGGATCTTTTATATACGTGGAACCCGCATCTGAGAGTCTTTTAACTTATTGGTTTCTTATTGCCTACTGTACAAACCGTACATATTGATTGCAGGTTAAAAAAACGCAGGATTCGGATGCCCATATGTGCGGCCGGGAAAAGAATCATCCAAAATAATAAAGAAAGGTGTATTTATTAAAAATGAGGTATAAGATCGTAGAAATGCGATGTAGATGAACAAAAATACCCAAAATATAACTGGACGATGGATCCGTCAGCAGAAATTTCAATTACTGGATCCTGAATGGGCGCATTTGGGCCTCTAGTGTGTCTAACTGGTGGTAAACTTTAAAGGTGGAACTATGTACACACCGGCATGTGTATGTTACTGCGGATCTGTGAAATTGGCGGATGTATACATCCGCTAAAACTTTCAGCGAGCTCACAGATCCGCTGAGTAATCCGCGAATCTATACATTCGCTAGTTTTTTTTAGGCCTCAACCATTCGGATTGTTGACTATAAGTTTGGGGTGTCCGTCCCTCTGTCCGTCATCGCTTTATATCCCTATGAATTTGGGGGCGGTTGGGGCCTGCTTGTGTTACACAAATACTTACTTGTTTTTTTAGCGAATGTGTATCGTTCGCTGGTTTTCAGCGTAAAATGTTACACAGATCCGGTGAATTGATTTTGAGGATGCGTTGAATGAATGAGCTATTGATGTGTTTTGGTTTTTCCCTTTTTTATCAAAGCTTTCGAGTAGTTTTCAAATAGCTTTTAAAAGAAGTGGTGATATTTTCGATCCAGCCCTTCCGATTTTATCAAAGCGATGTGATTAGATTTCGGTGAATTGCATCTTTTTCAATTGCAATTGTACAAAACCCAAAAGGGTGAATCAAAAATGTTATTTTTTCTGTTAAAAGCTATTTGAAAATACTTGAAAGCTTCGATACTTGAAAGAAAAAATCAAAAGAAATCAATGGTTCATGCATCCAGTTACATGCAAAATATACAAACAAAAATTACAAAATAGGGACACTCCGTACATTCATAGAAAATATAATCAAATCTTGTACTGTTCTGTAATGTTCTATAATTACTCGCTGAAAATTTATTGGTCCAGCAGAGCTGTATCTTCCTGCAGCCAAGCATTCAAGTTTGATTCAAGAGATGACGTTGAGCTGTGTTTGTTAGAGCGTTGGTCTGGTAATCCCAATGTCCCGAGTTCGAATCCGGCAGGGGGTGGTAAGCAGGGGATTGATGTTCCGTTCATGTGATAGTTAATGCGTTTGGTTAGATCACCTGTTACAAAATTCAAAATTAACCCCCACTGAGTCTTTCGACAATCCTTTTACAAACAGAGTTTTGCTCAGTTATTGCTTGGACGAATGTAGTACAAAGTATTATGGTCGTTTGACTCCTATTGCTAAAGCATCACCATTTGCAAATTTGGTTTTCTATTTTTGATTGTATTCGCTATGTGAATTGGTGACTTCAGGCTGAGTTATTGTAGATCATTTTGTTGATTAACGCTTTGCAAGGCACTTCCATCTATAGCGTACGTAAAGATGTACCTGATTTGTATCCTTAAAGCTGCGGACTCCAATTTTTTTGAAGCCAAGCAGCTCGCGCTGCGATTGAATATGATCTGCAGTATTATAGTCTTTCAGACTGTTTATCGCGATATACAGCCCACAGTCATCAGCGAAGTGTTCAAAGTTAATTTTTACGTGTCCGGCTAAATCATTTACGAACAGTAAAGACAACGGGTCCAAGTATATTTTCCTTGAGGGACACCGGAAATTACCCGATTCCAGGACGAGACACTCATTGCTTGCGTTCTATTAGAAGTTAATGCCACTTTTCCAGTGAACGGATTAATCTACATCTATTTTATCTGTATAATGTTAGTTCCCGCTTTCGGTTGATCAAAAGCCATCCAGTAATTTAAGCACTAAACTAGACCGTTTTCACTACCGAGTAGCGAAAATTACACTTCGGGGTAAAAAAAAATACGATTCGGAACTCTTAACCTCTTACATATGGTCTTTTAGGCCCAACGTGTCGAAACTAAGCTCAAAATCGCTCTGTCTCTAACCGTTATCGAGAAAATGGCCAACTGCCGGTTTTTGACTTTGACCATGGCCAAGGAGGTCAAGGTCACCGAGGTACCTCTTACATAAGGTCTTTTAGGTCCAAAGGATCGCTCTATCCATAACAGTTTTCGAGATAATGGCCCACTTTCGTTTTTTTTTTAACTTTGACCATGGATGAGGAGGTCAAGGTCACCGAGATACCTCTTACATATGGTCTTGTAGGCCCAAAGGATCGAAAATAAGCTCAAAATCGCTCTATCTCTAACCGTTTTCTAGATAATAGCCCACTTCTGGTTTTTTTAACTTTGACCATGGCCGAGGAGGTCAAGGTGACCGAGATACCTCTTACATATGGTCTTTTAGCCCAAAGGATGAAAAAATAAGCTCAAAATAGCTCTATGTCTAACCGTTTTCGAGATAATAGCCCACTTTCGGTTTTTTAACTTTGACCATGTCCGAGGAGGTCAAGGTCACCGAGATACCTCTTACATATGGTCTTTTAGCACAAAGAATCAAAAATAAGCTCAAAGTCGCTCTGTGTCTAACCGTTATCGAGATAATAGCCCACTTTCGGTTTTTTAACTTTGACCTGGAAGAGGAGGTTAAGGTCACCGAGGTACCTCTTACATATGGTCTTTTAGGCCCGAGGATCGAAAATAAGCTCAAACTCGCTCTGTCTCTAACCGTTTTATAATAGCCCACTTTCGGCTTTTGACATTGACGATGGCCGAGGATGTCAATCGTTCTCTAAGGTCATGGTTAAAAAAATGCGGATTTTACGGCGTCTATTCACCATCTATCAGTGAGCTAAATTTCATCACTCTGTAGCCAACTTAAACTTGCACTCGCATGCTGTGATGGCTTTCATTGAGAGTTGGGCGATCAATACACCGAGGCTGATATCATGCCAGTTTAAAGTACTGCTCTGAGCTTCTTGCCGCCTGTTACGCAAATTTGTTTTGTCGTTTTTTAATTGGAAAATTAAGCGATTTAAAAAAAATACAGGAGGATCAAATAGACATACTGAAGTTTATTATTTCCAAATTTCGTTTTTCTAGCTCTAACGGCCTCTGACTAGTTCCACGGACAAATTAAAAAAAAAAACGAAAAAAAACATGCCACAACTGCGGCAAAAATTTTCGTACAAATTCAATACACTGGGGGATTTTGGCAAATCCCCCAAGTGTAATTAGGTTGGTCAGAAACGAACACTTGGATAATTGACCAAGTTAATTGCAAGCCATTATATTATTAGGACCATAATATTCAAGAATGCAAAGATTTTCACAACCTGACAAGTCTTTAATGGTTCATATCGTTTCTACTTCCTTTTTGCCACTGTATTAACTTCCTCTAAGATTTTGAAATTATCACTTTTAATGTGTTGCATAATATCGGAAATGTCTTTCACTGAATTGGGTATCCTAGAGGATTGATAAACTATGCTTTTTTCTTGTTTGTAAAAAATGCAAATATTGGTTTTCATGAGTCGTAGCAGACGCAAAACAAGTTGTGTGAGAACTTTGCTTTCATTAGTGGACTGTTGTAGTGATGTCACTGACTTGATCTCACACACACACACAGCTTATATTTATTTATTTTGCCACTTTTCATATTTTTCTTTTGCCACATACTTTAAAAATGTGGAAAAAAATTCGAGTGAAATTCAAATATAGTTGGCAATATGAAATCCACGATTTGGATCATTGAGGGTTTGTATTTACTAAAAATTAAAAATTAAGAAACTTCACATTACAAATGTGCATGCCATCCCAGTCGATCTCGCCCCCGTGAAGTTTATGTGTTCACATTCGTGAAAATGCCAGCGTTTTTCTATGTTTTATATACCAGACGTCAACCCAATCCTGGTAAGAGTCTGTCATTTTAAACCATATGTAAACATGTCCACCAGGGCAGCTTTTTTAGGTTTCTCCGTAGAGGGGAAACATTTTGTTGTTGTACTTCTTCTGTGTGCATGAGTATGTGTATGTACGTCTGTTGTAGACACTTGATTTAGTTAACACGATAACCTTCGAAAGAAAAGCCAGATCAGCTTCAAACTTGGTCGGATAATGCCTTGTATTAGTCCACAGGTTGATATTATACTTATCATATAATTGACAATGCGTGACGTCATAGGACGTCTAAATGTGACAGTTGCGTCATTACTGTAGCTACAGAACGGAATGCCTGATTAACGTCAAACTTGGTAGGATGATGCTTTAGGTGGATCCGACGGGTCATAATGTATTTGTTGTATATAGCACTACCTATGACGTTGCATGACATCATTACGTGTTTTGGGCGCCAGACTTTGTTAAGAGGATAACTGTCGAACGAAAAGTCAGATCAGCTTGAAATGTGGTGGGATTGCGCATGGGGTAGGTCTGCCGGCTGCTATTGTATTTGATGCATATTAGACAACGCGTGACGTCAAAACGTGAAAATGTGTCATCTCTATAACTTCAAATATGGTGTAAATATGTCTTGGGTAGTTCAAATAGTTCGTGATGTATTTGGCGTTTATAGCTGTTCGTATGACGCCATATAACATCATTATGTGTTGTGGACACTTGACTTTGTTAATACGATAACTTTCGGACAAGTCGGATCAGCCTCAAACGTGATATGAATATGCCTTTGGTGAATAGACCGGCTGGTATTGTGTTTGGCGCATAATGGACAAATTCTAACGTCATATTACGTCAAAACGTGAAAAATACGTCATCACTTTAACTGCATAACGAAACGTCAGGCCATCTTTAAATTTCGTGGGACTGTCGGTTGCTGTTGCATTCGGCGTATATTTGACAACGACTGACACCACATGACGTTAAAAAATGATTGCAAACTCGCGTCACAGCCAAGATAAAAAAAGTTTTATAGTAAACCTTTGTAGGACCACCTTCCAGAGCCTCATAAAAAACATCAAAAAGAGTATAAACTCAGTTTAGAATGACCACATTCCACATTGCTAAACTTGTACCTAGACGCATATCAGGTTGTCACGGTCAGGAAAAAAATTAGAAAAAAATTAGAGCAGGACAAAATGTGATGAGTCAGTAAAAATCAGGAAAAAAATCCTGAAAACTCAAGAAAAAGTCAGGAAAATCGAACATCTAAACTTCAGAAATTTTTGCAATTTTTGATATTTCTGTCAGCGTGTTTTATTTTGAAAATTGCATGACAACTCTGGCTATATAACAATTAAGAATGAAGACACCCCGAAGTCAGGTTCCATAGCTGTCCCACGTTGGAATTGACATAAAGGCATTCCATGACCCGACTTCTGGACAATTCAGATTGTTTTATTCAGATGTATTTATTGTAAGATAAAAAGTCTCATATTTCTGAAATAGCACTAAAATGTCAAAACAAAAAAAAAAAACAAAAAAAAAAAAACTTTGAAAACTGAAACTGGGGCAGACGGTCCAAAATCAGCCTTTTTAGGTGTCAGAGGGTGATTTTTTTTTTTTAGCTTGGTGTCCCCGTCTTTCTTACCGTGTGGATTCAATGTTGTACTGCCTTTGGTATTCCGCAATAATTAGATAAACAGCTGTAGGGCATAAAAGTACACAGCGGCCAAAGGTGCGAGCCGGCGCACTCTCCAGCCTTTCGTCTATATAAATGTAATCACTGTGAGTAGTGCATATGCCCTATTTTGGGACGCAAAATTAAAAGAAGTAAAATACATTGCAGAAGTTGGTTTTTCTCAACAACTTTGAAATGTGAGTCATTTATGAGCATGTAAGGCTTTCATTTTAGATAACCTGGAAATATCTTTGTCTTGTGATGTTGTAGATAACACAGAGAAATGACACTGTAGTGTTCGATGTCTCACAGATCACGTGATCAGTTATAAGCGATCCCATTTTCAATTCTCTTGGAATCAGTATTCATTGTTCTGCTGTGTGGTTCCCACAATGCAATTCCTGATTGGCCTGAACTGTGGATTTGTACCCGTGAATCTGGCGAGTGTCACAATGAATTGAATAACACTATCAGTGCCTATTTCTTTTCGAGTTGAAAGTACGCATATTTTTTTCTTTGAAACGGGACCATGTTAAATTACAAATATCTCTTATTGAATAGGAAAACTTGGTGAACCAGTGGAAGAATTTCAGATATTATTCGAGATTTACAGCTATTTGATCCGGAAGATTGTTTCCTTCCTTGGACAGCTCAGCCATATTATGTAAATTTACAGTTGATCAGCGCAAAGGTTGAGATGGACGTGTGTCTTTTATATAGCTGCTGCTGGCAATACTTTTTGGCAATTTTTCAAGCTACTTGATTCTTGATTAATCTAGATCTCGGCTGGTCACAATGTTCCTGGACATTCTTGTTGTACTTTATTCACCAGACATTGGCTGGTCACGATGTCACTGAATATTCTTGTTGCAGAGTTGCCAGCTGGAATAACGCGAGTGGGAGAGATGACCTGGTGCAACAAGCCACGGTGTGTTGTGCTGACTTGCGCAGTCACAGGATTGGTTCTAGTCATACTAACTGCCGTATCCTACCCTGTCCTGAAAAAAATCGTCAAGCAGGAAGTGACCAAGGTTTGAAATTTATTGCTCATAATACTCTGTACAGTGTTTCAGCCAACAAAAACTGTATGTACAGTGTTTCAGCCAACAAAAAGTGTATGACTAAACTGCTGTATCTAAACAAAATTAAGCATTAAAATATAATGGATTAACACTTCACTATTTAAAATAGACAAAAGAACATATGAAGCAAATAAGAAAGTTGTTTTTTTTTGTCCTGGGCGCTTTCGACTTTATGGTCTGTTGCGGTGTAAACTAATTAGACTAATGGCCGTAAAAGGTCCGTAAAACATGTATATATATTTGTGAAATAAATAAATAAATACATTAATATTTATAATTAATATTTAAATTAAATAATAAATATAAATATATAAGTGAAAAATGAGCATCGTCAGCCCATTTCGGGCAAAAAGTATGTGCTTTTTTATTTGCTTGATGTATTCTTGTTTTAAATAATAACGTGTTAAACAGATACATAACCCCCCCCCCCCCCCCCCTCGTATTCACCACCAATGATATTGCAATCAGGCCCGCTGGGCCTACATAGGCCACTTTTTTTTCGTTCCTGTTTTAGAATTTAAAGAACTGCAGGCTATATGAGTTGTTTCTTAATATTGTTGTGCATGAACATTTTCCTCGCGCTTTTAGTGCAGCGCTCATGTCTCTGCGCACTTTATTTATGTGGGACAATTTCCTGTTCTCACGTTTTTTAAGGGTGGGGGCGAGGTGGGTTGGAGGGGGGTACTACTGTTGTAGCTTCAGCGAAATGTATACAAAGTAAAACTTGTAAGATGTTTTATGTGGTATAGAATGTTCATTCAATAGCCTTTTCCTTTCGAGCCTTGCTTACCAGAACCAGAATAAATCACAGGTGTAATATTAATCAATAAGTCAAGCGTTATATAGGATTAAAGTAAGATGGTTGTCAGATCAGTGTACATTGTTGCTGTACTCCATGATAAGGACTATGATTTGCAGAATGTGGTACTGAAGAAAGGAAGTCAACTGTATGAGATCTGGAAAGGCGGCAAAATCCCCATCACATTCGAGGTGCTGTTATTTTGTATGTCATGTATGCTGCTGCCTGATGTCTGCGTGGTCATGATATGATAACAGCGTCGTCCGCGTCTGTCGCGGAATTCGCGGGAGATGTCATACAATGTATGCCAAAGTCTGATATCTCTGTATTCATATGATAACAGAGTCATCCGCGTCTGTCGCGGAATTCGCGGGTGATGTCATATAATGTATGCCAAAGTCTGATATCTCTGTATTCATATGATAACAGAGTCATCCGCGTCTGTCGCGGAATTCGCGGGAGATGTCATGTAATGTATGCTGCGGCCTGATATCTGCGTGGTCATGATATGATAACAGCGCCGTCCGCGTCTGTCGATGAATTCGCGGGTGATGTCATATAATGTATGCCAAAGTCTGATATCTCTGTATTCATATGATAACAGAGTCATCCGCGTCTGTCGCGGAATTCGCGGGAGATGTCATGTAAGGTATGCCAAAGTCTCTGTGGTCATGATATAACAATGGCGTCATCCGCGTCTGTCGCGGAATGCGCGGGAAAAGCCAGAGATTGGCAGCAGATCTCTGTTGTCAGGATTACGTATCTGAGACGATTGATATGGAAGAGAGAGACGATTTCTCGGCATTGTGACGTAAATTGGATGTCGAGAGAGTTGGATTATAAAATTAATTAAAATTAAAAAAAAAAAGAAACTTCAGAGAGAGAGAGAGAGAGAGAGAGAGAGAGAGAGAGAGAGAGAGAGAGTGTGTCTGCGTTTGTGTGTGAGATATGCAGCTACATGTTCGTTAATTTTTGAGGTCGCTTTCAGATCTATATGTTTAATCTGACGAATCCACAAGAAGTTTTCAACGGTGGTGCCAAACCAAATGTGACACAGATTGGTCCATTCTCATACAAAGAAACGAGGTAATGTGCTGAAGTTATCTTATTGGTTGTGAAAATTATGTAAGCGAAATCTTTTCCTTGTCCGTACTCATGAACCGTTACAGATATCAGTCATGCGTTGCCCTAAATCATGTGTTGGCTTAAATAACAAAGCGCATGCAATATGTTGGTCTTTGATTATAAGCTTGTGTGTTTTTTTGTTTTTTTTTTTTTTGTTTTTTTTTTTTTTTGTTTCGCTTTCTCAAAATAGTTGCTGGCTATTCATATGTCTTGTGATATATGAATGACAGGAAGTAAAAGCGAAATTGCGGATCTTGTGGTGCGTGAGTGGTTTGAGCCACGCCGTGAAGCGTGACGCAGTACAGTACAACCCAGTTAAAAAGGCTTTGAAAAACCTGCGATTTGTTGGTTCAACCGACATATTTTATATGGATTCCCAATAATATATGTTTAAATTGTTTATTGTTATCATTTGTCTCGGTCTTTTAGGAACAAGTTCAACATCAACTACCACAAGAATGGCACCGTGAGTTACAGGGAAAGCAAAACGTTTGTGTTTGACGAGAAGAAGTCCATCGGGCCAGAAAGTACAAATATCACGACTATCAGCATTCCTGCCATGGTGGGTGCAGATCATACGGGAGGGGGGGGGGGCGGAGGGGGGAGGGGGGAGACGGGTGGTGGCAGCTGTGAGTCACGTGTTTGCTATTGTTGCTCACAAGATGGCACTAGATGCACTGCACGAATCACGACTCGACATTCTTTGGGTTGGAAAAAAAGAAGCGCATGTATGCCATTATATCTCTGTTCTGTCTTAAAGAACTGCTGTGATGTGAGCCGAAACCGTGTAAGGAAGAGGCCTACAGTAGTTTTCTAGTGGTGTGAAGCTTCGGTGGAATAAATAAAAAACTCACCTTTAAGAGTTTCTTTCAGTTGTATATAGCTGTTAAAATAAGAAGTATCAATGCAAAATTTAAGTTGAAAACATTGCCCAAAACAACCTGTCGAAACTGAACATTTATTCTGCACATATGCATGTAGTTATATCGTAAGTGTGGAGCAATAAGACGAATGCTTTTTTTTTATTCCCGGCACAGACCTTGTTATCCTTGCTGATTTCCATCGACCCGTTCCATATTCCGGGTCAGGCGTTGCTGTTGAAACTGATTCTCAATGGAATTGGCGAAAACCTATTCATCACGAAGTCTGTGCGCGAAATTGTGTGGGGTTACAATGACACGCTGCTGACTTATGCCCACAGACTGCTCCCCACACTGGTGCCCAGTGCGACGGTTGGTGAGTGTGATGTTCTGTGATTGGAGTGGTAATCGGTGCAGGCAAACGGGTGGATTGAAAGTTAGTGGTGCATGTTCTTTATTGGATTCAGTTGCATGAAAATACAACAGAAATAACTAAAATGTTTGTATGAGGGGGAGGAGGGGGGACTGTGGATGGAGGGGGGGGGAGGGGCTAACATATGATAGATCTGACTGTATTTGGTGATCGCATTTGGTGATCCAGGTGTGCTTTACGGCCACAACAATACCGATGACGGCTTGTACACTGTTTTCACGGGGGAAGAGGACACAAAGAAGCTGGGCATCATAGACAAATGGAACGGGGAAAGGTAGCCAACTGGCGGCTGTTCGAGCCGTACTTCTTGGTGGTTTTAGCCCACAATCACCGAGCACACGGCGGCCTACACCCCGCCCACATTCTGATTGTATCACATTCGAAAGAACGCTTGATCTTTTAAATAATTACCGCCATCTTTCCTACTCATACAGAAAATTAATACTTTAAGAGATAAGCTTCTTGTCATCTTCCAGATTACCTCGTGATTCAAGCTTGCTTATTTTGCAGTTCACTGTCTTACTGGTCAACAAAGTACGCGAATATGATCAATGGTACGGATGGCACAGTGGCGCCACCTTTTATCATCGATAAGAACTTTAAAGTAGGCATGTACAGCACGGATATCTGCAGGTAAATGTCACGACAGTTTGGGCAATCATGATGTTTATAAATTAAATATTAAATGTAAAAGAGATTGCAAAAATATTGGGGTGGAAGGGGCGTGCCATTTGGAATTAAGGCTGTTAAATTCATATAAATTTACATTTAGTTTTATCAACTCAGTTTTGGGATAAACAACAAACTAAAAGCTGAATCCGTTGCCAAAAGTCTACAGCTCTAAATAAATTGCATTTTCTGTATATTTGGAAAACGCAACAAATCAGAACTTGGTTATTCTCGCAGGTCTGTTTATGGCGACTTTGTGAAAACCGTGAACCTGGACGGTGTAAAACTGTATCGATTTTCCGCACCTAAGACCGTATACGAGAATGCCACACTGAATCCGGACAATGCCGGATTCTGTACACCGGCAGGAAACTGCTGGGATTCGGGCGTGCTAGATAATTCTAACTGTTTTGTGCGTAAGTTCTTTGTTATTCTCTGTTTATTACTTTCACAGGTGAAGTATATGGACACTTAGTTTTGAGTTTTAGTCAGCATTGAAAAATTATTGACTTGGAAATCGACCAATCATATTGCAGCATTTACAAAGGTCATATAACAACTGAACTTAATAGTAACTTGAATCAACATTATAAAGTATCGAAACATTGTTATTGAAACATCTGCCGACTCGATAGTTGCGTTGAGTAAACAAAGGCAGCCTTTCAAAACATTTAATTACATGAGTATATTTGTTAAGATAAACATTATTTTTTAAACATATTTTTGGATTGGATATAGTTGATCACTTGCATATTCCCATTGTGACCTCGAGTCCGCATTTCCATTTCGGAGCCAAGAAGTACATAGATGCCGTTATTGGGATGAACCCGAACCAAACTGGCCTAACTACGGACATCGATATTGAACCCGTAAGGCTTTAGTTTGACTGATAAGTGATAATGATCTATAGGTGTTGAGATATAATGTGTCAATCGAATTCAGGTACAGTAAAATCTCCGTTAGTGGACACCTCTACTAAGTGAATAAGCTTTGAGTAACGGACATCACTTTCGTCGAATTTCTATCTTTATACATTTGTAATTTCTGTGATGAATTCGCGACTCTTGGTGTACAACGCTATACAATGATCATATGACCCGTGTTATCACTGTAGAGCACGTTCTACCTCGACGTTAATCCACATACCTGCCATAATTGCGAAAAATGATCTCGTTTTCGTCACGAGAAAATTTTTAGAAGTTACGATATGATATCACCCTTAAAACACCAACAAATTGTATCACAAATTGCCGTTTGAAAATTTTCAAGCTGTTCTGTTGAAGCAATTACTGTTAAGTACTGTGAAGTACTATTAAGCACTGTACTGTTAAGTACTATTAAGCACTGTTAAGTACCGTTAAGCATTTTTAAGTACTGTTCCAGTGATTTTTAGACCGGCTCATGGTTTTTGTTTACAGCTCACGGGATTGGTCATGCATGCTGCGAAGAGACTGCAGATAAACATCAACATCAACAAAACGGACATCACAAAGTATGTCGTGGCCTAAACCTGTATAACCCGAAGTATGTGAAGTCAGTGTCTGAAATTCGCAGGACCAAGGAAAAGTGGCCAACCACTAGGCTATTATTATTATTATATTATTATTATTATTACTACTACTACTACTTCTACTTCTTCTGCTACTACTATTTTTGTTATTATTATTATTATTATTATTATTATTATTAGTATTATTATTATTATTATTATTATTATTATTATTATTGTAACTCAGGGATATAATTATGATCTTGTCCGTCTGTCCGTCTGATATACGGGCTATATCTCAGAAACAATAAGTCGGATTGTTTTGAAATTTCACAGATAGAGCATATGTTAAAGGTGTGTAACGTCGTATTTTTGTTCGGATTCATGAAACTTTTTCAAAATGACTGCATTTTTTTCGATTGTTGGAACTTGGCGCTTTTTTGACGTCGGGTCCAAGCGAGATCTCCAGAACAATTAACCGGATTTTTTTTTTTTTTGAAATTTCATTTCCGTATACAGCATATATTGCAGATGTGCAACGTTGCAGTTTTTCGGACTCATGACAAAAATTGTGAAAGTGAAACTTCGCGTTTTGATGTCGTCCAGGCTGTGTCTCCAAAACTATTCTTCTGATTTTTTTTAAAATTTCACACACGGATAAAGCAGATTTTGAAAATGTGGAAAGCAACTCTGTCAAAAATTTTAAAATGCAGAACTGTTAGAATTGTGGAAAACGTGATGAGAGTGGCAGTGGTATGGCACTTTGCAAACCGAGTTAGCACCCATTTCACAAGGTCATCCGCGTGACACGGGGGATCATGTCTCTCTGGGGCTCTAGTTGTTGTAGCTGTTATTATTATGACAAGTTGCAAAATTTACACAGTTTGCGTTGAAACTTTGTCAAGGTTAGGTCTCAGCTTCAGGGCCGGGAGGGGAGTATGCATTTGTTTTTTGTTTTTTTTTTTTTTTTGTCTTTTTTTTTTTAATTGTATGTTAGATTCAACAAAAATTTAAACGCGTCTTATTGTGCTTAAACTTGAACTTAACGATGAATCCAACGTTTTAACTTGTTGATGAATCTAACGTTGGGAAAAGGGGATGTATGTCCGTAGCGTATTATAGAAGGCACGGTACAAGAAAACAAGCCATTTCCTTGAACTGAGTGAAAAAGTACAGTTCAAACAAGTTAAACAATTGCAGCTAAACTTATTCTTCAAACGCAAAAAATACAAATAGTATCCGTAAAATTGTGTAGAAAGATGCAAAATAAACAAGTTTATAATTGCCCTGACATTTTAGATAAACTGCGCTGACAATTAAAAATGTCAGCAAGTTTGATAGAACGTGGAACAAGGGACAAAATGGGGACTTGAATCCCACTTGGGTGTTTTCCTGCATACCCATGTGGTGTACAGACAAACGTGGAGGTTTGCTCGTACGGGGAGTTTTGCCTACACCTGTATATGTTGTAGGGTCGCCGATTTCAACCCACCCGGCGGCGGACGGGGAGGAATTTCATATGTGCTCTAACACTGGCTTACGGAAAAGCAAAAATCTCTGTCATTATTGTGCCGGTTGTTTAAAATGACCCTGGATTTTTTTACCTCTTGTTTTTAATATACAGTCGAATCCATTTAAACCGACATCGCTTTAACCGACATATCGTTTTAACCGACATGTTTTCACGGTCCCGAAGGATTTAACCCATTGACCCCCAGTACCTTTTAACGGACATATCGTTTAACCGACATTTTTTGCTCAGTCCCGACGATGTCGTTTTAACGAGATTTCACTGTATATATATATATATGTTTGGGTTTGAAAACATTAAAAAATTAAACCATCTGGATCGCAGATCTCATGGGGATAACTTTTATTCTTCACAGAGATTACTTGGGGAAAATGTCCACCATGATGTTTCCGGTCCTGTGGGTGAACGAGGTGAGTGACAGTGAAATGAAATGATTACACAGTAGAAACCTGGTTATATAACCGAAAGAGTGGTTTAAATTAAGGAAGTTGAAATCGGCATGCGCTGTCAATCAGACTGAATAATAGCCTTAATATGCATTTGAAACCCAGAAGTAATTTGCACTCAAAGTGGCACAAAACATATCTTTAATAAATTTCAGATTAACAATGTAAAACAAGTTTGTTATAAATAGTTTAAATTTCCGCCCTGACTACTGTTAACGACCTCGTATAAAGCGACATCTTGGACCTAATGGCATGTCCTTCGATGTTCCTCTGTCACTATGACAACTTAAAACTCCGCCATGAAGATAATTTGGATTTGATCCATTTAAGCATATTGTTATAGTGGGTAGGTTTTTTTGAAAGTAAATACTAAAGATCAAATTGCAATACTGTGTTTTGTCAAAATGCCTCTTCATTGTCATGTGCTTCCTCGAAGGAGTGATGCACACGTCTGGTGCGCATGCTCTGCTTCTAAATAACAAAGACCGGTAAATCAAATGCACCAAAAAAAAAAAACGAAAGAAGACGTTGGGAGAAGACGAAGCATGGCGCCTTGGTATGAACTGAGTGAATTGTCTTAGGAATGCTATTTTCATCTTTGTCGGCTTCAAATAAAAAAAGATGGACCCACAGAAATGGTTTATTTTTCTCTTCCAGACAGCGACATCAGACAAGACGCACAGTGCAAAGGTCAAATCACAGCTGGACACGATCTCCTACGCGCATGTGGCCCAGATAGTTCTCTTTGCGGTCGCCGGCTTTCTTCTTATTGCCGCCATTGTCGTGTGTGCAATCTACAAAACAAAGACAAGAGTAAGTGTACTGGAATCGGGTATAACACAGTTTTATACTGAAGTACTGGCGTACACTTTGACACCTGGGGGACTGAAACAAAAGCCTCGTGGACCGAAAAAAGATCTCATGGGACGCAGAAGAAAAAAAAAAATAGGCATTGTCGACTGCTCAAACTCGATCAGACTGCGGTGAATCTGACCTAAAAATGACATGCATCCACCCGCTGTGATAGCTACTCTGTATACTCATAATCTGTAGGTGTTACATCAAAGCTACGTTTATAAGTACGTATGACTTGTGCATTTGTTTATTCATACATGTGAGTATCTATGTTTCACTTTGTGTAATTAGGATATGCACAGTAACGTTCTAAATAAAGCAGCTTGAAATCGTCGACAGTCAAGTTTGCCGATGCTGTAGTGTTATAATTGATTAGGAACGATTTTTTTTAAATTTTAACAGAGAACGGGGGAGCAAGAACCGTTGCTAAGCGACAAAGAAAACTCTGTGAACTACGTGGAGGAAGATGGATCAAACTGAACTTTCATTGGCTCGTGCTCGTATGACGTCATGATTTCAAGACCAATTATGTTATCAATTGAAGCACTTTGCAATATTCCACTTAACGTATGATGATCAGCGTGGAAGACAGCGACATGTGTTAATACGAAAGTAACGTTGTTGTGCATCCAAGCTCGTGTACTTGTAAGCTCACACGTGCAATTGTTTGCATACAAAAAAAGAAACAGTGTTGATCTGATCATGTTGAAATTGGCATCAAATTTAGAATACGTTCACATCGAAACATCGGCGTTGAAATGAACGAGGATTTCAATGGAGCCTTATTAATGATGACAAAAACTGTCAGAGGGATGTATCACTGTATCACTCGTTCTTGACAATTTCACTAACTCAAGATACGTTCGAATTGTGTACTTGGTTTAATTACTTTTTTAATTGTTAATTTCATTATTTTATTATTAGTGCGGGTGGGATAGGTAAGGGTTCGAATCGTCAGTGCGAGATAATGCCAGGGCGTATATATATATATATATATATATATATATATATATATATATATATATATATATATATATATATATATATATATATATATATATATGATTTGTCCTTTTTGTTATTATTACTATTGGAGAGAACGGTAGATTTAACGGATAAAGATCTTTAAGCTATGTGTTTGCGTGAGAGAGAGAGAGAGAGAGAGAGAGAGAGAGATAGAGAGAGAGAGAGAGAGAGAGAGAGAGAGAGTGTGTGTGTGTGTGTTTAATCATAACTTGATTTTCCCGTGCAGTATTGAGCACACCAAGCTGCTTTGGTACTTTTACTGTAGGAAGTATATAAACCGACATTTTGGAAAGACAGGTCACGAACTGCTGTATATTGGCAGCAAATCATCTTTTTTTCTTGTTGAGAGAGTGGTGTTTTGTTGTTTTTTTGTTTTAGAGCATTCTCTACATAAATAAATGCAGTGATTGTCGCAGGTTACTTAAAGCAACATGTTACAGCAAATACTCATTTCCTAATGGTTTAAAATAATCTTTCCCATTGTCTTTAGCGTGTGTTCTCAATTAAGAATCCACGCTAATTTGTAGTCTTGTATAAGAATGGTGTCTCATTGAATTTCGGTGTTCCATCCGCATGATTCCTTATTCAAACGCAGGAGAACCCTTGGATGTTAAGGGTTAGAGAAAAGTTAATTTGTGGGATCGTCTAAAATGTGGCCAGGCGGATTTCGACTGGGAGCCGTTCGCTGACCGAGCGAGTATCTTAACCACTGTACGACACCGGTGAACTGACAGAACGAAACATTTTATAAATCTTATTCATCATATTATCAATGTCATACACAGAACAGCCCTCACGACCTTGCCCTTCGTTTGTAATTGATTTTTTTTTATTATTTGTGTGGTTTGTTTTTTTGTTTTTTTTTTGGGGGGGGGAGGGGTAGGTGGTGGAGGGGTTTAAGTCGAAGGTACCAAACAGATGTTCATCATTCTTTTACAGGAGATTATTCAACCACAGTACCTATTTATGAAATGAATGGCGTTACATGAGCAGTTTCTGGAGATGCATAATGAGCAGCCTGTCAATTCAGTGGCATAATTATGATCTAAAAATATATATTTTATGGATTCGTAAAATATTTAACGCGGATTCTTTGCTCAGAAAACACGCTACTTTTCCAATAGAGCCCTGTTTTAAGTCAGTTAAAAGATTCAAAACAGTGTGTTCTGTTGTCAGAAAACTCGCGTTGCTACGCATCTCGGGATGTTCTGACATCAGAATACACTGTTTTTCATTTTTTTAACCGTGACAGAGAATGACTGTAATGTTTCAGTAACAGTGGGTACGTTTGTCTTTACATTTTGTGATGTGAATGAAAAAACAGTGAGGTGAGAATGGACTGTGATAAGGATCAGTGCTGCGTGCTCCTATCTCATGCTGACGAGTTTCTGGATCAGTGTAATGTTTCGGCATTTTGCATCCTGTGATCACAATTTTTTACTGAATCGTAGTTTCACTTTGGTAAGTGTCCGAGGTGATAAGTGTGAATTTCATTTTCTTCTTCCGTCAACAAGGCAGACGGTAGGTGTAGTTCAACTTGTAATCTGCTGTGAAATAAACCCACCGGTATCTTGGGAGCTGATTGGGGCATCTTGTATTGCCCTCGTTTCTAGATGATTTCAAGTAATATGGGGGGGGGGGGGGCATTTTTATGAAATTTTTACGGTTTCATATCTCAGAAGTAATTGCAGTTCACGAGCTTGCTTGTAACGTCACTTTTCAAAAGCTAAAATGGATTTTGTTTTTGAACATAAAAAGTGCAGTGACCTGTAAGTGTGTTGTTAACGTGTGTGAGGAGTGTTCCCAATAGTCGAAACCTCCTTTAGGTTGAAAACGTATTCTTTCCTCTGTCGCATTATTCTATTTATTAACACTTGACAAGCCTTTGGCTTGCAAGAGTTATATGATTTGTGCGAGCAGCCGTTCGTCCTTTTTTTTTCTTCTTGACAGTTTTTCCGATTTTTTTGTGTCTTCTTCTTCTCTGACACTATGGGCTTTAGGACCATAAAACTTTGGGACTTACGAAGAGCTTAATCTGAACGTGTGCATGTCACTTTTTAGTTTCGTCTTCGATTTCGTTTTCTTTGTTAAAACGCCATGTGAAAAGAGTGTATTTTTGCAAGTAGATGCAGTGCATTTAACGTACATCGCAGAACACAGTTGTTGAGCTTTGTGCGAGCTCTCACTGCGTAAATAGATAACATGGCGTATGCCTGCTCAGTCAATAAAACCTTAAGCCAACAAAAACCAAATACTACTCGGCTTATAAGACGTATTCAAGCTGTGTTGTTTGCAGTATATTATTCAAGAAATAACCCACTGAAGGAAGTATTTTGCGCTTCAATTTTTGTCAAGTGTTTAACATTTCACTAGCGAAATAAGGTTCTAGTTTATTTTTTTGCGTTTACACTCTAATCATGTAAGTAAAAGCAGGGGAGGGGAGGGTGATGTATTGCACTTTTCTTGATTATTGTGCCAATCGTGTGCCAATGAAATGTACTTACAGTAAGCGTAGGACTTTTCTTGTTTTAATTTTAACCTGGATTAAAATGAAAAGGAAAGTACTCATTATGTGTTGAATGTCGGCATATCAAAAACGTGAGTTGTCGAATACAAATGTAGGACGGAACCCCCCTCCCCCCCCCCCCCCGCCGGATAGAGGCCCCTCTGCACGACTAGGTATGAAGCCCCCCCCCCCCCCCCCGGAGAAAAAGTTCTCTGCCCCCCTCCACAAGATACTTACATCTACGAAGTAAGGGTAATGAATTTCAGTTGCAATTGTCATTAAGACTGGTGATTGCAATTTAAATTTGAAATAAAAGAGTTGAAAAATTATGATATATAAATCAATAAATAAAACGTAAATGTTTCCAAATTATCCAATCAGCGTCTCGATCAGCTTCTTCTCCTCGGACACTTTTGGCCAAGTACTGCAAATTGGAGGGGCTTCTTTCTAGGTGGGGAAGGTTTTTTCCGGAGGGGGGCCGGGGGGGCGGGCTTCTCTCCGTTTATCCTCAAGTATACACTGCACTTGAGAACAAACGTTAAGTGGAATTTAATTTGCGCTATTGTGAATTCACGTTTATAATATTTTTCAACTTGGTCTACAACAGCTTGTGTATGCATTTGTATAACGTGAACAACCCGAATAATAAAATCTGTGTATAACACCCGTGTTGTTGTTGTTGTTTACTTGTGTAACACCGAAGCCTTTGAGAGTTGGCACGAAATTGAGACATCAAAGTTCTTGGAGCCACATCAATAAAGTACACAGCAGTTGATACGTGTAATACTAATGAGAGTAATAATTTATGTGCTTACATATACTTACATACTCTTCGTGTATCCCTGTAAATTACAGCAAAACACACCATTTTCACTCCAAATAATTATGATTTCAATACACAAGAATAGTAATTATAATAGCAATTTTACCAATTATAATAGCCCTCTTTTTCAATTCACCCATGCTGTGAATTCCTATACTCCATATAATTATATATTTTAAATTATAAATAATAATCTTGATTATTATAAACTGGTAATGATTAAAATGATAAAAATAATCAAAACAAAAATAATTGAGGGTGCACTGCGCTTTCACTAATCCCTTCGGAAAGGAAACTAGAGTGAAGTGGCAACCGGAACTAAGTACGGGATGTTCAACACACCCTAGCTCTTCTGTCGTCGAAAACGGTATACAGATATATCGCATCTGAACATTTCGCATCCAAATCAAAACCTGCTCATTTTGCATCGGTGAATAATCGATATCTATGTTATCGGTAATGGTCAGGTAATAATAGTTATGTCACAGCAACTGTCGTTGATGTAACTGGTGTTATGTTGTAGTAACTATCACTGATGTCAGCACAGCCAAAAACACCGGGTCGTGGCCAGTAAACAGAGAAAACATGGAGGATTATTTAGTTCTGCCGTGGTAACTGTCGCTGGTGTCCGTGTATATAATTAGAACTAGAAATTGGTTAGGGATTTTGTGTAGAATTTATACGAAATGCCTCCTAAGTGTCATCATTGTGTTGCATTACATGCGAGTTGGATTTTATAATAAAATTATTTTTGTTGAAGTAGTTGTTTCAGTCATATTAAATCTGTAAATGCTAGAAAAAATAATGCGTGCAATGTTCACAGTTGTTTTAAATGTGGCAAAAGTTATAGATGCGAAATGTCTAGATGCGGTATGCCTAGGTGCCCAGTGTCCACATGCAAAATGTCACAGGTTCTCAAAATCACCCTTACCGTCTGTACCATGAACACATACGAAAACACTTTAAACGTTAAAACTGAACCCTGTGGAAAGTCCGTGCAGCATTTTTTTGTGACCACAAGATTACCTTAGTGGCGCAATAATACGGTTGAATATTATGACGAAAGGTGTTATATACAGTGACGTCACAATGCTTGTTTGTCGCGCTAAGGTAACTCAGTTGTCCTGAGCTTTTTGTTACTCACTGGGTGAACAAATTTATTGAAAATGCCATTCAGTTTTTTAGAGGATTTCTTTCAAGTACAACACCTCAATATACGAATGGAAAAATTAAATATGTACAAGGAAAGGTTTAAAAATTGAAACACAATGACTCATGGATAAAAACATAATTTGAGATGCGACTATGGTAGCAAAATCATACACCGGGGCATTCAACGGTAAGTAAACATGGAGTGATCGCAAAACGTATTTGTATGTCTTACCATCGGCTAGTCATTCAAAATATATCGCTTCACCGGTGTTTTAAAATAAAAAAAATCAATAAAACCAGTAACATTTAAACAGAGAGAGAGAGAAAGAGAGAGAGAGAGAGAGAGAGAGAAAGAGAGAGAGACCTCCTGACAGAAGTTAACGTTGTGAGTGTTGGCCAGTGAACTCATAGATGGCGTAACAGTCCACGTCTCGCGGTCTGTCAAAACCATAGCGGTAACACAGTATCTTGGGATAGTGGTGTTTTTTGTGTGTGTGAGGTGGGGGGGGGGGGGGGGGGCTTTCTTATTCTTGAAAGTCGTAGGTGAACGGATAGATCGTTGGACATTTTTGGCCAATTCGAAAGCAAAAGCGCTTAGGCTGAAAAAATACTTAGCTCCGTGAATACCCATACAGTCCTACTATGGGAGTTACCCCTTCCCAGCCCCGACCCGGGACTCTGGATTGCAACCAGTCTTTCTCTTGGAACTTCCCCTCCTAAAAAAAAAAAAAACATTATTAGCCGACTACAAAGGTATCACCTTTTGGACTGAGGGAGCTTTAGGCAAATGTGGAATCACAGAATTTTCTGTTATCCAGGTGGCTTAAAATGTGAAAGACCATGGTTATAAGGCAACATCGATTTATATCATATGTAAAGTCGTGCACACCTTATTTGTTAAAGTAATATTGCAGGTCAACAGGGGGAAGCAAGGGGGGTGGGAAGAACTTACTTGATTGGGAAATAAAATCCTGACTTTTTGGAAAGCATAGGAAATCATTTAACTGGGAAGGCTCTGGCTTTAATGGTGTTTTAGTCACTGTCATGCCCGGTACATTTTATGGCTGCTATAAAGAATGAAGAAATAAAATAAATAAATATTCAAAATTCAATAGTGTCGAATTTGACTTTTTCAGAGTCTAATTTAGCAGTCCTTCTACAGAACAGGACTTTCGTGGATTATTTCAATGTTTACCTATCTCTCCCGGTATGTAAATTTTTAGTTTATATTTGTTGCATTAAAGTAAAGATAACAGCATGCATATACATGGGCAGCCGCATACACATACTCTTCGCCTTGTTTTTAAGTGGATGAATTATTTTAGTATATATTGACAAAAGGTGGCTATAAAATTACCTTTCACCCTTTTTAAATTTGGCGTTATTCAATGAATTGCTATGTGCTTTTAAAGCAGCATCCTAAATTAAAATTTTTGCATACACATATTAATAATACTTATGTGTGAAAACGTTTCATTGTTTTTTTTTTTTCAGGCATTTTCCCAGCGGCTTATTTACAAATTTGAAGATAAAGATTTTGAATTTGACCCACCGATAAAAAGAACGACATATGTAAGCTGCTTTTATATAGACTTTTGTTAACACTTGTCAGCCGACCAAAACCGATTTTCAGTAATTATTATAAATAGGTGTATTTTATTATTCTTGAACATGTGTTTGCAATTGCAATTTACTATTGAAAATTTACCTTTCACAGGTTCTTGACAAAAAGAAACTGGTAGAATGGCTGGTTCAAGAAAGAATACCAGGATTTTTGAAGACAGACTTGTATTTTGAGTATCTTTTGTGTGAAGACCTCTTGACCACGAAACTTCGCTTCACGGAGAGCTCTCACAGACTGGATTATGGTAAACATTATTCGCATTTACAGGATATTTTGCCCCACCCCTCGCCATTATCTTGGTTCTGCCATGCACTTAGTTTGTTCCCTAGTGAGATCCATATTATGCCAATGGTTTATGTGTTTGTGTAGTTAGTACAATCACAGTCACAACCTATGCCGTTATATGCCATGATCTGAATAAGGTAATAAAACACAAAATATGCTACTTTTCTACAATCTTTGGAATTGTGCAGGAATGTTCCCCAAAGGTTTTCCACCAGTCCGGTCGCTTTAAAATTTCACGGAATATGCCCTGATATTTTGTTTTTTGATTTGGTCAAAATATTGACCAAAAACGGTAAAATTAAAAAAAATACGAAAATTCTGCTACTCCTACAAATTCGATCCGATCGCTTGAATGCTTTATTTTGCTTGGTGATTTGGCTAGAATTGCCTAAAACAGCCAATTTTTTTTATTTTTATTTTTTTTTGGGGGGGGGGGGGAATCACTAAATGCTGCTTCTAGAAGACCAGTCCTTCAACAAGCGTAAATTCTGTGAAGAAGTTTGGTGTAGGGAAAGCGCGTTCGCTTTAGAAGTAAGAAGTCCCTAGTACAAGCCTCTCTCGCACTCATTTTTTCAGTGTTTCAATTTTTCTACTTGTTACTCCTGGTAAATTTGTATTCCCATTATTTGGAAATTTGATAGCCACGTTCCCCCAGGGGATCCTCTGACAAATTTATAGTTTGTCAGAATTGGTAGCTAATCCTCCCGCCTTTGTAATGTTTTCGCTTTTACGACTATGCACAGTGTCTACGGGCATTCTTGTCCTTTTATACACGTTTCCTTAAAATACAGTCTGGCAAATATCCGCGTTTAGCTCTCCCAAAGGGGTAGGCGTATTTATGATTTAGTCATACCGCCACTTCATTGGTTGAACTTTTTTTCGAAGGACTGAAATCATAAATATGATATTTATGCAGCGGGGAGGTTGATGTTTGAGATGGACAGACGCCATGTTACTTTATTAAAGACTCCCAAATTTCACGTGATTATTATTATTATTATTATTATTATTATTATTATTATTATTATTATTATTATTATTATTATTATTATTATTATTATTATTATTATTATTATTATTATTATTATTATTATTACTATTACTATTACTATTATTATTATTATTATTATTATTATTATTATTATTATTATTATTATTATTATTATTATTATTATTATTATTATTATTATTATTATTATTTGTATTTTCAGAAGAGCATCGCGTGGCAGAGGATGCGTCGATGCTGGCGGAGTGTCTCGGCCACGTCGCTGGCATGCGTCACTTCCGACATTACATCGCCGGTACCCCCGGCGAAAAGGTTGCTGAATATTTGTTCATTTATTTCTGATGTTGGTTGGATGAATTTATTTTATCTTAAATAATTCGTAGCAGCAGACAGTCCTATATTCCTGGTCGAGTTAGGGTTATACTTCTTCCAGACAGGATGATGCTCATATATTGGCATGAAAGAAAATTATAATTTTCCAGATGACCCACCGTAACATTACATAAATGTTATAATTTAAGATTACGGAGATGTACAACAACAACAATAATAGTAATAATAATAATAATAATAATAATAATAATAATAATAATAATAATAATAATAATAATAATAATAATAATAATAATAATAATAACAATAATAACAATAATAACAATAATAACAATAATAACAATAATAACGGTGATGATGTTTCGCAAAACGACAATTTACTTGGAATATCTGACGTACAAAGACCTCACATATTTATGCATTGAAAGTTATAATATCAAAAATAAAACTTTCATTTTGTTTTTTTTTTTTATGAAAAAAAATGTATAGAGATCGACCATATAAATATGATTAATAGGTGCTGAGATTTTGGTTGGATGCAGAAAGATTTCATAATATACCAGAAAATCAAACTGGTGCAAGATGGCGGATGTTTAGGGAAATTCAAATGAAATATTTCAAGGGAAATTTGTTTGAGACACCAGAAATTGACGCCGGCAGCTTCAATATATTAAAAGGTAACAAGAAAGATAAAGGAAACTTTGTTCAAGTACCAGAGAGATCAATGAACCTTCTGAAATTGCTATAAAAATGATGAGGAAATGAAGACTGAACGTTACACTTGATATTTTTTGGATAATTTAAATGAAGAGTTTCAGAACATACATCTTATCAACTCGGTTCCTGTATGTTTATCTGGTAGACGGGAGGAACCTTCTTCAAAACAGTGATTGGAGTTTAAACCTTTTGGGTGAAAAAATCACAGAAGGCGATGTAGAGACCTGTTCCTCGGACACGCCACGCTCAGACCGCCAGCTCGTCAAAGTCATGTCTGTCACAGACTTTACTCAAATACAGTACCTCATCCTCACCGTGCTGAAGGTAACATTCTTCCTCCTCCTTCTTCTTCTTCTTCTTCTTCTTCTTCTCTTCATCCTTTCTTTCTTTTTCTTCTTCTTCAATTTACATTCCAGAAATATATTGAAAGTGGTTGAAATGAATATTTCAAAAGTTTCAAAATCATAATTGGCTAGTAGAAATGTTCTGTTGTAACTGTCAGCCAGTTTTACATGCACCTGTATTTGAAAAGACAAGAACAGCTGACGAGCATGTATATGTCAGTTGAATTTCAGTTGCTGTTTCTTCTTTAGGATTACTGGGTGCAAAAGTACGTCCTACATTGTGAATACATGAAATCAAAGATTATGAAGAAAAGGCCCGGTGACCCAGCCTATAAGATAAACAGCAAATCGGATCTTCTCATATTAAAAGATATCAAAGAAATTGATAAGGCCCTTAGCCTCCTCCAAGGTATCTTCGTTATTCATAAAATTAATAACCAAACAAAATAGCAAAAAAAAAAAAAAAAAAAAAAAAAATTAATCAGCAGTAAATGGACACCAATTTGTGTGTTAAAACTGAAAAGGAGGTATTGAAAATGTAGACCTCTAAATGCATAATAAAGGCAGCTTATTTCAAGAAAATCAACAGAATAAAAATGTTAAATTTGGATCAATCTTAAGGAAAAGCCTGGCACTGCAATGAAAATGCCAATAAGTAAATGTGGATTTAAATTAAGGTAGATTGTACTGTGAGCAATTACAGCATGTATCTTTATATATATGTAGGTTTTATTTCCATGAGTTCTCATGAATTTCAAAACAAATTAAAGATCGACGAACTTAACATGCTACATTAGATCTCTGCAAAATCTAGCTCTAACCATATCAGACTAGTTAGCTTGACAAGCTAGCATGGCAGAAAAAAAAAGAATCAGACAGAAAATCCTCAAGTGTGAATAATAGTAGGATTTGAAAATAACTTATAAGATACCATAGATTTTAAATTTTTTTCACTCCCAGAAAAATGATTATTGCAATAAAAACCTTGTTGTCTCTTCAAAGGTTTATGATACCAAAAAGGACAGTTTTTCTCAGAGGTAATAATATTGTTTTTAATAACGCATGTTATTTTAGGTTCGCTGAAACCGAACACAGCGAAAACCAAAAGAACAAAATATTCCTGGCGATCGATGTTTCCCGATCATCTGGTTGATCAATCATTCCTGGAACAGGGTGGCGATATCGTCACGCTGCACGATGATGGTAAGCTTATTAACTGGACTTACACATGAACAAAGCTCTTACTTAAAATGATGTTTTGACTGACTTTATTATCAGTTTGTTAAAATGTCATGTTGTCCTATCAGTGGTTTGTTCTCTTTGTCTTTCCAAGCCAGTATTTATATGGTACAAAAAACTACAGAACATGATGAACGAAACCTGCCGTTCAAATAAAAAAGTGCGCTCCTGGGACAAAAGAAAGTTTGTGGTTATATACTGTATTCGGAAAAGGTTATAACAACAACGAAGTCCAGTACAGACAACTGAAGGTGTTAAGTACATCAAAAACAATACGTTAAGTACATCAAAAACAATACCAAAGAGTGTAGAAATAAAATACTTCAGGTGTAGACTTGCTGATGAAGATTGTCATTACTAGGCGCGTGATGAGCGCATGCGGGCCTAAACTATATCGAACTGGTGTTTCTCTCAGTTCTTATAAATCGAACTAAAATTTGTCTGGTTGAAAAAAGTGTGCCCATGCCTGAACATGCAATGCAAATTTGCCAATATCTGGCCAAAAGACGTTTTCTGCATCGTGTAGATATTTTTAATCATCTATATCGTTATGACAATAACAGAGGATCCGTGTTCGTTTTTTTTATTTTTTTTATTCTGCATTTGAAATGAAATATTGAAAGGATGGATGTACACGGATCAACACTGCAATATAGTCGGAATGTACGTAACAAAAAAAAAAAATGCATCGGCAACGATAAAACTGATTTTTAACAACCAAATTATATAAGAAATAACATATATGGAGAACACTTATTCACTGGATTTACAAAACTAAAAAATCTGGCCGTTACCACCAGCAGCCTTTATAGCTTTTGAGTGGCAAATTTTTGACAATCGATGACATGGTTATGTTTTGTGTTTAGTTGGCATGACCGATTAATGTTGTAGTGGAACTTCAGAAGTAAAACTCAACAGAAAATTTTATTCGACTATAGTATAAGTTTTATCTAAATCAATAACATTGTTATAATTATTGCTGTCTATGTGGAAAGGGCTTTATACATAAATATTTCTTCTGTATAGGGTTCATATCAGTTGATCCAATCGATGCCAGTATACTGGATAAGGTTCTGGAGCGTTACATCCTCTCAGACGATTCCAGCGAAAACGTTAACAAAGTGACGTCTAAAACGCAAGATCAGCAATCCGGATTAGAAAATGACACAGCGACGAAGCAAGAAAGTAGTGAGAAAACTTCACAATGCCAAGAGCAAGGACAACCCAAAGCAGCAGGCTTGAATTCTGACAACAGTGTTGGTGTGGTGAGGAATAAATCGGGACTTTCTATTGTGGATCTTTCAAGGAGGTGCTCAGTCGAAACGCAGCGCAGTTTTCGTATCTCGTCAAGCCGAAGAAGCTCACGTTTGCTTACAGTGAGAGCCAGTGTCAATAGCTGTGAGAGCAACCAGGTCAGTTCCTCACTAAGAATGATTTTAAAGGGTTGGAAGAAGCAGATGAAGAACTCGCAAAACAGAAAAGGAAGACTGGAAATCTAAAAAGTAGATACCTTTAGAGAGGTGCATTTTGCAAAACGCGTCCCCCCGTGCTTTAAAAATACAAAAATAATTCGTTCGTATTTAATTAAAGATACGGCTTCTGTCGATTTACTTTCCTTCTCAATAATTTTTTGGGACTTTTCAGATTCTTTGCTGCCCCTCCTCCAAATATACTAATAATATGGCACTGGACAGCCCCCTCCTCCACCCAACTTCCATGATGAAAACATTTAAAGGCATATATGTTTTGATTCCTTGCCTTGTTCAAATACGGCAGACTCTGAGAGAAGAAGCCAGCATATTTCCAGAAAGGAGGCCATCAGCGCAAGAACCAAGATCCCAGTCCAGGCTGAGACAGCGGAGAAGCTCTGAATCCTTCATAAAGAGGGTACAAGGTTCGTGCCGAGTTTCGCTTCAATCGTTAGAAGAAGCCTGTAATCACGTGATTCTCGTGCCTCGCAGCTTCTAAATGCATTGTCTTATTCTGGGTCAAGTAACATTATCTGGGTCAAAAGGGATAATTTTGCATACATTGTATTTGGAAAAGCAGCCGATGTTCAAACACTGCAACGTTCCTGATGAAATGGTAGACAAAAAAAGAACATCATAATAACAGTATTTTAAAAGTATTATAACGTAGTTTTCAAAGATATGACAAGCATACAAAGTGGTGTACACCAGCCAAATATTTCGCTGCTTATATCCAGTAAACATTCCGACATCAATGCGACGTCGATTTGAAGTTTGCCCGACCGAATCGCAACTAAAAACCAGGTTGTGATTTGGTTGTGATTGTTTTCCGTTACGTCCATTCAACGCCGCGTTTTAGTCACGGCTGGAGAATATTTTTCCCAGCTTCTAATCAACGTCAGCGTAAAATATGCGTTACCGGATGATCCTACGGGTGGGAATACCTTGATGACTGTGGCACCTTACGACTGTCACTCTCTAGATTGCGATTTTAGATCACTTTCCCGGCGTCTACACAACGTCGCTCTAGCAACGTCTATCCAACTCGTAGATCCAACTTTGAGAAGACAACGTTGTTTCGACTTCCATATTCAACCAAAACTTGACTCTGATCTCTAGTCTAACGCCTAGACAACGAAGCATGTTTGCTGGGTGATTTTCTTATTGCTCTTATAACTTGGATACACCACTTACAAATATCATTTGTGTAGACCATATGCCTTCTTGTTCAATCATAATCTAAATAGTTAAATTCCGTGGAACATCATTCTGGTTTATTGGGTGAACCTATTCAATAACTTTTATGTTTTTCAGGAGCTATTAAGCGAGAAAATGACAAAAAGGAGCCACAAAATGCCATTGAGATTCCACCCAATTCTAGACCCACGTCCTCCCTAGACATCATGCGTCAAATTGCTGGGAACGAAAGAAATCGACAGCCAAAGAAATTGATGAAGGCGAGTGTGGAACTATTTGAGCAATTACTACAACTGAACTTCGACCCATGGCAAGAGGAACAAAGTGAGAGGGAGCGCCCTCTGAGCTGTCCACTGAAAGCCGTACAGACAAATGGTAAAACCAAAGCGTTGAAGTTACCGAAACTCTCAATGAAGAAAGATGGTAAAAAGGATGCATTGGATAAAGGTATTACCGAAGCAGTAAAACTTCCCTCAATAAATGGAGAATTTCCGTTGACTGGGCAAAAGAACACAACTATACATGAAGACAGAGAAATGGAAATTTCCACCCCAACTTACGTCTACCGTAATTTCTGCGAAGGCTACTTTAGATATGATAACAAAATGCTCGTGTTATCTACAGCGGCTGATGTGTATGCTGGGAACCCGTTCAGAAATTTCTTGAAAGATCGCGGGTACGCCAAATGTTTGTATGCCCTGACGTTTTGGCATGATGTCCAAACATTCCTCAACACGAAGTCGGAAAAGGAAGAAATCCAACAACAGCTACGGTGCCGAAGGTCTAAGATCCTGATTTTACGTTACCTTTCCTTGGAATCAAAATCCCTCCTTCCACCTGGGCTAGCTTCGCTTTTAAGAGCAATGCTGTTTAGGAATAAAGGTGATGATTTACTTCGCGAAGCTCAAGATTTCTCCTGCAAAATTTTGCACAATGTATGGAGAATTTATATGAATCACGATAAACGGAAATTCAGGGCTAAATGTTTAAAGACAAGGCGAAAAATATCCGAAAATTTTAAACGGAAGACGATGTCAGATTCAAGGTTTGCGCTGGAAGGCAAGATACCGGAAAAACTCGAAGAAGATGATGGTGTTGACAAACATCAAAATGAAACAAGTGCAGAATCTTCTTATTGTGAAGACGAAAATGTGCTCCCAACTGATTCTGAACGCAGGTTGAGCCTAGCTTTGCAATTAACTCTTGATGTTTCGGAGGAATTAGAAGAAGGATTACCAATAGAACCTTTGAATATCGATGAGCTCAAATGGGATCCTGATGATCAATTTGGAAGCCTCGCCATAAAACCTCTTGTTCTTATACAGCGAAAAGATATCACTGAAGAGCTGGCTAGGCAAAAATTCATAGCAGAACAAAGGCGTGCGCGTCTTAAGCTTGAAAGACTAAGGCTGAGCGAACTCGAAAAAGCACCTATTATATCGCAAGGAGGGGAGAGTGTACCTCTTTACATGAAGCCCATCAAGAGGAATGGAACATGGCATCAGCGCACACAGAGGCCAAGGTAAAACGTGTACATCCGTCTTTTCTTTTAATTCATTTATTTCTTTTTCTTTTTAAAATTTCACAATTTGAAATACCGACATTCGGCATGTTCTACATAAAATTTGTTTCTTTAAGTTCTTTAATCGCTCAGTAGTTTATTACCAGAGCCAATATTGAATGAAATACGATTTAACTTAATTTATTATAATATATTAACACAAAAGTACAGAGATAGGTATTATATGTGCCGTATATGTGCCGTTCATTTACATAAGAATGTTGATAATGAATTGCTGAAACTTTATATTTAACACCTGCTATGTTAAAATACTTATACAAACAGGAACTTCAACGATCTGCTAAAGGATGAAATACAAAGGGAGTTCTTCCGACGATTCTTAATTCACCATGGAGCAGACGTCCCACTGATTTTCTACCAGGCGGTAAATGATATCAAAGCCGCAAAGGAACCAAGAACTAAGCAAACGAAAATAGCAAATATGGTGAAAAAGTACTTTCCAACTGCTTCCCATGGTTAGTATACACTTTCATTTTGGTTCATTTGTGAGTTAAATGTATGTATGTATTATAAAAACAACTGTCTTCTGAAGCAATTATTTTTGTAATATGAGAACTACCGATTACGTTTCGTAGTTTCTTGTATCTCAAAAAAGCAATAAACATTTAAAAAGACAAGATTCGAATATTCGTTGTTTCATTTATAGCTGTGGAGACTCTTAAAACAAGCGCTGATATTATCACTGAGATTCCAATGCAAGAAAAAGTAACCCAGTCAATGCTGGTGTCAGCACAAAACTGGGTTGGCCGAGCTCTTCAAGAGAATTGGTATTATATTTTCTGACGAAAAAATTGTATTGACCAAATAAAGTAGAATGAACTGCCGTTTTGCGGTCCCTTTCGCTAGCACTGTTGTGAGATTAGAGAAGACACTTTGCTTTTGAACAAGTAGTAAAGACATCTTGTTTTTGTACAAGTAGTGAAGGTACTTTGGATTTGCACAAGTAATGAAGAGACTTTGCCTTGGAAAGTTAGTGTAGATGCGTTACTTTTGTGTCAGTGGTCATGACACGCTACTTTTGAGCAAGTAGTGAAGATACTCCACTTTTGTGTCAGCACTGTACACTGTACTTCTGTACAAGCTGTGATGTGTCTCAGCAAAAGCTGCGAATGAAATTCATAAAAAGATACCAGAGAATGTTGAAAGAATTATTGGAATTTAAATGTAAATAAAAAGATATATTTATAAAAATATCATTTAAGGTATGAAGCTTATCTGAAGACATTTCCAGAAGCCTACAAAGATGTTCTTCTCGGTGAGGCGGAAGACATATTAAGACCTGGCATGCGATTGTGGGGAAAATCACGAACTGTAAGAAAATACAGATTTCAATGAAATTTTGCAAACATGCAAGGATAAGAGTTAGTGATGGTCATCAAGTCGACAACAATGCACACTTGTTTGACTCGTGAAAGTATAATACATTTGTGTTGAAAATATATACAAAGCCCAATACACGGTTTTCACTCAAATTATACTATTTCTAAGCAGCATGCACAAAGAGGAACACAATTTTATGTTTCAATACGCACCGTGATCTTTATTGCTTGATCGGCAGAAGTCACTGTGGCGAGCTTTTGTGAAATCGTTGGTGGCATTCCGTAAAGCCATCCTGGATCCTCGGAACTCTAAGATGTTTCAGGAGTGGTTAAAGATTGAAGCAAGAAAAGAGGTTGAAAGTAAGAACTCTATTTGCTATTTGTACAACAAAAACAAAACTTGTCATGCTACGTCTGTGTTAATATTTTATTAAAAATTATTATTACAACTGGTTTATTTGAAATTAGTCGAAGTTCTTTTGAAGAGCGGTAACCTTTGTACTCTTTCATACTTGAAAGTATGTGAAGTCACAAAATTACGAAGGAAACAGCTGCAAGCTTTTCGCGAACTGCTAGCATTCAAGTCTTATGGGCATATAATGTTCACCGCAGTTCTATCAATGACTATATCTTCCCTTCGACCCTCTCTGAGATGTAACCCGCTTATCCCATAATGGAATTGTGTGGGCGAGGGGACTGATGGAAGATATTGGCTGGCGTATAAATCAAATAACGTCCCATGTGCTTATAAATCAAGGCATATCAGTAAAAATGATCAACAGCACGAAAGAATAAAAAAGTGAATCACGTAAAAGATTTATGCTCATTTTAGAAACAGCTGTACAAGAAATCAACTTTCAAAATGCTTCTTCTCCACAATTTGGATAGGATTTCTTTTCAGGGGGGGGGAGTATTTATAACTTTTCCATAGCCGATTTTCAAAATGCCTTTTATCTACAATTTTAATTCAACTACCTTGCTATTTTGAGTGAATGTTTACTAGACTTTCTTCTCCTGAAAGGTTATTTTGGCGATTCAAGCCAAAAATGGCTTAATGGGGGGGGGGGGGGGGCATTTTAAAAAATTTTCGTAACCATTTTTAAAGATTTCTTTCTTCCACAATTTTGATTGGATTGCTTTCAAAGTCACCGAAAATTAGCTAAATAGGAGCATTTCTCGGTAGCCAATTTTCAAAGAGCTTCTTCTTCCACAGTTTTCACACGATTGTCTTCAAATTTTATACAAATGTTCAAATGTTCACTAGGCGGTTCTCCTTTGAAAGTTACTTTTTTGCCGATCTGTCAAAAACTGGCTAAGTAACACTTAAAAATATTTAGTAGCGAATTTTAAAATACTTCTCGTAAAATTTTGACCGGATTCCTTTATTTTTTCAACAGACGGTTTTTACAATGTGACTACTTTTTGACGACCATGAAGCGTATTTCTACTTGATTCACTAGATCTCGGCTTGTAACAATGCATCTGGACATTCTTGTTATTTATTGTTGCACATTTTACATCAGTGATTGCATTTTTCGCTTTGTTTCAGGACAAAAGATATCCAATCAAAGCTATGTGCCTGGCATGCCAGTTAAGAAGCTCATTAAGAATAGGCTGGTTGATGTAAACAAACTGGCTAATGACATGCACTTCCTTGCTGAAACCGACAGGTACTGGAAACAATCCAGACTTGGAATAATTTGGATCCAACTAGTTGCACGCTTTAATCCTAGTTTGTTTTTGTTTCATTGTACAATATTGTCTATTATAATCACTCCTCAAACAAACATGAGCAAGGTAATTATTAAACATATCACTTGATGCGAAGCGGTGTAACATCCATTGAGATGAGTCAGCCACTAATGTGTGTTCTTCACACATGAGATCAACTATCTGAACCCATCATTCGTCACTTCTTCCGTGTTGTTTTTATCCGACAACTGTCAAAAATGCGATGAGAGATGCAATTATAGACAGTTTGCTTAAATTGATTGAATTGTAAAATATCAAATCGCTGTGGTAGCTTCGTGTGGCATTGCACTTGTCAGAGAACAAGTAGTTAACCAATACAGGTCATTCTTTGGAACTGAAAGCCTAACTTGCTGATAAAAACACACTAATTCAAAATTCAATTGCCCATAGATGCAGGTACCAGTAATTCTTCAATATCAGCTGATAATTTGACAGGTTTAGAACAATGTGCGACAATGCTGCTGAATCAATCAAAGATGGCAAGTATTACGCGGAAGACGAAAGAATGATCGACAGCAAAGCTAAAACAATCGTGGAGTGTTACATAGATTCAGAAATTCCGCCTAGGACCCAGGTATGCGTAGTAACAAAAATCACATATTTATTTCGCTATGTCTTATCATCAGTTCCTATAAGTCCCTAGCATAATGTCAGGAAACAGCTGAAGTTTTTCAGAAGTGTAAGTAATTACAAGATTATTTAGCTACACTGTACACTAATTAGACTATTTAGCACTTTTCCTGAAAAATTACGAATCAAGTTATTTTTCTCTAGCTGGGAAAAGAAAAAATCTCATATTTTGTCTTAAGATGCAAAACTTGAAAAAGAAAACTAAGACAGGCATTGTAATAAACATATGCAAGTTTAGCACAGGACGGGCAACATTTGGTCATCGATTGCCAAAAATATCAAGTCAAATCTCAATATTTTGAAAGTAACGGCGTATCTTTAGACGTAGAAATACATAAATATGTCTATTCTTCCTAGATAAATGTCAGCCAAGAACTGGTTGAAGAAACACTTGCAGCTTACAACAATGGAATGACTGAGAGAGGTCTATTTTATCGGATTACTTTGGCAATTTTTCCCATTATGGCATACCTTTGGAAAAAGTAAGTAGTATTTAGTTTCCTTTTTAACTTTAGTTTCCTTTCTACAACATCTAAAATTAATTTCATATTATGTATAAATTATAAAATAATACTTAACACATAATCATTTGTTGAGTTTGCTATTTAATTTTAACCCACACGAAACGTCCATACAGAAGCGTATTACATCGTATACTATTTTATACGAAACTGGTATGCAAATTAGGTAAATTGTAAACTATTGCGTACTGTTGCACACTATTGCATGCAAGAAGGTTTACTTTTTGCTATTCGGTTTAGTCTACTTTAATATGCTTTTGTACGTTGTTTTCTGCTCAAACTTACGTTGAAAGCAAACTTAAACATAAAAGCATACAAACGCATACCAAACCATAACACGTCTTCCATGGTTTCAAATGTGAACGAGTGTATACAGGTGTATTTTCCTCTTAGAATTTCACTTTTCGTCTGATATTTTGGAGCAGCTGTCGCCCACGCCGTAACGTAAATACTTTGACCATAGGTCGTTGAAGTAAACCAGTTTTATTCTTCCCCATTTATCGCTTAATCGTTTCTGCGGATTTTTACTTGTTGAGGCTTGTTCTGCAGTGACGCTTTTAAATTTGTTGATGAGACCTGCTTGGTTCATTCTTAATTGTTATGGTAACTGCAGATTTGCACTTTATTCAGTGAGACAAAATCGTACGAATTCGCACAAAAGCAGATAAAAAGGTGCAAAAGCATATAAAAGTATGTTTTGGAAAAGCCGCAAAAACCACCACAGTCACCAACTCATACAAATGCAAAGAAAAGCAAATAAAAGCATACTAATACATACCAAAGCTCACGCATTCCACAATTGCAAACTGGTGCATGTGAGATCGTGTAAGATTTAGTATGCTCTAGTTTGCTGTTGTGCGGACGTTTCTTGCCGGCAGCATTTGTGCTTACACCATTGCTGTTTAATTATTCTAAAAACATTAAAATTTTAAAATTCAAAACCTAGAAATTCTAAACCTAGAATTTAAGTTTACCATTTAAGGGATGAAAAAATATTCATTTAAAATATATTTCTTTACAAACGGTAATTACAAGTAATGCTCTGACAGGAGCAATAAAACCATTATCTAGGATGTTGGACTCACCAACCGATATCAAACATTACTTTTAAATAACTTTTACATGTATAATGTTAAAAATGGAACAAAGTATGCACATTTTGTCAACGTAATGTTATTTCGATTAGATCAACACCATTTTTAGTTTGAGTGTGATCATTTCGCTTAAAAAATGAGCATATATTCTTAGCTCAGCCGACCTATGTCGTGGCTCTAATCCCATCACGTGTGGGCTATATATATATATATATATACCACAATAAATGCACATTGTGTATCATTTGAAAAACCGGTACAAGACAGTCTGCTCTTTCCTTTTCTCCTGGTCGGAATGCTTTTGATAGCAATGTTGCCCATGAGGTCTTCTACAAAATCTACATTTTGTCAGAACTGGAAGCTTTTCCCTTTCACTTTTACAGCCTCTTAGTTTTTACAGCTGTGTGCAATGTCCACGGACATTCTTGTTTCAGATTCCAGTCATTTAGAATTGAGGCCATCTGTAAGCAGCTCGAAGAGAGGAAGACGGGTCTTTCGGCACATGGGAGTATAGCAAGTTTACCAACACCAGATTTTTTCAACATGAATTTCTCAGAAGTTACAACGAAGAAAGTAATTCGCGGTCATGGTATGGTTCATGTCTTTAACAATCACCTCACAGTTTCAATTTATACTAATTTATCTTGTTATCTGAGATAAATAGTTTATTTATTTATTTATTTTTTGCTTCAGGCTTGTAGATAAAGTATATTAATCTATTTAAAATAAACAAAACGCTAATGCAACAATGTTTGATTAAGACTGCCTTCATTTATTTTATGACCACATGTGAATACCTGTTGTCAAGAAAACACGGCTGCATTTTCTACAAAGATAATCAACACTGTTTTATCAAACGATTAAATAATGAGAAATTAGATTTTAATATTCAGTTAAAGGTATTTTAAAGACAAGTTGTGAATGCAATAGTGTAATAAGTATGATTTAAGACTCATCCAATAAATAACATGAAACAGCATGTCTGATTTGTGGTTTGCTGACAAGTGGAGAATTGTTTCTTTGGCGTTTGGAAAAATCGAGGTGGATTTTCTTTCTTAATGCTCATGCAACAAAATCGGTTGTGTTGAAAAATAATGCCTTCGTCAGGTGGAAAGAAATTCAAAGCACAAGTAGGATTCGGAAATTTATTTGGAAATGAAGTGGGTGAAGCTTGATAGACAATAAATCAGTTTGGCTGATCCACTCGTTATGTTCTTCACCTCATAGACAAACCAGGCCCATAAACCTTTCATTTACCAAGATATATCCATTGACAATATTCCCTTCAAAACTTTTTTCTCATTTTTAATATGATTTTGTTTCATAAATCTTTTCAAGTTTTAATAAATACTAATTCATACAAGACTGTTTGAAAAGAGGTCAACCCTTTCTTGGTTACTTATTTACTACCATAATATAAATTCTGCATTACTAAATGTCGTAGACCATACATATTCGTGTATTTATTAAAAGCTTAAATTTCTAACATCAAATAGAATTAAGTGATCTGTTCAATCCTAAACATTACATAGAACTGAATGTTTTCAGAGGACGACACGGTTCACATTTTATTTTCAATGGCAAATGGTATGAAGCTGATACTGCCGATTTATCATCATGGGCAAGAACTACATTTCCACAAAGTAAGCAATCTCCCAAAGAAATATGATGATTGTGCTTGGCTAATTATTGATGTTTATTTGATTATTTTTGTTATATTTTTTATTGTAATGATCGTAAATATATTAAATTTCATTTTCACTTCAATTGGCTAAGTGGCAATGTCTAGTGATGAACTCTTTTTCTCAAAGTTTTGTGTGTGACATTTCCGGTGTGGTAACATCTCAGATAACACCATAGTCTTTCTATTTTCTGCTCTGTGTTGTTTTGGTCGTCATTAAATGGTGCAGTGTTGTCATTGAATAGTTTACCCTTTATTGCTGTGTCGCAAATATTCTACTCTTTATTGCTGTGTTGCCAGCTATTTTTTTTTTTTTTACCTTTAGTTCATTGTCAATATCAAAGTTGTCATATTTATGATCGTTTTTTTTTTTAATTCATTGCTTATATCGATAATTTGCTACTACTATATACGTTGATCTTTTGACTCAGCTTTCATAATTTCTTACGAGAACCGAGTTCTTAAAGGCGAAAAATTATGCACTTAGCCCAGTTTTTGTTTTTAATAACTTTCTCTGTTCGACTACAATTTTAAGAAACTTTTTAAAGGTATATGGTGTATACAAATAAAGCACACATAGTTGTCTTATACACATTGTGGCTATTGGCAGATGCGAGAGACTGTGCAAATGCTGCTGCAGTCCTTACTTATTTCTTGGCAAAAAAAAAAAACATTTCTTTTTTGCTTCGCGTTTTTATCATGAAAATGAAAATAAAGGCGAAAACAAAAAGCTAAATGCAAGAGTCTTAGAGCCAGTATGGTCAGAAAAGTAGTAAAGACAAAATGACTGACCAGTAAAGAGAAAAAAGGTCCGAAACATTGGCTCCGTACAACTTCAGTATATTCTTTGCAAGTCTTCGGCTTACCAAGCGTTAACTGGCATTCAGGGTTCAATAGAAAATGAGTTTGTGCCTGGGCGATATAATCAGGGCTCACTCATAGTTTTGTTAAATGGTACAGACTGGATCTAAACTTCAAGGGAATCTTTATAGTATTTTGTATTGTATAAAAAGAACGCAGCAGGAAATCCCAGCTGGTCGCCATATCAGAATCACTAACTACTAGGTAATTGACAGGCCCCTAAAAAGTAATTCTCAAGACCTCTCCTGTAAAATTCGAAAGCAATCCGATTAAAACTAGGTGAAAAGCATCCTAGAATTTGGCTCCTCAAAGAAGTTTTAAAGTACCGCCATTTAGCGAATTCACCGCATATCACCAGAAAAATTAGAATCTTTATGAAAGGTCTTTCTACGAACCATTCATATAAAACTTGAAGCTAATCAGATCAAAACTGTGGGATAAAAAGTATCTTGAAAAGTGGCCTCCAAAAATGTCACACCGCCATTCCGCCAATATTTGGTGGATCGCCAAAACAAATTTTCAAGAGCGGACTACCCGGGAAAAATTCTTAAAAAGTAAAGGAATCTGCTTAAAACAATGTAAAGAAACATTCTGAAAACTGACCATTTAGCACCCCATTTAGGCAATTTTTAGTCTTTTGCCAGAAAAAAAGTAAGTGTTCATTAGGGGTCTTCCTAGGAATCATTCAAACATTGCATTAAGACCATTAAAACAATTTAAAAAATTGGCTTTTTAAAAAGGTTAAAATACCGCCATTTGAACCATTTTGGCGGATGATCAAAACAAATTTTTTTTCAAGACAGAGCTACCAGGGAACATTCATACAAAATTTGAAATCAAATAAATCGTACTGATGTGACTTAGCCTAAAAAGAAAAGACCCAAGTAAATAGAAACCCAAAGAAAAGCAATTGGAATCCCGTTCCGGTACATATGGAAATTTCTTTTGAAAATCTGCATGGGATACTTGGACTGTGTAAACACTGCATGTTCCATGGGTGATGGCAGAAATTTTGTGTCCGACTTTTTTGCGTACGCACTTGGATGGATGACCGTTTACACTATACATATAGGTTACTTTGACTTATTTTCAAACGTGCAGACGTCCATGCTTTCGTGTAAAATGTTTTTGTGTGTTCATTTGTTTTAAGGGTGATGACAATGAGCTACAACCAATGATGTCAAACACTAGTAAGCTAACCATGCCCCGGGCGTCGGTGCTGCTACACCGGCGGAACGCCACGGGCATGGGAATGATACGGAGCTCCACAGAGGCGGTCATCGAGCGCTTGACGGTCACCGCCGACAGCAAGTCCCCGGCCAAATCTACGGTCAATACTACGTCATCACGTACAACTGATGTGCTTTCTAAGACGGCTATGGCACCCAGAAGAACGAGTAACACGACCACAAAGCAACAGCCCAGCACTACCCACACGAAAACTAACTGAATCGCCTCTTTTTAACGGTGAATCATCGTTTCTAAAAAAAAATGACACACCAAAAAGGCACCACATAACTTACCAAGCTGTTTTTATTATATACGTGACTCGTTAAAGAAATTTCATTGGGATAGTCTTTCCCGATTTAGGGTGGCCAAAGTAATTTCAACTAATCTTCAATTTCACAAAATGTCTTTCTATCCTCTCAATCAATGTCAGCTGAGGGTATACTAATAGCTTTTTTGGGTCAAATTTGGAGCAAAAAGGGGAAGAGGGTCGTTTGAAAAAACAATAAGAACTATTTTTAATTTATATGTACATTTTTTTTTGGTGATTTGGGCGAAAATCGTGATAAAAAACTATACGATCGCTCGTTAGCCATTCGATTTTTCCTGCAGAATATAAGAACAGTCTCCGAGAAAGTCTGGAGTATGCACATGGGAGTCGGGTTGGACAGCACAAACTCCAGAGTAGATAATTAAGACAATAGCACCAACCTGTCTCCCAGAGTGTTCAGTAGAAGAATTAATTCATGGGTATATAACCAACATTTCCAAATTTTGGTTTATGGTTAAACTGCTATCATTGTAGATTGCTTTTAATGAAATTGCTTCTTAACTTTGGACACGTGTTACTCATATTTTAATATAACACTTAAATCTTTGACTTGTTGCTTGTTTATTTATTTTAAGACTCTTAATCCACATTTCTCAAAGAAACACATTATTGAAGAAACGGTAACAAGTGACAATTGAGTCATCAATATTCCAAGTGGACAGAAACCACTGAAAAACGAAAGGTTTTCGCTACAAGTAGAACACAAACACAAAATTCACTCGTAAGTTAAGGCAAAAAAAAAAAAAAGCTCTAATAAGGTGTGCAATGTTAGGATGCAATCAGAACAACATACTGAGTAATTTATTTAATTGTATTAATTTAAAAGGTAATAAACAATAAATTAGCTTGATGTATTTGATGTTTATTTTACGTATAAGCCACATTTCGAGCTTAATTGAAGACAAGCAAAAAAGGATATACAATATACAAACAAACGAATAAACAGAAAAAGGCTGTATCTCTGGCGTCAGTTATGATTTTAATACGAAAATGGTTTCTTGCCAATATTTCCGCCAATTTTCGGCAAATTGCCAAAAATAGTAATAACCAAATAGCCAAGTTGATACTTGTTTATTCAAAATTTTAAGACGATTTGTCTGCAGTCCCAGGAGGAATTAGTTTTTAGAGGATTTTCGTTTAATATTTGCGCCACTTTTAAGACGAATGGCCAAAAAAGAAATAGTGCCAGTTAAGATTTTAACAATATTTCCCTTATTTTAAAGAAAAGTAAATGACAGACAGGCAGACACTTGTGTCCCTACATTCAATCAAAATTTGATGACCTTTCCATTGCAATCGATTAATATTTTGCTAAAATTTTTTGGCAATATTTCTGCACATTTTCGGCGAATCGCTAAAAATAAGTAATAGCCAAAAGGCAGGGGTGGGTTGGGAGGTGGGGGGGGGGGTGAAGAGAGCGGCACTTATACCCCTTAGTAACCTGCGATCAAACTTTTAAGACGTTTTCACTAAGAATCTCAAGTTTTGAAGACAGTTAGTTTTGCCCAATATTTCCTCAAATTTTGGTGGATCGTCAAACACATGCCACAGCCAGACAGGTACTGCTGTCCGCTACCTTTAAAGTTCAAAAGAGTAAGCCTATACCTGGTATCAGTTAAGATTTTAATAAAAAACTTTTCTTTTTCACCAATTCTTCCACCAATTATTGCAATGAGGAAAAAAGTAAGAGGCTCTGTCTTCAACCCAAATTTAAAGAGAGTATACTTTTTATGAGAGTGGCAATTTGTTGGAAACGATCAGGCAAAGGAAGTGTAGTCTTGCAGACAATGCTAAATACATTACATCAAACTATACTTGAGTGTACTCACAAGCAAGGAAAGAACAAAAATAAGCTAGAAAAATTTATTTCAAAAACTTGTATGATTTCTTCCATCCATATATCCATAACAACTAACACATTAGCTACAACATAAAAAATAAATAATAATAAAAAGAAAGGAAGCAACTTGGTACAATATCTTGACAGCTGTAATCTCAAACAAGTATTCTAACTTTAATTAATGTCTTGTTGAATTGGTTATCTTTTCCATCAAACACGTCGAACTTGACTAAACAAAGCCATAAAGAAGAGCGAAATATATATGTATATATATTATATATGTTAAGCAACAAATCTCAAAACATGTCCAATGTTTTGACAAATTGACAATGACGACGAAATATAAACTGAAAATAGACCTCGTGAATTGCAATTCAATAACAGTTGATGTTATAACTTTGTATTGCGGTCAATCACTCTTTATCAACGGGACTGTGTTGCAGGAGAAATGTATCCGAAACATCTTTGGCTTCCGCCTTTTTGACCTTTTTTCGGGGCCTTGAATGTGGTCATAAAAGATAAGGTTTCCGACGTCTTTTTATCCGGATCTGAGGAATCTGTGAGCAGGTATAACTGCAGTTTTTTATCCGTAACCCGCTAAGGGTCGGCCGTCCTTAAACAAATCGTATAACCAACCAACCATTTTAAGGTAGAGGCATAACAATATATGGAAACTTCATTTACTGCACGAATATAGAATTTCTATCTCTCTTTCTCAATAGTATATTTGAGCGGTTATATACTTTACTGTCAGTCCTCGACAGGAGATTTCATTATCAGCTCTGTTAGCAACTGACAAAAAGATACTGCAACATAAACATAAACCTAAACATAATGCAACTTTGTAGTGGTTTCCTAATGGAAATTATTCATGTGAATTAAATTCTAAGCATATTACCACAGCTGAATGCATGTAGAGCAGAAAGGCAACGGACAGCTTTTTTAGATTATGTTTACACATAATTTTCACTTGAAAGGTTCACTGAAAACATCAAGCCGATGTTGAACTTGGACTAGTACTGACAGGACCACTGTTGACCAGTCGATAAATATCGATTTTTTGACCTGTCAATGAGGTTATTTATGTGACAATTTTATTTTGACATGACTGTAATTTAGTACGCCATTCGTCCTCAGGGTTGTGAATAAATTGTCGATATCAAACTCTTGAATGATTTTAGGAAAAAAGTGCAAGGAAATAGTCATTCCTTCGCTAGCCACACCGTTTTCTCCGAGAGTATGTGGTGGGTAAACTCGAAACCTCCGAAAATAGTTTCACGAGCGAATTGTCATAGCAAAGTTAAAAAATATTCAAGGCAAAAATAACTTTTAACCATTAATAATGGTACTAATAATATATATATATATATATATATATATATATATATATATATATATATATATATATATATATATATATAATATATATAGTACGACATGACTACAGGGTTGAGATTTCGCGGTCGACCGGTCGCCCGTGGCGACCAACTTTTTTGAGTTGGTCGCCCGAGTGGCGACTAACTTTTTTCTATGTTCAGGTAAATTTTGCAAAAATTGCGCCGGGCGACTAACTTTTGTGCTCCGGCGAGTAACTTTTTAAAGCTGGTTGCCCGGAGGGCGACTAGAAAATTTTACCAAGTCTCAACCCTGGACTATTCACTGAAAATTCATACTTCATCACTGCTGACAGTTGCAACGATTCGAGGTCGTTTTCCAAATGACAAACGAGAAGCTCATTCCGCTAGCGAAATGTTAAAATTTGACAAAAATTAAACCGCAAAAATACTTCCTTCAATGGATTATTTCTTGAATAATATATTGCAAACAACACAGCTTGAATACGTCTTATAAGCCGAGTAGTGTTTGGTTTCTGTTGACTTCAGGTTTTATTGACTGATCTAGCATACTCCATGTTAGCTATTTACGCAGTGAGAGCTCACACAAAGCTCACCGTGCAACTGTGTGTGATGTGGGTTAAATGCTACGCATTTACTTGCAAAAAATACACTCTTTTCACATGGCGTTTTAACACAGAAAACGAAATAAAAGACGAAAATAAAAAGTGACATGCACATGTTCCGATCAAACTCTTCATAAGTCCCAAGTTTCATGGTCGTAGGGCCCATAGTGTCAGAGGAGAAGAAGACACAAAAAATCGGAAAAAGAGTCAAGAAGAAAAAAAAAAGGACGAATTTTGCTCGCACAAATTCATCTAACTCTTGCAAGCCAAAGGCTTGTCAAGTGTTAATAATTGCAATCGCCGTTTCACTACGTCACATTGCGATCCAAGTTAGAGCGCTATCTCCTGCTTCATTGTTATAAATACTTAGTACACCTTTAGTCGGTTATTTGCCACGGAGATCAACAATTAGAAGCAAAAGAATTGTTTCTGTTCACACTACAATATAAAATACCATTCCACGCAAACAGGAGAATTTTGGAGCCTTCAAACCATTCAGTTTACAAAGTGGTTGAAATTTTAGGCAGTTTACAAAATGGTTGACTGAAACAGGCTGTTTATAAACTGCCTCAAATTTTCAGGCGTCTTATAAGCTGCCTGATTTGACAGTTTGCCAATAACATATATGTTACAGTGAATCTGTCAGATCAGTGAGTTTACAAATGAAATTTTCAGTGAATGTGTCAAATCTGTGGAAAATATCGTGCATAATGTTGTTGCAGTTGATAAACACCATTAAATTTGGTCTGAGATATTTATAATCTGATGATTTTGAAATTGGCTGATCCATCCTTCGCGAATTTCAGGACTTCATTTGTTTTTGTTATCAAAAGCGTCTCAAAAAGGCCTAAGAACTTACTATTGCAAACAATACTTTCTGAACCCTGACACTGCACCTTTGAATGTTCATTTTCCTATAAGCTCTCCTAGTAATTTAACGGATTCGATGAAATTTTTAGTGACTTTGTAAAGTCACTTATACGCCTAAGAATTAACATCGGTGTCTAGAATATGAGAAAAGGCACTTACAGAGATCAAAATTTTGACACAGTCATCAATGAGAATGCAAATCTATCGAAATCAACTAGATAAGAAGACATGAAACACAATGCCAGAACTGTTAAACATTGGAAAAATGTATAAATTTAAATTTCCTGACTTTTTAAGAAATGTTTTCCTGACTTTCCTGGCTCCTCACATTTTTTCTTCACGCTTCCTGACTTTTCGTGACTCCAATTTTTTCCTGATTTTTCTGACGTTTTCGTGATCGCAGGAACCCCGATCTTGCCGTTAAAAGTCAAACAGCAACCGACCAATCAAAAGCGGCAAAGTGCAGGCAACCAATCGAAAAAAAAAAAAAAACAATCATAGACCACCATCCAGAAGTGACCAACTGCAGACGACCAAACGAAAGCGACCAACCGGAATTTTCCAACTGAAAGCAACCAGCCACAAGAGACCAACAGCAAGCGACGAACCAGAAGCGACCAACCGGAAGAAGTCAAAACCAAGCGACGTACCGGAAGTAGCCAACCGGAAGACGCCAAAACCAAGCGACGAACCGGAAGTGGCCAACCGAAAGACGCCAACACCAATCGACCAACCGGAAGTGGCCAACAACGCGCGACCAATCCGGACGAGACGTACCCTTTCCTATCGAGCAGCCAAACATGTCGGAAATAAACAATCTAATGATCTCGCCACAATAAGAATCCATCCACCTTCTCATTTAATGAAGATAACAATCAAATCTAAATGGTTTTGTCAATTTTTGATGACCACACATAAGATAACAAACGGCCAGCCATAAAGTGAGTTCACAAGGGGAAGGGGGAAGGCTTGTGCGTACATTAAGGAACTTTTCCGGGGGGGGAGAGGGTTATCAAATCTGATATTTTTGCGTACACTCTTTATAGATGGCCTCGAGGCGATGGTTGCCGTTACCGTAAAGACAGACAGAGCCACCACAACCGTTTCTTGTCCGTGAATTACACTTTTGCTGGGGTAATACAGCGATTCCCTGCCAGCCGGATTATGGGGCGTGACTTCACCGTGTGTTTTAATGCGTCGTGGACGATACGGAGAACTTAATTGATAACACTACTAAGGATGAAACTACTACACTACATTGGTATTCTGCTTCAACTGCAACAAAACTTAGCCACACCCCCACATCCCCTTTATCTTTCTCTCTCTATCTACCTTCCTCACGCCCATTCTCTCTCTCCGCCACTCCCCCCCTCTCCATCTCTCTCTCTCTCTCTCTCTCTCTCTCTTTCGAACAACAAAGGCACTGCCATTCCTAAACAGTATAGCAGCTTCAAATTCTGAGCTGCCCTCCTGAACACAACTAAATCAATTCAAAGCGTTAAATCCAAATTCAAATTAGACCATTTTCAGAAATGCCTAGTTTTTTCTGCAAAGCAAGCGTAGTTTTCCGTATGTCTTTCTCCATTGCATGCATCTCACTGACATCCCTTTCAAAGTCAATCACCGACTGCGGCTTAGTGATGTTAACTTTCATGGGTGGTATCCTTTCAGCTTGTTCCAGCTCCCGCAGATCAATGCCCAGTTTCTCGAAGTCCCGCTGATCGTACACGACCCGCTCGGTATCTTGCGACTCGTCCGAATCGCTCACGTGACCTTGTTCAGTGTCGCCTTCCCCACTCCGCTCCTGCTCAGTGTGCCCATTCACGCTGGAGTATATCCCACCGACTGGGTGGGCACGCCCAGGTTGGGTGGGTTTCTTACCGCTCGGCGGCCTGCGGTTGGAGGAAGCTGATTTGGTGGACCCACTGTGCACTGCTGCTGAGGCCGGGCGCACTACTTCGTACTTCATCTGTCTCTCGCCTTGGGCGTGTACTGTTCACAGTAGAACAAAACTACACTTAGTAAGAACAGCATTGCTTTGAATCAGAGGTTAGAGTTCAATCTTCCACTTTTCCTTTGTCTTAGTAAAATAAAGACTTATAATCAACACATTGCTGTACAATTCTGTAGGATTTAAAAAATCAGCCATAATTCTTGATGTATTATCACCACTACCACCAACCTCCCCCCCCCCCCCCCCAGATCAATTAATTCTCGACTGGATTAATCTCGTACCACCTTCTGTTTCCAGCATTCAAATTTTCAAGTCCAGTTTTAAACACATTAAAAGAAACAAAATAAAACCGAAACAGACCTGCACTTTTTGGTCGTGACCGCACGTTATCCGATTCTCTTTGCGCCTTCGCACTAATTGGACGGTTTCGGAAAGCTGAGGATCCCGGCCCTAATGCATTCTCCGCGTCGTACAAGCCCTCCTGAAGTACCCAGAAATCACTCAGCAATCGGACCTCCTTGCACAGGGGCCTCTACACACACTAGCTATTCCATAGGAATTTAAGCATTAATAAACCCAGTGACGTCCTTTTTATATTTCGAACGGTGTCACGTTATTAAATAGGAATTAGCTTGTAAACATTAGTCACTAGACAAAATAAACAAAAGGGTTTTTTTTTTAATGAAACCTTTTGTTATAAATTAGAGAGCTTTTTGAATAGATATCGAGTTCCTGTCCACAGAAACATCATGGGCCGATTTCACAACTTAAGTTTAGACCTGATTTGGAGCAAACTCAGTCTAGACCGCTGTTAAGACTGGGTTTCAGACCATAATGAATTTCACAGCCTCGGTCTAGACCGCATTCATACGTGATCTTCTATTTCTAGCTGTCCATTTAAACCCTATTTAGACTGGGTTTGAAACCTGGTTTCAGACAAGGTCTAGACTTAAGTTGTGAAACTGGCCCCATATGTCCATGAGCAGCGCCTGTGACGCTGAACACAAGGGGAATGATGACGTAAGCCTACCATGTTGTAGCGCACGGGGTCGTCATACGATATGCGCCTTTGCGCCCGAGTCGCGGGAGCCCTGGGTTCTAGCTGTGGATTAGCCAACCTGTACACACTTCTTTCACCGTTCTATAATTAACAAGTACTCATTTCTAAATTTGCTTTGAAATTCAGGTCATGGAACTGGAGCCAAAGCAATCCATTTTTGATAATCTCATTATCTGAAGAAATTATGCAGTGTCTAGCTGGTAGGTCGGGAGGGGGAGGGGGAGGGGGGAGAGGGGGGGGTGCCATGTCATGGCAAATTCCGCGACAAAGACGGGACGGAAAAATTCATTTCGGCATACAGGGCGACGAGACAGATAAGAAACAACCGTTCTTTTAATTTTGTCGTGAAATGTTCTTACGTACATTTCTTCCGATGTTTAATGGGTGGGACAATATATCTCTTTCTTCTCCGCTAAAACAGTTGATTTCTATGCGTTCTTTTCTGTTTCTCGTGTTTCTTACAGTTTAAACCACTTAAACCAATCGTTAGACTTGTCCTCAGGTTTGTTTTCTTGGCATTTTTTTCCAACAAACTATTTACTTAAACTTAAAATCTGTAAATACAGACATTATAATTTCACTGTTCAGAATCTGTTACCTCTTTAGCGCCGTTTTGTTGCAGACTATTTTGTGACGGGTCGATAACGAGGTCGGCCCATGTTAAATTCGACTCAGTTTGCTGCTGACTAGCTGATCTGTGTAAGGCTTTCTTGGCAGTTGGTTTCATTTTCGAGCTCTGTGGTCGATTAAAAGGCCCAGGCTGTCGACAAAATATACACAAAACAACACGTATATGCATGTAACCTATATTTTTATTTAATTATTTTGTCCTATTTTCTTACCTTATATATGTCTTCTCACTCAAATTTAATTCTATGCTCCCCCCCCCCCCCCCACCTCCCTTAAAGAAAATCACGTGAATCTTCCCAGAACGTTCACTTGTTACCTGTGTGACGGTTGGTTGCGTAAGAAATGTGTGGCCTGCTCCCCTCTCCGCGTGTGACGCACTCTTCACCCTTCGCTTCGATCCTTCCGTGTAGGAATGCGACCTCTTTAACAGCGACTGGGCGTGACTTGGCCCAGAATTTTGCTTGCTGCGCTCGATCACGTCGAACACGTTTTGCTGGTTTGTGGCAATGCTTTGTTGAACTTGCCTCTGTTTGTCTATCTTCTCTTGTTGGGCTTCCTAAAGGCAGAAATATTCACATAAATTATCAAGTAGCTACTTATACCATCAGAAGTAGCTACTTATACCATCATTCCTTCAAAACTAGAATGGCAAAATCCTTGTAGCATCATATGACCCCCCCCCCCCCACATTTTATATATTATTGGTAGTTTCTGGCAACATGCCCAAATGGAAGTCCAAATCTCGTTGCAAAATGTATGTATTTTTATCAATTTTTGACAAAGCGCCGATCCGTCAATTTTGGACTATTCAAAAAACAATGCGACGTTGTCTGTTTTTCACTGTACACAGTTGCAGCACATAGACCTCAGTGATTTCATACTGAGGTATGGGCGGATGGTTCGAGTGACAGATGAACGAGAAGGATGAGGGAACATTAATTCACCATTGGGTTAAATGATAGGCCAGGGCAGCAAACATTATGTGAGAGGCTAGGGCAGGAAACGTTACCGATCTGCGTGTTTTTAGACAAAACTTTGTTACGTCAAAACGAACTCTTATGATCAGATCGCTTCAAAAACCATTTCTATTTTTTTATGCATTTTTTTTCAATAAAAAAGTTTAAAACAAAGCAATTAAAAATAGTTTCTACTTCTTCAAGTCTTACACGAGTCATCTCGGCTTGCACTTTGACCTGCAGATCCCGATGGTAGATGAGCTGCTCGTCGAGGTAGGCTTGCCTGTGGTGCAGATAGTACTGTTGTCTCGCCTCCAGCTGCTCTTCTATCGCTTTGTATTCCCTGTTCAGGAGGCCAATGGTCAACAACGCCCAGTTGTTCAACGCCCGCGACTGAAATAACAGCACGGTTTTTCTTTTAAACTTATTAAGCATTTTGTTTATTTATTATAATTTTATTTTTTACGTTATTTCCTTTTTTAGGTTTCATTTATAATTTTTGGAATTCGGGATCTAATATCCGATAATCAATGTGCCGATTACTAGTGCAGGTCTGCAAGCGACAAAGTGGGCTGCACTCAAGAGTCTCCAACACTAACCTCGGTCGTATCGAAAGCATTACGCAAAATTACATAACTACATATGATGTTAAAACAGTTCAAAACTTGATGCACAAAATTACAATTCAAATAACTTTGGGAAAATAAACTTGTTAGCATCATTTGATAATTACAGCAGCAACTGATTGATAATTTCAGCAGCAATTGATTGATAATTTCAGCAGCAATTGATTGATAATTTCAACAATAATTGATTGATAATTTCAGCAGCAATTGATAGATAATATCGGTGGGAGTTTTTTTTTTTTTTTGTTTAGTTTTAAATTGCTTCTGCTCAGTTTCATTAAAAATCTCTAAATTTTCTCTCAGATTACCGATAAATAACACAGTTATTTATACTCAGTCACTTCAAATCAGTCTTTGATTAAGTCCCTGTATTAACTGCCAACGGCCTTCTTTCTACAGCGTACTACGGTAGATACAAATCGCCTATATCGACGTCATTACCACTAAATACAACAACCTTATAAATAGCACTGGGGATTAACTAAAAAAAAAAAAAGAGTGCTTTGTGTGGTTTTCTAGGCTCTGTCGAGTGACAAGTGTACTTCATGTTGGGATTAGCGAGGTGATACTTTGCTCGTGCAAACAAATACCAGTCCTGTCCTTTCACGTGAAAACAAGTTCCAGCACAACAGTTTTACTTCGCTGATCCCACTGGGCAACAAAATTGTCCATCATAAAATTTTTCACCCGTGCTGTTGCACACTACATTCTGAGTTACCAGTTCTGTCAGTGTTAGATCGAAAGTATACCCCCTTATACTGCCAAAGTCTACCCCGTTACACTTCCAAAGATCAGCTTTAACAGTTACATCGATTTACACAGATTTTATTTCAACCTACAGTTTGAATATGTACATGAACAGAAAGGGATTAAATAACGAAACAACTGACGGAACAAACCAGTTCCAGGACAGACCTTTTGAACTGTGATTTAGAAAGCATTACGTTTAAAATTGGAATTGAGCTCGCGTATATGCTACAGAATAATAAAGCAGTCAATTTCAGCACAATTGTTACAACAGAAAATATTCTTCACTTTCAATTTTTCATAAAACTCATGCGACACTCAACAGACAAAAGACCAGTAAAAAACTGAAGACCACAGAGGTAGGATCGAAAAGAAAACAAACTCGTGAACGGAGCGAGGAGAAAAGATGCCCAGGTATCAAGGTTATGTCAATTACTGTCCCAGTTCAAATCAATTCGATTTTCAAGTTAAATTTTAACGCACATTTTGGCTGAAACCAAAACCTGAACTGTGGTAGAAAGAACTGACAAAGATGCTCTTTTTTTTTTTTTTTTTTTGAAGAAGGGAGAGTTTCTGTCATTCGATGTTTCAAAAACTCATAAGCTTTCCAACTCCGAACAGTACCTAAGATGAAAAGTACTTGAGATAATGAGACAAAAGTATCTACATAACTCCGACACATGAATGAGCTTTAATGCTTTTTATCGCACACGTTCAATGTAACGATTGCTCCTGAAAGCTGACGCACCATCACCAAGCGTACACACTCGCTATTTTGGTGAATAAACCTGGAACCGTGGCCATCAGAAATAATTTTTGATTCTCGATAGCAGCTAAAAACTCATCCACGCAAAACAAAAGTAAAATAATTGCATAACTGATCAGTAAATAAGCGGATGCCTGATCAACAGAAAACATTTATTCAGTTCAATTTTCATTTCAACTTTTAAGTTATTATAATTTTTATTATTACTATAACGATTATTATAAATAGTTGGTTTTAATTTATATGGCAGAAGGTGTGAACGCAGGCTAGTTATGCACTCGATAAAGCAATGGTTTTGCTTCCTAAAGACGAAATTACCTTACTCTTCATGACAACAGATATCGGGTCACTGCACGGTTCCTGCAGATAAAAGTGTTACTGTACCATTGCTCCAGGCATTAAAAACATGTATCACTACTACAAGACATTAAGTATTTCACATTAACCGAACTATTAGCGAGTTAGCCGGAAGCAACTTTTGTACAAGAGGCGCATGCGTGTTTTTACAACAGCAGAAACTTTTAACAGTAGAAATACAGAAGTGTTCCAATAGCGAGGACACTGAACAAGAACGTTTTTTTCTTTTATTTTTCAGAGGCTCACTCAAGGTTAACGAACAACTTCCAAAATATATATTTTTTTAATTTAGAAAAAGCACCTCCTCATGCAATAAAAACCTTCTTGCAGACAAACCTTTGGGGTTGCTGTTAGCACAGCAAAACAGCCGGGTTTTTCTTCGAAGTCCGGTGGTGCTACACCTTAAAATCAAACAGATGATTAATAACTATCTTTCTAGACACAAAAGAACAATTAAAGAAAGAGAAAACAAACTCCAGCAAAAATACATGAATGCATCTGCTCAACCAAGACGCGCCATTACTAAATTTACGGCAGGAAACTTCCACATTAAAGCCACTATTACACATCATAGCATGAAAAATACGCGCCACGTTTAGGAGAAAACCTATCACTAGAAACACGCCAAAATTCTTATCTTACTTCAACCATAGAACCGCTTCGGTACAACATTAACACAACAGTTCCATGCACAAGCCACTGACTCACCCACAATGTTAGCAACATCGACTGCTGCTTTCTGGTCACCTTGCCACGCCCTGCAATTATACAAGCGCTTCGTTAAAATCTCGCTCATTTCGCGCGTCTTAAAATTAATTCCTAAAAGGCCTTTATGATGAACTCATTGTGCCGTTTCACATTAGGGTTTTTAACATTTTTTCAGACGCCTTAATAACTTAGTTTCTTGTTTAATAATCTGGACAATTTTTAAATTTCAGAACCTTTTCCGGGTTTTCATGAATATTAAATTCACGTACAGGAACAGTCACAAGTTTGTGTGGTTCTCCCCACAGATTCATCGTATACAAAAAGCCTCACTGTTGAGAAATAGAAGAAAAATTCCAAAAAATTCCAAATAACAAACTCCAAAATGCTTTGTATTCAAATTTATCATTGATGTAGAATTACAAACTTAATGTTTACTGTTGAAACAATAAGCAAACCCGACCTTCTGACCAGCAGCATCATGCAGCTGAGTTGTTCTGACACACGCTGGGTTTCCGCTTTGCTGTGAAGAACTTCCTGCTGCAAGCGGTTGATCGCATCCCTCAGCATTTTATTCTCTTGACTAGCGCTTGTTGCCCGGTTCGAGCTCGCACTCCCAACTCTCGGTCGGTTACTCATTTTTCTTCTTCTCTAACGTAGGAAATGAACTTTACGAACCGCCGAATATATACGGGCATTTGTTTTTAAAATATGGAAAGTTCTCTTTTCATTCCGGAGAAGTACTAGGAGATCTAAAATATGTAAAACAGCACAATTTGCACAAAGTGTTCAGTTTTCTGGCTGAGCATATAGATTTTTAATTTGCTTGCTACAATCCTAAGGCACTTTAAAGCATTTCCAGTCAAAATAGCATAAAAATAGAACATAAAAACCGTAACACTAGTATTGACATTTTACGGTCGCTGGCTCCCTCAGAGTTCAGTGGCATTGATTTCGACTTCCACTGATGTCCAACATTTCAAAGTCAATCGATTACTCTGGGCTGCGCTCTGACCATGGGCAATTGCTATTATTCGTATTGCTTTGTGTTTAATAGGTGTTTGGTTCCACCTACTAAATGCAAGCTTTAAACTGGACAGCACTGTATTAATCTGATCCACGTTTTGGTATTCCCTTATCATTTCTTGTTCAGTCGAGTACTCTGGGTTGTGACGGTATTAGTTCTACTTTCGTTAAGAAATTTACTACGGTATGTGATGGGATTATTCGGTACACAATCCACCAAAAGAAAAAAATACCAAGTCATATTTGAATTTCTATTTATCTGAATTATGCATACTGAAAACGACCGGAGACTTATTGCTGATTTATTTCTACAGAATCCTGTGTGGCGTGACCAAGCAAAAAACAACCTGATTCCAGAACAGGGTAATTATATATTTAAAAGTGAATGACTGAAGTCCAACAAACATGGCCATCTTTACAATTTCCAACGTCATAATCTCAGGACAAGGTATCCATTGACCCTGAACTGACCACAGAGGAATAACTATTGCAGCGTCACAAAAGCAAAATCGATACCATTAGAGCCCGGAGTAGATGGATAGATGGATAAGGGCTCTTTGTCCAATAGACGGAATGATAAATAATAATTTTTATTGACAAAATGATAACTGAAAATGCATTTTTGAACATTATCTGATATCTGCTTTGATTATCTTTGACATGATTTGAGCGATTATTGCTGCCAAAATATCACTTTTATACCCCACCATACCCTATCAGGCTACGGAACACAATTAATTTATCATAAATTTTGATATTCTGGCTCCAACTGTTCATTCCATAGCATATCTAACAATTGTTTCACAGAAATAGATCCTTCGGACGATGATTAAGATACTCCTTGAACTGGCTTCTCCAAACACTAAGCTTCAAAGATTTTTAACTGGAAGTTCAAACTTATATTAAAACAAAAGCAGAAACATTGACGAATAAATTTAAAATGAAATCATAATCTCATCTCTTTTCCACATTTTAAATGTCTCATGCTATAGGAAGCTACCTTCACAACCAAATTCTGACAGCTCTGCTTTCAAAAAATACTTCTTGTTTATGGACAACCAGGAAATAATTTAATTGTGGTTCGGTCCCAGTGGAATGGAATGTCAACAGGTCGATGGCCTTCAGTATAGCTCAGTACTGTGCTACGTCATGTACTATATAAACCAGAATGCAAAATAGTGGATTTTGTACAATGGTATGCTATTAAGTTTTATGCCTGAAATGAATGACTGCCAGTTGGCTTGTTTGCTATAGCTGGCATCAGAGTAACAAAATACGTACTGGCACTTTGATTCTATCAAAATTCTAGTATTAAATATGCTGCATATCCCCAACATTAATTGCGTTCTGGACTGCAAATTCTAGCTTGTGTTCATTTCGCCAACGACATCAAAGCTCAATAAGACGCAAAGGTTCCTTAGCCATTTTACTTGATGTGTATTGTGGCTTTATATATATATATATATATATATATATATATATATATATATATATATATATATATATATATATATGTGTGTGTGTGTGTGTGTGTGTGTCTGTGTTTGTGTGTGTATGTGTGTGTGCGAGGCGGCAGTTTTGTTTAGACAAGTGCTCAGAAACCAAGTGTTTTAAAACTTTACGCAAGAAATACATATTGCAGATGTGGAACACAGTGCACATTTGCCAAACAGGCAAAAATTAATTGGCTCAGTGGCAATTAATAAATAAAACACGCAATATTACCACACTGGTACCTAAAACGGGTGAAGTTGATCTGCACAGACGTTCCAAAGCGAGGAACTGCAGTGGTAAGTCGATCCAACAGTAGTGAGCTGCTTTTTGGAGCTATAGCTGTACTAGTCCTAGCTGACTCTTGCGGTCTTCCTATGACAGCAAGAGTAAAAGTTCCTACAATAGGAAATGTCGTTGATGCCAATTTTCAAATCTCGGCGCACGACTGGGGCCAACGGCGTTACTTTAGAAAGGATGCATCACATAAATGGCCCAATTATAACTTATGGCGCACATGTTTTATGGTCAGATAACAATTTTTTACTGAGAAAAATATGTGTTTTCTTGAGATCAGGATATCGAATCCCTCATTATCGCCCACAACAACAGTGAATCCACAGTTGCAAAACCATGCTTTACTCTAGTTTGGGAGTTTCGCTGAGGTCGAAAATAATGCGCCAGGGTACTTCTCAGTGTGCTTTTAAAGAAAAAAGCCTGTCAGTTCGAGCCTCTGTGTCCTTGAACGTGCGCCGAAAGACCCAGAGTCTCGAAAATTGAGATCAATGGCCATTTCTATTGCAGGAACTGTGACCCTTTCTGTCCTTCGAAGATAGAAAGGGTCCGCTGGGACTAGGGTCCGCTGGGACTATAGCTGTAATTACTCGTACTCTAGGTACAAGAAGCGCCCCCTGCTGGAGGATGGACTAGAGAATTACATTAAAAAATAATGTGGAGCTGACTCGGAGCTAGCTCCAAGAAGCGACTCGCCACTTGGGGGATCTGAAAGAGGTATGCGAAATTATTGAAGAACTGGCTCGAGGCTGCGAGTACTCGTGTTATTCTCGTGTCCAATATGGAATAGTTGACACTATTCTGGAAGTTTGGGATGGGGTAAATAGCTACATCTGTGAGCAAGCTTACAAGTGTTTGAGGTATCTCACAGGACACCGGTTAACGTTGTTATATTACACAGTTAAACAAATAAATTCTTTCAAACACGCAGCACGCCATTGTTTACATTGGTGATACCGGGTACTCTGCATGCAGAAATTATGCACGCAGTCTGGAATTCAGAGTGTTTCCAATATTTTCCCGGCAGGTCATAGTGCCAGGCATAGGCAGCAAGTTGGACTTACCATCCACATCTCTTCCGTGACTTGGGAAAAGGTGACTGTCAAGTTGGTATGACTACAAGTAAAGCACTCAAGTTGGTATGACGACAAGTAAAGCAGGGAAATATTATCACACCAACGCACTCTTCCCGCAGCTGGGTTTATTAAAGTTCTATGACCTGGTAGATCTTAAAATTTCAATTATTATGTTCAAAGGTTATCATGGTTATCTTCCCGAGAATATACAACAAAGAGTTACCTTAAGAGACTTAAGGAGTAAGTATAAGTTAAGAAGTACTGGCTAATTTAAAAGCAATTTTACGAGTACATCAGTAAAAGATAAATACGTAAGTGTTTATGGAATGAACATTTTCAATCGTCTTCCTCCAAATGTCACTAATGCAAACTCAACTAATATGCTTAAAAAATGTACAAGAAGTATGTTTTTGACGGGTATGCACGCGATAAACAGCCGTTTAATTAAATATTGTCACCGAATTGAACTACTTTTCCATTTTGTAAATTTATTAATTATGCTAATGGTTTTTCGATTAGCTTATTGTAAGTAAATAGTAGTAAAGGCGATTCTACCGAAAGAAGTTTTGTAACATATTGGAATCGACCATTCTTTCTATGTATATTGATGAAATTGTTTTACTATTTATGTTGATTTGCATGAAATACTGTATTGTTCAGATATTCAGATGAATAATTCATTGATTTATTGATTGATTGACTGATTGAATATAAAAAGATGAAGTAGTTTAGTAAGATTCCCATTAGGCCCACTCACATACCAGCTGATTATAATGCGTGTCCACAACTTCTTAATAACAATCCGTAAACGTGCAATTCAACTTTGAAAAATAAATCCCTTATTTTAACCAAACGCGGAATCCAGTTACAAAGAACCGCCTTTTGTGGGAAACATGGGGTACTGAATGTAAATTGCCGAATTTCTCGAAAAAATGACATTCCGTGCGGACAGCGTCTAGCCTCAAAATTACCCCTTTCTCCACATATAGTATTAGCATTTATTCTGCACAGTTTAAATTCTTGTGTGCCAGTTGTCTTAAGATTTCAAGGTAAATTTTCTAAGTTAAGGGTAATTTTGGTAAATGCTAACCTTTACCCAAAGGTAGGTTAGACAAACTAAGCAACAGCTTAAGAACAGATAATATAGATTAAGATTGTTCTTAATTTCGTTACTTGAAAACACGACGTTACCAGTCAGGTTGCTGTGAAACAAGATAAAGCTAGCGACAAGGAGACTACCATGCCGAAATGGCCACACGTTTATCAGCACACGTGGTGGAAAATCACGATGAAGTGAGCCTTATTTTAAGAGATATTACTGAAAGGATGACGTGAAATCGTACAAATCTTTAATTATCGCCCACCCTCCGGACTGAGAGTCGCAGGTCCATATGTATTCGTACACCCAATCACGCTTTAGCAAGTTCGGAGCTTCGCTTTTGAGGATCAGTTCGTTTGGATTTTAACAATTTTGTATAGTTTACCGGTAACGCAGTGGCAGTTAAAAAAATGAATTTTTTTAATTTTCAGGTTTCTGCTATCTGCATGAACAACTTAATTTTAATATTGTCAATGGCCACATTCTCTTGGACCGTCTCGAAAAATCAAGAGGCTCTCGGAAAATCGATGGGTGTTTTTTGGATAATTTCTCGTTATCTTGAGACAGTTTTTGTCTCGGAAAATTTCTCTGCAGAAGGTCAGATACAAGATGGCGGAAATGTAAACAAAGGCATTTCTACAGCTTATTTGCCAAAATGCATATGAATTTTAAACATTTAAGAGTAGAAATTCAGTTCAAGGAAGATTTTAGACGTGATTGCACTAGGTATAGTGAAATACAAGAGGACCCAAAAGGTTTAACCTCAATTACTATAGGTTGAGGTCGAATCTGTAACACCGTTGGTACTGCTGAAGTGGTAGAGATGTTATTAGGTAAAACAGATCACATTTAAAGCAATGCCCCAACAAACGATTGTCACAGGATATATTTCTGGGCATATTAATTACATATTTGCCTGAAACAAGCACAAAATAACTAGATTTGTGTTTTTTATTTCTCGATTTTTTGAGACGTGTTCTTTTGGACGGTGTCTCTGGAGCTTCTCTGGTCTGTTTGGAGAGTGGATTCTCAGTTTTCTGAGAGGTCCAAAAGAATGTGGCCAATGACGTGCTAATAGACTAGTATTCATGCTTGCGTAAGTAATGCTTGTTGTTTGATAATTGTTATTAACAATCCAAAATCAACCTTAATTTTGTACTGTTTCTGCAAGGCCTTGCCAGTGCTGTACCGGGCCATAGGCAGGAAGCTTTTGCCACTAGAAGGCAGCGTGTTGCTGCACTTCGATTCGCATCCCGACATGCTTCTGCCGAGGGATCTACACGCGTCGGATGTATGTGATAAGCACAGGCTGTTTGAGTAAGTTATTCGACGGGCAGCTGATATCAAAATTGATTTGAGAAATAGATTTTGGACAAGTATTATCAGGAGGTTATCACCTGCTGCCGTTAGGAAGGGTTCATCAGCAGCAACAACGATGCGTCCGACGAAATTTTATATTTTAATTACTGTAAATCCATTTTGCGCACCAGAGGGTAGATCACGTTCAATTCATTACTTAAAAGTAAATAACGGGTAGATCTGCTTAGCATTGAGGTTGCTGGGATTCAAATTTTTTTTCTGTTATGTATTTAGGTTGGTAAGTATAGAGAACTGGATACTTCCGGCAGTATATGCGGGACATTTTTCAACCTTGGTGTGGATCAAACCGCCGTGGTCTGAACAGATGTCGGAAGGCTACTCGCAGTTTTTTATTGGCAGACACAAAGATACGTCAAGGATAAGGTAGGGCTTTAGTCTGCAAGATAGCCAAGGGGTTCAGATTCAAAAATGGTCATCATGTCAAAATGTGTTGGTGAAAATGAGTTTGAAACAGACAAATCAATGCTACAGCTATCGAATACCCTACCCCCGGGCCGCAGAAAAAATTGATTGCTAACTGGAGCAGTAGCCTTTAGTATCCTGATATACACGTCATCAAGGTACCATTGTCTTACAAGCTTGGTTCTCCATTTTGTGTCTGTTGGGTGTTGTAGAGTAACAAGCAAGATGACTTACTTCGTGGGTGAAGCACTTTACTGCCATGAGTCAGAACTGTTAGACAAACGCTTGGTGTCGTTATACGTCATTGGCATCAACAGTTGGCGGAAGCTTCTAAAAGTACCAGCTGACAAACAAGTACCCTTAGTAGTGAGACAGAATAGCCAGACACAAACCGTGCACTTATGTACAGCCAACTGCAATTTTGTGAATTGCAGTAATACTCAGAAAAGAACATTTGAGAAGATTGCCAGTGAGGAGACGATTGCAGGGGGCGATTTCTCTCCTGTTGCAACGAAGAAATTGAAGTTTGACGAATCTTTTCATGAATGTTCTACAACAGTGAGCGAGGCGTGTGTCAAAGACGCCACAAGGCCACTGAGTCACAACGAAACGCACAACACACGAACTTCAGACGTGGATAGTGAGAAACAAAAACAAGACAGCGATTTGAGAGTAACGAGCGATTTCAGTGAGGAATTCTTTTCCGAATCCTGTTCGTCTGAAGATGCCGACGAGCATGACGTCATGGTGAATGACAACGAGGACAGTTTGATTGGTGATGACGTCAGAGGGAGCTCGAGTTACTGCCATTTTCTGCACTCGCCCGAATGGCTCACGCTTTTGAGTTTGTTGAGTAAAAAACCTTATGTGCTTGACATCGACCTGGATTTCTTTTCCACCATGGATCCCTTCACGCTTCAGTTTACAGCACTGCAGTATAATCTGTTGAAGAAGCTGTATGCGTTTGAGAGTCCGGCTGATGATTCCGATGAGGTTTGTATTCGCTCTTCCGGTCGTTAAGGCTGAGGCCGGTAAAACTGTAAATCATCGATTAGTCGATTATTCGAGCTTAATGTCTAAATTTTCAGCCAGTTTTCTGCTTTCATGATAATTTTTAGAAATTTCAAATTGAGAAAGCTCTTAAAATACTATTAGTATAATATTCCACAGTTAAACGGAGTGGGCAAGGGAGAAGTCAGTGATCTATTTGCCTGGTGGACTAAATGACGCAACAGGTTAATCTGCTTCTTAGAACGAAAGTTGATATATTATTTCAATCATAGTAAAGGCAGATTAAGGACGCGGTGTGTTAGCTGTCATTAACAGGGTTATTCGTCGAATTCATCGAGTCGAATAATAACCTATGATCACTGCTAGAATAGTGTCGTACAAGCTATTGTGATGAAAAAAACATTGTTCTGCATGTTTTTTATTCTGTGTATTGCTGTTGTGTCTGGTTTGTCGGAAATTATCCCCCGTGAAACGGAGGGATATAGTTTTGAACTTTTCGGTCTGTCCGTCTGTCTGTCCGTCTGTCACGCTTCAGTCTCACGCGCCTACAGGCCACATTAATACATGGATTCGGTTCAAATTTTGTACACGGCTTCTCTGGAACCTTCCGCAGTGCAGTGACCAAGAATTTTCCGGATCGACCAAAAATTGACAAAATGGAGGACATTTGAAAATTGGCACTGGACTTAGCGTATATACGGCAGTCTCACGCGTCTACAGGCCACATTAATAGACGGATTCGTTTCAGATTTTGTACACGGCTTCTCTGGAACGTTCCGCAGTGCAGTGACCAAGAATTTTCCGAATCGGCCAAAAATTGACAAAATGGCGGACATTTGAAAATTGGCACTGGACTTAATATATACGGCAGTCTCACGCGTCTACAAGCCACATTAATAGACAAATTCGTTTCAAATTTTGTACACGGCTTCTCTGGAACCTTCCGCAGTGTAGTGACCAAGAATTTTCCGGATCGGCCAAAAATTGACAAAATGGCGGACTTTTGAAAATCGGGATTGGACGTAGCGTATATACGGCAGTCTCGCGCGTCTTCAGGCCACATTAATAGACGGATTCGTTTCAAATTTTGTACACGGCTTCTCTGGAACCTTCCGCAGTGCAGTGACCAAGAATTTTCCGGATCGACCAAAAATTGACGAAATGGCGGACATTTGAAAATTGGCACTGGACTTTATATATACGGCAGTCTCACGCGTCTACAGGCCACATTAATGAATGGATTCGTTTCAAATTCTGCACACGGGCTCCCTTGGCACCTTCCGCAGTGCAGTGGTCAAGCATTTTCCGGATGGGACTTGACAAAATGGCGAATTTTTCAAAAGCGGCGCTGTACTTAGCGTACCTACGACAGTCTCACGCGAATACTGGTTAATGGATTGATCCGTCTAAATGTTAGACACTACGTCGACTTACATCCTTCCACTTGTAAATTTTTTTTGCGTAGTCAACACGCAACAGCCTTACACAAACCATATCCCCCACGGGGGATAGACGTACTCTTCGAGACGTAGTCAAGTTTAACAATGCATTGGCTAAGTCCGGTTTGGAACGTAATTGTTAAGGTTGTTCTTCTTCCACTCAACACACATTGACTCGGCCATCAGATGCCGAGTACTCTCGCGGTACTCCAGTACTAAATGTTCTGTTTGTTACACCATGAGATACTCTCTTGGCTTGCTTATTTGTGTAGTGTTACTGTAATAATGACTCTTGACAATTTGTAAATATGCCGAGTTGAGGCCGAGTCATTGTTTCCTTGACCTTTTCAGAGTATTGCCGCCTGCGTTACAAAACGAGAAAATCACCTGAAAGAATTAAAGTCGATTTTCACTGCCATTCAAGAAAAGAAAGAAGTACATTATGGAAGTCCTGAAAGGTGTGTATACAATTTTTTTTTTAAATTGGAGAAAGGGCTAGATCTGCACGGAACACTGTGCCTCCTATTCGCTTGGCCAGTTGATAATGTATACCATTCGTTATTAAAAAGCCCATTACTGTTCTGCAAGAAGAGTGCATATGTATACCCCAAGCAACATTCGAAGGCTGATATGTAGTATACAGATGTATTGCAACAGCAGATTCCCGAGTTGGAGATCTCGCGTGTTAAGAATTTCCACCAGAGTGCTTTGATGTGATGTTTTTGGTGGTGTTTCATAATGTTGTTTGTATCCAGTAATAAAGTAGAGGTATCATAGAAGATATATATATATGTCTCTTTGGTTTTTAATCATTGGAAATATTTTTGACGGACGGTAGATCAAGCTAAGAATTATAGTGAAGAGTCCAGTCTTTTGATTGAAGTCAGTGTATCATTCATACGAGTTACCACTTAATATGGCTAGATTACAAAAAAAAAAAGTTATGCGCTGCAAACCCTATTTTAAGTAAAAATAAGTAAACGCCATTCTTTGCCGAATTAGTGAGCATCAAAATGTCGTGAATAATGTAGGGGTAGAACATGGAGCTGGATGCTTTGTAATAGGTACATTAATTTTCAACCGACTCATGGCTGTTTCCGGCTGGGGGCTGTGCTCACGATAATGGCTTGTATTACTTCTGCAGCGACAAGTTATCAAAAGTGTTTTCGAAAATAAGTATGTGTGATTTTGTTGTTGTTGCCAGGAAAGAAGTTATTGAAAAACTGCTTAGATCTCTAGTCTGTGATCCACCTCAGGGTATTGCCATTGTGGAGCCAAATCCAGAATGCACAACACCCGCAATACCGATTGATTCTAGTCCCAAAGAAGAAACTATTACTGATTCTACGCAACTGGCTTCAGAGCAAGAACTACATCTGTCTTGTCCCACAGAAGAACCGATTGTTGAGAAATCGAGCAGCATTGACAGTGAGTCTGAAGTAATCAGTTCCGCCAATCAGATAAGCTCTATATTACAAGTGAGCGGTCGAAATGTCGTCATCGATTTTGATTGGCTGCACGAAATAGGATGTGGCTGTGACGATACAGACTTGCCGCATCACGTGAGTAGTGACGTCGAAATAGAAGACTTAATCTGTGCCGTTGAAGATGTTTTGGGAACCTTACCGGAACCGAAAATCATAACTATAGCAAGGTAAGAGTTCTTGAACATTTTTGAAGTTTTTTTCCCCCCACAATTTCACGTTTGAAGCTATTGTTCTACGGTGGGTCATTGGTGCAGTTAAATAGTGAAATAAAACAGCAAAGTGGATAAGGACAATGTTGTCTCAGATGTACTTTGCATTGAAATAGTTTACACGGTCCGAATATATGTCATTATACAATCCATAAATATGATGCAATTACATGATCCAGAAATATGATGTCATACAATCCGCAAACCTGATGTGGTTACCCAACCCGTAAATATAATGTCATTACACGATCCGTATCTATAATGCAGGGGTGCACGTAAGACCTTCGCATTTCGCCATGGCGAAGGTGAAATCCATTTGGCGAAGGTGAACAGATTCACCTTCGTCAATTTGGCGAAGTGAATTTTAGGCCAAAAAAAATTATTATAATAAAATCAAAATATGGACTGAATAATTACCGATGTACTTCTATAAAGACATAAACTGGACCATATAGTTAAGAATATGTTTACTTTAGATGCAATAAACAAATTAAGTTACAGTTTTAGTAAGAGGGTTAATTTGGCGAAGGTGAATTCGATTTGGCGAAGGTTAGCTGAACGGCCTTCGCCAAATTGGCGAAGGTGAAAAAATCCTTATGTGCACCCCTGATAATGTCATTACACGATTCATAAATGTGGTGTCATTACACCTTCCATATATAAATGTTATTACACGCTGTATGTGATTGCATTACACGATCCATATATGTGATGTCATTGCACGATACACAAATGTCATTAGACGATCCGCAGAAAACGATGTCATTACAGATTGCTGTTGAGTTGACCTCTGGTCATTTACAGGTTATTTTGTTGAAAGACATTCATGCGATCTTTCGCAAGGTGTGTGATGGATTTGTTTGTTTTTTTTTTCAGATCGAGCGAAGATGATTACTGTCCGAAAGCACAAGTGGAGACCATTCAGCAGTTGACCGTGGGCATGGTCAGGCGTTTGTATCAGCACTGCCGCGTCACCCTGGAGTACATGATCGATTCGTCACCGTGAGTCACATCTCCGGTGCAGCACATGAAGCGGAAAGGAACGGAATCGGCTCGACCAGAACTGACTGAACAGAAGTTTTTGAAAACAATCTTGTTTTCTAGTGAAAAAAAAACTACTTTTTCCGTAAAATGCTGATATTACAAAGCTGGAAAGCGTGCTATCATTTGTAAGAACCGCGAGGAATAATCCACGTGATTTTACACGAAATTAGCAATTAACCAATTAATCCAACCTTGCCGTAAACAATCATGAATTGATCAATTCGCTGTTTGTCGACAAAAATATGATAATCAAGTGCAAAAGACAGCTAAGAAATTCGCTGTTGGACAAGGCATGAAGTTAACGAGAAAATTGGTTCGGAACACTATAAAAAGATGGTTATATTTTCTAGTTCCATCAAAATGTGGTAGCATTGTTAGTTTATGTGCAAAGGATGATAAATGAATTCATGATTAAAACTGGCATTAATCAAAATTTTGAGACCCCATGAAATTGTCTCAATGGGTTTGAATGCAGAGGCTGGGGCCCTGCGGGACATCAAGCTGAAAATTGAACTTGATGCTCTGCACTGTTTGCAGCTACCTAATGCATTTTGCGCCCCTGCTGCTAGTTTTGATGGGTAGGCAATGGAACGCAAATGGCACATACGTGATTGGCTGGCGCGCCACGCTTCTACTTCCGGTTTTGATGACCAAGTAAAACCAATAAATATGGTCACAGATTGACATATCTGGCTTGTTGCGAGGCCCTTCAAAGTGTTCAACAGTTTTAAAGAGAGACAGTCTGAAGTCTGATATACCCCAACAGAAGTACTTTATAAATGAGCCAACTTTGTTAATTTTGAAATTGCTCAGATTGTACAGATTTGAAATCAGTAGAATAGCTACATTAAAAAATGCAAAATAAATTTCGAATGTTGATCATGCACCAAAGAAGTCGATGTCCATTTTCTTATGTACTGGTTGCTGAGAGAAATGCGTATCGCTTTAAATGCATTGTATTTGTGGAGAAATTTATAGATTAAATATGTTCATGGTTAAGAGCTGTATATAGTTGTGTAGTTTGTCTTTGTAATGAAATTTTTTCCCTTCTGTTTATGTAGAATAGCTTTATTTTAAATAAAAAAGATTTAATAACTAATAGATAATGAAGGGAAAATGGAAGTAGGGAAATAATTTTTTTCCAAAATGCAGTTATTCCGTATAAATTATCTAGTTATATAGTTATCCATATTTAACTGTGATCTTGTTTGCGGATTTGTCTATGAAATACCCAAGAGTGTTGCGATATACTCACAGACATACTAGCAAATGTACTTACAAGTGCTAATATTATGTGACTGCGGTACTGTTGTTTTCGGCTTTTCTCTTAATCAGCAACATTTGAACGTAAGTTTTGAAGAGGGGTCTGGGGTTGAGAAGGGTGGGGGTGGAGCGTTGGAGAATCTGCATGGCAGGTTTGAGCAAGTTGTTTGGAGCTTTTCGCCGTCCTATGAGCAGTTGCCTGCGGGTTTGGTACGCCGGCAGTCACACTGCCGAGTCTTGTATTTCACCAATTGTGCATTCATTAATTTGCCACTTCGATTCCGTTATTGTATAAAAATAAGTCCCGATGCAAAAAAGCATTCTGATTCCGTTATTGTATAAAAATAAATCCCGATGCAAAAAAGCATTCTGATTCCGTTATTGTATAAAAATAAATCCCGATGCGAAAAAGCATTCTGATTCCGTTATTGTATAAAAATAAATCCCGATGCAAAAAAAGCATTCTGATTCCGTTATTGTATAAAAATAAATCCCGATGCAAAAAAGCATTCTGATTCCGTTATTGTATAAAAATAAATCCCGATGCAAAAAAGCATTCTGATTCCGTTATTGTATAAAAATAAATCCCGCTGCAAAAAAACATTCTGATTCCGTTATTGTATAAAAATAAATCCCGATGCGAAAAAGCATTCTGATTCCGTTATTGTATAAAAATAAATCCCGCTGCAAAAAAGCATTCTGATTCCGTTATTGTATAAAAATAAATCCCGATGCAAAAAAACATTCTGATTCCGTTATTGTATAAAAATAAATCCCGATGCGAAAAAGCATTCTGATTCCGTTATTGTATAAAAATAAATTCCGATACAAAAAAGCATTCTGATTCCGTTATTGTATAAAAATAAAATCCCGATGCAAAAAAGCATTCTGGGTAATCGAGCATGGTCCAGCAAAAAAAGAACGATAAGAACTCTAGCATCACTGAGACAGCCTCTGTATCTTGGTCATCACAGCCATGGTGGAGAAAATCAACTATTAGTGTGTTTTTCTTCTTTGTTTTTTTTTAAATGATTAATCCGCACTGGAATCCTGCAAGTTTTCTCTGCTGAGCATACGCATTTGAAATCGTGAACTGGTTTATTGGTCGATCTGGTCTTGTGACGTCAGTGTGTGAGGAAGATATTCTTCTTCTCAAAGGAAAGGAATCCTTAACTACTGTTAAAATGTCAGAGGTAATGAAAGTATCAATACCAAATTAAGTTCGAGTTTTTTTTTCAATCACCTCGATATTATAGATTCCAGGGTTATCACATCACTAAAAGTTAAAAAAAATGTTCCGAAGTCAGTGAAACAAATATTTGTACGAGGCCATGTGACACAATCTTGTGGCTATTTCTGGGTCAGTTCTAACTAAAATAGTACCTAAAGCCACTTAAGTTTATTAACGATGCTTATCATTCTGCATTGTCTCGAACTGGAATTTTCTCTCGCTCCACCCAGCGGTTTTCTTGAATTAATTTTATGAAATTAATTTTGTCGCAACATATGGAGATAATTCAGTTTTGCTTATGAAATTAAAATATAAACCTTTTGTTTGTGTCGGGATAGGGTGGAGGTTCCGTCCAGGTTAAACTCGTGTAACATTAAAAAATATAAACTATCAAAGTTATTCATTAACTTTAATGTGGACAACATAGTTGTTTTGCTTTAAAAATAAAAGAATACTAGAAACTCAGAACAAGCCTGTCACACATTTGATGAGCACAGAGTAATAGTGGAATTCTTTACTGCTTGATATCTTCTTTGAAAACTACTTCAAATCTAATTTACCTGTCTGCCTCTATCAGCGGAGCAGCATTTAGCCGAAATTGACATTTGCGATAGTTCACCGAAATTTGTAGTTTTTAGACCAGCCGACTTCGTCGGACTGGTCTTATCAGTAGAGGGGCATCCGTCGCTGCATGTATGTATTTATGTAAACTTTTGCTTAAAATGCTTCTGCTCCTTCAGTTTTGATCGGATTCCTTTCGAATTTTCTCTACTTAGGCCTCTCTTGAAAAATCACTTTTTTTGGCGATCCACCAAAAATTGGCAAAATGCGGGCATTAAAATTTTTTGGTTGCCAATTTTCACAATACTTCTCCCACAATTTTGATTGTGTTTTCTTCAAATTTTGTGTAAATGTTCACTGGGAAAGTCTGTCTTGAAATTTGTTTGGCGATCCACAAAAATTGATTAAATGCGAGGTATTTTAAATGTATTGATAACCAATTTTCAAAATGCTTTTTCAACAATTTTGATCGAAAAATCTTTCCCATTGCGCCAGATTGCGCCCTAGATTTTTCGCGATTTTCAAAATTCTTCTTCTTCAACAATTTTGCATGAATTTTCACTGGGCCGTCCTGTCTTGAAAAATTCCAAAAGATCCAAATGGAAATTGGCTAAATGGAGGGGGGGGGGGGGCATTTTGAAAGTTGTTAGTAGTTGATTTTCAAAATGCTTTATATTTACACAGTTTGGATCGGATTCCTTCCAAGTTTTGTACGAATGCTTACTTTGTAGGCATCGCTTGAAATTTTTTGGTGATCCACCAAAATTGGCCAAATAGGGGCATTTTTCAACAGCCAGTTTTCCAAAGGCTTTTTCTTCCACAATTTTGATCGGATTGCCTTTAAATTTTGCATAAATGTTCACTAACGTGTCTTCCTAATACCTATGAAAAGCAACTTTTTTGGCGATCCATAAAAAATGACCAAATGGGATGGGGGTAGAATTTTCAAGATGGGTTTACTCTCACAGTTTGAATCGGATTGCTTTTCAGTTTTGTGTGGATGTTCCCTAGGCGGTTCTGTCATAAAAAATACGTTTTTTGGCGAACCACCGAAACAGGGGGCATTTTTGGATGTGTTCGTAGTCAATTTTCCGCACAGTTTTGATCGGATGGCCTTCAAATTTGCCTAAATGTTCAGTAGCATGTCCCCTCTTGTGAAGTTACTTTTTTGGCGATCCACTAAAATTGGCTAAAGTAGGGGGAGGGGGGCTATCTTTCTGCAGCTGATTTTCAAAATGTTTCTTCTCCCACAATTTATATCGGATTTCTGTCAAAGTTTGTACGAATGTTTACTGGGTAGGTTTGTCTTGAATTTGTGTGGCGACCAGCCAAAAATTGGCCAAACAGGGGCCGTTTAAAAATTTTCTAGTGGCCAGTTTTTCCAAAGGTTGTTCCTTCCACGATTTTAATCGAATTGTATTCATATTTTGCGTAACTGTTCACTGGTCTGTCCTCTCTTGGGAAGTTACTTTTTTGCCCAGCCACCAAAATTGGCCAAATCCTCCCACAATTTGAATAGGATTGCCTTCAAATTTTGCATAAATGTTCACTAGGCGGCTTTCTTTTGAAGTTACTTTTGGCGATCCGCCTAAAATTGGCTGAATGGGGGCATTTGTAAAATATTTAGTAGCCGATTTTCAAAATTCTTCTTCTGCCATAAGTTTGATTTGAGTTCTTTCCAATTTTGTACGTTTTTACCTGGCTGGTTCTCTCTTGAATGCTTCTACTCCCACAATTTGGATCAGATTACCTTTAAATTTGGCACGAATGTTTACTGGACAGACCTCTCTTGAAATGTTTTGGCTGTCCACCAAAAATTAAATGAACGGGCATTTTAAATTTTTTTGTTAGCTAATTTTCCAAAAGTTTTTTTTCTTCCATAAATTTGATCGGATTGCCTTCAAATTTTGCAGTAATGTTCACTAAGCTGTTCCCTCGTGAAAATTACGTTTTTTGGCGATCCACCAAAATTGGCTTAACGGGGGTGGAGGGGGCATTATAATTTGTTGGTTGCCAGTTTTCAAATGCTTTGTCTCCCATAATTTTGATCGGGTTGCCTTGATCGGTGGCACAGATGTTCACTGGGCGGCCCTCTCTTGAAAATTTACTTTTTTGGCGATCCCCCATATATTGGCTGAATGGCGGTATATAAAAAATTTACTAGCAAATTTTCAGAATACTTCTTCTCCCACCATTTTGACCGGATTCTTTAAAATTTTGTAGGAACGTTCAATTCTGAATAACCGGTTTTTACTTCGCAAAAGCTTTGAATTCGCTTATCTCCACTTTTAATGGGAACCCTTCCAGTAATATTTACCACGCAATATAAAAAAGAACTTTTTGAGGTACTGTTCAAGATACTCTAACCCTTCCTTCCATCCTTCGACCAATCAGAATGCCTGAGACATCGTCTGCTAGTCTCGTATAAACGACATTCCCTTTTTGCGTGGCGTCTGTACAACACGCCATTCTGTGTGCTGCCGGTTTTTTACAGCAAGGGAATTGGTTTTAGGTGCGAATCGCTTCATTTTTACTTAATTCACTACCTAATGGATTATTTTATCTATTATTCTGCGTTGGGATAAATTTATGGAGCCGAAGTGTGTTAATTCGACATCTTATTCTTCGGTCTGATTAGGTTGAGTTTGCACGATCACGGAGACACTTTCCTAGTCCCGAGAAGTGCGCCTCTTTCTCCACTTTCTTTCAGATCGAGGAACTTACCAGTTCCACCTCAGTTCGTCTAGGAGTAGGATCTTTTCAGGCTGCTGGACATGATCAGACTCCAAGCTTTACCAGCCAGCTGTGTCATCGCGGAAATGGCCAGTTTTGCTTAAGCTTTACTCCATGGGTCGCTTCTCAGTCTTCGTAGAGCAGGTTCTGCAAGTCTGACAGCGTTCTCCGACGAAAAGAGACGTTTTCTGTGACGTCTGAGGGTCATTTTCCTTGCCAGGACCGTTTTCCCATTGTGGTCATACGGTCACGGGTGCGAGAAGACCATTCTGGTCTAACGGGATTTACAACCCGTTACGGTCCGATGGTCCCAGTTGCATCTGAGGCAAGAGAGATCCATATCCAACACGGGTAGTTCCATTACGGTCCAGCCCGTTACGGCCCGGGAACGCTACCGTTCCGGGAAGCATCTCTTTTCGTCTTTTCCCTAGACCCAGCGAGTTATTGCGGTGTTTAAGCAATTGTAAACACAGCTTGGAGGGTTAAAGCTTGCAGTTGAAGCAAAGCACTGAGAAATGTAGTATTGTGCGTTGTTTTATACTACATATTCTCACCGTTGTTTTTCTCTGCTTGCATTTCAGATATGACAGAGGCCAGTCTACATTTTCCACCGTTACTGCCTCAGTGTATTCATCCTCCAACTTCGTGTAACCCCCACTCCATCTGCGACCGCTGCAGACGGAATAGTGGAATACCTCTGTGCGAGCCAGACAGCCCGTGCGGCGAGTGCCTACATCTCACTAAAGAGGATTGGAAAGTCCTATTACGGAATAGGACCAAGAACGAGCGCAGGAGGGATAAGCGCAAATTCCTTTCGTCAGCTTCGTTTGTTACTCGTGAATTTATTCAGGATACCATGAAAAAGGCTAGCTCCGTTATTCTGGGCCAGGTCTCCACCCCCGTACACGTAGACACTGGTGCAGAATCGGAATCCGCTACGCCAGTTAAGAGACATAAAAAATCCAAGAGTAAAGGACGTGCATTTTCTGAGACTGTAGCAGAATTGGATATCCCGGAAGGGCAAGAACGGGATCGTCTCCGCGAGGCATGGGCCTCACCTCCTAGAGTGAAACCCATTGGCAGTCCAGGAGGGGCGTTTAAGTCCCCGTCTGAGGAACAAGTGACTTTAACGCATAAGGATACGGAAACAGTTCTTTCGGCGGTTACAGGCCAGTTAGGCATTCCCCCGCGAGAGGACTTATCCCCCCTCCTCAGCTACAGCGTCTCCCGAGTGAATTTTCAGCGTTCTTGTCTATGCAATCGCAACTGCAAAAGCAACTTTTGGATTCACAAAATCAAGTTCAGAAGCAGGAGAGTCTGCTTAGTCAAAAACAAAAGCCTAAATCATCAGCTACGGTCTCTCGCCCTCCTCCGGAGATTCAGTCAGTGGCAGCGATGTCGGACTCGCCTGTACCTCACCCCCCGCTGGACTCTAACGTGGATATTCCCGAAACGGTCACCATCAGCGAGGAGGATTCCGTGGGCGTGCCCCTTTCGGGCCAAGTCTCTGCATTGCTGGAAGATGACGAGGAAATCGGGCCGATGGAAACTTCTCCCCTAGCAGCAGTCCCAAGCAACAGGGAGAAAGAAATTTACACCCCAGTAGGGGAACCCCACATGTCACATTTTCCACAATCCCAACTCCCAGAAGCAGCATCTGATGAACAGGAGTCGGAGGTGGAAGACGGGGAAGAAGAATCCGAGGGTTCCCCAGTACATTCCCGTTGTCATTTACCGTTACGGGCAGTGGAGCAGGTGCGTTCTCCCGGCCAAGGGCATCGACTTTGGAGAGACCCAGCGGCAGCGGGCAGACGGCCCATCCGTACTCCCTCTCCACCAGACCTTGCCCCATCGGTCGAGGACGCGGCCCCCTCGAGTTCTGCTTCTACGATTGCACCAGAAGACGTGCCGTTCAGGGATGCCATTCAAGACATAGCCCGCTTAGCAGAGGTCTCCTGTGGCTCCCCAAATTTGGATAAGGAGGATCCGCCCATTAGTTTGACATCTCAGGCCGCTCCACCACAACAGGACTCTTTTATCGCACTAGCCACCAGCGAGGGCATTGCTCATGCTGTCACGGTCCGCGCCAAGGAGTTCAAGAAGATGGACGCCGGTGAGGGTCGCACACTGTCGCGTTTCCACTTATCTAAACATTGCCTAGTATAGTACGACCAGGCCCATATCGGTCAGCGGATAAGAAAATTCCCCTAGAGGCACTGGAACAGCCCGTGAAGCGTACAGTCTGGATGCCCACAGTGCGTAGTGACTCAGACATTCCATTAGTGGAGAAAGACGCCAAGACCATCGAGGCATCTTCTCGCCACATCCTGAACATTATGTCATTTCAAGATCACGCACTTAAAGCACTAAAGTCGCGTTGGGAAGAACTTCGCCTTAGTGATCCTGTGTCTACTAAACTGATGGAATGCCTGGCCTTAGCTACCCGAGACGTGGTCAAACTTTCCACCTTTTTGATGACGTCAATGGTCTACCTACGTCGAGATGCCTTTCTCCAGCACTGCTGGTCTAGTGTCAAAGGTTTACGGGATCTGCGCCATGCCCCTATCCTGGAGGAACGAGAGCTATTTCCTCCCGCCGAGATAGAGAGGGTGAACCAGGAAAGTCGTTCGCTTTCGCAAGATTATGCCCTGATGTCCAGGATGTCTCGCTCCTCCTTCAAACGCCCACTGAAGAGGAAGAGACCACAACAGTCCTCTCCGGCACAGTCTAAGCCGAGTGCGCAGCCACAACAGCCCCCTGTCAAGAAACCGAAACCCAGCCCCAGCAGCAAGACAGAGGGTCCGTCTCCACAGTCGTTCAGGTAGCAACCAATCAAAGTACCGTCACGAGATTCCCTCATCTCCTGGCGATACTTTAACAAACTTTAAAGACTTGGAAAATTTACTTTCCTTAAATGCCTCCTTGCCCGTAGGAGGGAGACTAGGAAAGTTTTGGCAGCAATGGGCAGAAATGGGGGCGTCTCGAAGGGTAGTACGTTGGTTAAAGAGAGGTTACTCCCTACCTTTCAAACGAGACCGGAACGGGCTCAGGTGCCCTATTCCCCTAACCGCCCATGCGCCAAGACGACTAGTCACCTCTTACGCCAAGGGGTCAGAAAAAGATCGAGCTCTTCAAGAAATGCTATTGAGCTTGTCTCAAAAACAGGCGATAGAGGAAATGCCAGAAAATCAAATGGGTTTTTTCAGCAGGGTTTTTCTGGTTCCCAAGAAATCCGGAGGGTGGAGGCTAGTAATCGACCTCTCCCCCATAAACGGTTTTCTCCGAGTGGTCACCTTTCAGATGGACACGGCCCAGGTGATAAAAGGGTCATTACGGGAAGGGATGTGGGGTACCTCCATAGATCTCTCCGATGCTTACCTCCATATTCCTCTTCACCGCTCGGCAAGGAAATTCCTAGCCTTTCAAGTAGGGAAAAGACGGTTTTGGTTTCTGGCACTTCCCTTCGGTCTGGCTACGGCCCCGCACGTTTTCTCCAAGGTCATGAAAGTACTGAAAACATGGGCACGTCTAGAAGGGATGTTAGTCTTTCAGTATCTGGACGACTGGTTTCTGGCGAATCAAGACAGGCAGGTAACCGAGAATCATACAATGTCTTTAGTTCGCAAGGCACTAGAGGTAGGTCTAGTAGTAAACCTAGCCAAGTCCGAACTAACCCCCAAACAGTCCATTACCTTTCTAGGGGAGTTATGGGATCTGGCAATAGCAAAGGCGTTCCCTACGCCAGAACGCCGCCAGAGAATTGCAGATGCCATAAAAGGTATTTCCCCAGGAAAAAAGGTGAGATTACAGGCCATGGAATCTCTCCTTGGCCTGTTAGTGGCAACAGAGAAGACAGTCCCCCTGGGCCGTCTCCATTACAGGCCATTTCAAAGCCAGGTAAGATGGGCGTTGCATCAGGGTCGTTCACCCGCAGCAAGGATGCAAGTTTCACAGGTAACCCTACAAGCCCTCCAGTGGTGGTGCGACGTTCTAATTATGTCCGAAGGAATGCCATTTCAGCCCCCCACCCCGGAGATAGAGATTCAGACCGATGCGTCCCATTCGGGGTGGGGAATTTATTGGAATGGTCAGGTATGGCCACCCTCGCTTCAGTCCTACCACATAAACTGGCTGGAGCTTCGGGTAGTCTGGATTGCCCTAACCAAACTGACCAACCAACTCAGAAACAAGGCAGTCCTCTTTCGGTTAGACAATTCCACAGCCATAGCTTACCTCAACAAGCAGGGGGGTACCAAATCACGGTCCCTGTCCAAACTCGCGTTTCAAATTCTTACAAAGGCCAGGGAGGAACAGGTGACCGTCTCCGCCCGTCACCTGGCCGGGAAATTAAATGTCCTAGCGGACTTAGCTTCCAGACAGGGTCAAGTTATCAACACCGAATGGTGCCTATCCCCTCGGTCCTTTCAGTGGGTGACACACCAATCTCCAAGGGGTGCCCCGACTCTGGATCTGTTTGCAAACGCTATTACCACCCAACTTCCCCGGTACGTGTCCCCTTGCCCGGACCCAGCAGCTTGGGCAGTAGACGCCCTCAATTGTCAGTGGCCACGGGACGAGGTACTGTATGCCTTTCCCCCACAAGCAATCTTAGGGCAAGTCTTGCAGAGAGTAATCGGGTTGAAACCACCGTTCCTATTACTCATTGCCCCATGGACACCGGAAGCCCCATGGTTCGCCCTCCTACTCCATTGCAAGGTAGTAAGGTTGATACCGATCCCATGCCACAACGAGTTGCTATCACAACCCCATTGGCATCACTTCCACCCCTCCCCTCGCTTACTGAACCTCCACCTATGGTGTCTGACCAGGCCTTTCTGAAAAACAAGGGTTTTTCTCAACAGGTGAGAGAGAAAATAGTAAACAGTCACAAGGGCTCGACGGCCAAAGTTTACAGGTCGCAGTGGAATAAATTTGCCGCTTGGTGTAGCACTTCTAAGCTAGATCCGTTTCAGGCTAGCCCAGCAGTGGTAGCGGATTTCCTCGATCACCTTTTCACGGAGGTCAAATTAAAGGTAGGTTCCATCGAAGGCTATAGGGCCGCTATAGGGTCAAGACTCAAAGCGTCTACAGGCTACGACCCGGGCGAAGATACATCCCTATCACAACTAGTAAGACACTTTAAAGTAAACTCCCCACCCTGCCCATCCAACATAGCGCAGTGGGATTTATCGTTAGTCTTACGGTATCTTCAGCGCCCAGATGTTTTTAGTAAAGACGTGATTTCAGCAAAAAACGCAACTTTAAGATTCGCGTTTTTATTGGCTTTAGCTTCGGGCAAAAGAAGAAGCGAAATCCATGCCCCGGACAGAAAGGTAAATAAAGATAAGGGTACATGGGAGAAGGTCACCCTAGTCCCCAGAGCAGGATTCATGGGAAAAACCCACATCATGACCCAACGGATGGGAACGTTCGATCACATTACCCTCCCATCCCTACAAGATGACCCCGACTCAGACGGTCTGGTCTCTTTGTGTCCCGTCAAAGCGCTGCAACAGTATTTAGAAATGTCAGAGGCCTACAGATCAAAAAATCAGAAGGCTCTCATCATTTCTTTTATGCCGAAATTTAACAAAGATCTTTCCAAGCAGTCGATCTCAAATTATATTAAAAAGATCATTGTGGCAGCCTATGACGATGCACAAATCGACCCTAACCCGTTAGGGGAATCGAGCATCAAAGCCCATCAGGTAAGGCAAGTAGCCAATTCCCACAGGGCGGTACGTAACGTGTCCCTTTCGGATATATTAAAAACAGGTTGTTGGGTTTCCCCCAACTCGTTTGTTAAATACTATCTGAAAGATTTTTCTCAAGATGAATTGTCTGGTTTATATTAATTAGGACCGTTCGTGGCTTCAGAAACGACCATTACAGGCTGAGTGTTTCTGTTGTAGGAATGCTTCTCCCAAGTTCAAGAACAGGGGCAAGCACAAGGGTAACTTCTCCAAGGGCCGTAACGGGAACAATAACAGCAACAACAAGCCACGAAAGTAACAACCCACAAGAAGGTTTTTCCTTCTTACTCTGAACATTTCGCCTTTCGCTCAGGTCCTTCGGACCATTTCGGTTCCGTGCTTATATTAAGTTACGGACAAACGCTGGACGGTTATGTTTAATTAAGCATTTATATACTCCGAAGTGTTCAGGATCGCATGTGTAATGAGTACAGCCCAGTCTTCGGTCTTACGGCTACTCGGATGCTTAAGTTTTGATCTCCTTTCTTCAAGTTTTTCAGAAAGAAAGGGGGGACCATGTCGGTCCCAGACATACCCAGTGACCGTACACCCGTTGTAGCCGGAAGGCCGAAAGACCGGTCTATGGTCCATGGTATGAGGTACCATAGTGTCATTATGGGCTTATGGGACCATAACGGCCCCATATAGGAAAACAGGCATAAATAAGCTAAAATTTCTCTGTTTTTCATTTTATGACAATTTACAGTAGTTTTAGAACTATCTAGTCAATCGCTACGAGTTTATTTCAAATAAAACGTGGTAATTTATCAAATGGGAAGAAGAAAAGTTAGACAGCGGACTCGCTCTCTTTTTCCAAGTTTGAATAGCATGTCTTGTAAGACACTTCAGTCACTTTACTAGAAGTGTCAAAGAGTTTATTTGCGTAATTCTTATGGATTTACGATCGTTTTGTAGTACTTCTAAATAAACTTAATTGTTCATCAATACATAGCAAGTGAATAGTGAGAACTTGAGGTAGGGATCCATCCGGTGGGCGGTTGGAGGGGGATGGTGATAGTTCTCAAAAAAGATGATGGCATGGTTGGAAGCCTTTCTCATCTCAACTGACAGTTGCTGTGATATTTTTACTTTGTTATGATTTTACCTTATGTTGAAAGACCGGAATGGTGCGCCTCCGGACTTTATTTAGGAAATCATTAAAGAATTGAAACTTAGCTGACAAGTTTTATTTCTTCTTTTGCTTCGAGTGCACAGCACTCCTCGCTTACATACAATGAGCTTTTACAAGCCATCGTGTAATTCGCGACCTTTTTGGGCAGTTCAAGAATGGCAGGCTCCCCTGCTCCGGACTCAAGTCCCATTAAAAGTGGAGATAAGCGAATTCAAAGCTTTTGCGAAGTAAAACTATCGTTTTATTTCGTAAAACGAGCTTTTACGAGTAAAAGCGCAATTCGCGTTCTCCACTTTTAACTTTGATTTTAACCCGTCCCATCCATCCCCAACTAGCCTGGGCGTGTTATACCGCCTTTTGGGGCTAAAAAGGGAATGTCGTTTATACGAGACTAGCAGATGATGTCTCAGGCATTCTGATTGGTCGAAGGATGGATGGAAGGGTTAGAGTATCTTGAACAGTACCTCAAAAAGTTCTTTTTTATATTGCGTGGTAAATATTACTGGAAGGGTTCCCATTAAAAGTGGAGAACGCGAATTGCGCTTTTACTCGTAAAAGCTCGTTTTACGAAATAAAACGATAGTTTAAAATATGACTACCACTTTTTGGCGACCATACAAGCCTGTTGATACTTGATTTGCTAGATCTCGGTTGGTCACAATGTTCCTGGACATTCTTGTTATTGATTCCTCTCATCGTGCCAAGCGGTGACAGCAAAGACATTTGTTAAGGTGAAAGGAGAAAACTGACAATGTTGACAAAATGTAGATTTGGTAGACGCCTAAGTAACATTGATACCAAAGAGCAATTGTGCCGGGTAAGTGGGACGATATTCAGTGTTTGTGTTTTTTCTTGAACTTTTCCTTTTTTGTCAATATTTGGCAAGTTTTTGACGAACTGATAAGAAAAATACTCCAGTCCCAGTGAAGATCTACATGAAGTAATCCCTCTTAATTTGAAAACGGTTGAAACATAACTAGTATTTTTCTGTGTTTATGAATTTGGCCGTTTTTGGCCGATGTCCTGGCAAATTTTGGTCAGCTGAAAAAAATCACGCATTAGTTGGAGAGCGAAGCTTCGGATATATATTCCTGTGAAATTTCAAAGCAATCAAAACAAATTTGTAGGAAGAGCAATATTTTGTGTGTGCGTCAAAAACTGGGCTGATTAAATATAACATGATAGCAACCGAACCGACCCTGTTCATAATGAAGAGTATATTAAAAAATACATAATATAATCTTAATCTTAATAATACCACTAATGATATACTGGCAGGTGCAGTCATTATCTTACAGACAGATTTAATTTTTAAAGGTGCACATTTTATGATTCCAAGTGCTCGCACAAAGGTAACTTCCCAGATGTACATGGAGTAGATGAAGACCGTCATGCCTCACTGTCTTAGTATTCAAAAGGTCACGCTGATAATGTTTAATACCAGCCCTCTGCCCCCCTACCCCCCCCCCCGCACAAGGCATTACCCAATCTATAAATGCTTTCGTGTTTTTATAACCGACTAAACCTAGTAAATTTTAATTATTATACTTCATGAATGAGAATCTGCACCAAGTCTAGCAGCATTTTAAGAAAATGGCCCGCGCACCCCTACCCCACCGTTCACAATAGTAAACTTGTTTTACTTTTGTAAAATTTCCTTCAAACTTTGAAACATGACTTCGGTGTTTCTGAAAAATTTTGTCCACGTAAAAATTTTGTTCTTCTGCTCGTTTCCTTTAGAAGACAATTGTTTGGTGTAAACTGAACTACACAGTACACAAGAATACCTGGAGAAAATACACAAAATTTACAGTCTTGTTAGATTTTGCTTTTAACCTATGAAGCGCTGAATATCTTTCATTGACTGATTATTCAATCATAAGTAGGTCACTTTCTAATGTTGTAACAGGTTTTGTTTTCTAAGTCAAAACCTGTTTGAAATCTGTAAAAAAGAAAACCGTTTGATTTTTATTTTTATTTACACATGCCTCTTCCTCCGACACCAAACGAAATCTTGTACTTTCCTCACAGTCACTGTTGTCTTCAAACTTTGGATACTCATTTTCCGTGTCGTTTTCAAATATATCTGTGTCGATGAGGTCAAGAGAGCGGTCACTCTCGGGTTTACCATTAATCCCCTCGGTATCGATTTGTGACAGAATTTTGTCCAGTGAATCGTCACAATTTACATTTTCTTGATTTGTTTCGCTTTGTGATATAAAAATGTCCGTGGAATCAGCACTATCATTTTGATTTAGAACCTGTGTTAAGTCGCCATAAAAAACTGACAAAATCAGCACCAATTCCAATATCTTATGTATTATCCATTTTGTTGTTAGCCGTTTGGCCGCCTGTTAGAAACGTCGATGAAATTGATTCTACGTCAACTTTTTATAACGTGAAAGCAGCTTTTGATGTATTTCACACTTATTAATTGAATTAGCATTTGTCCAAAATTTCGCAGGTTTTGACTGACCACTTCTGGCTTGGAGAAAGTCCCCAACTAATGATTGAAAAACGGTATATAATTCGAACACAGATTTTGACTGGATTTTCAAAACCTGCGGGCTTCGCCCTTAGGTTTTGAAAAACCAGTCCAAACCTGGTTCTCATTATTTACCTTATTCAAAATGACTATATATCGTGTTTGCGTAAGTCTCCAATAAAACAATATATAGGTTTGAGGTTAACAATTATTAGGGCCCGAAAGCTATGCAATGGCCTCTGTGTTTCGTGTCGCGCAATTACCACGCTCCCCCTTGGGCTTCAAACACCGATCCTGTCTGATGCCCAAGTGAACTTCATTCTATATGTGTTATTTTTGGCTAAAGCCGAAGTACCGTACGCACCACCCCAAAGAGGGAGGTCCGTACGTGCCCTTAGTTTTTGTGTCCTTCGCAAAAGCGAAAACAGAGGAACAAATGGGGTTCAGAAAATATGTTTAAAAGGAGGCGGGGTGCAAATAGGCGGGGTTCGAAAATACTGTATCTTTGGTTTTTTTCTGTCATTTCTTTACGTACGGCCCTCTAGGTATGTAATAAAATAAGATTCTGTCAACCATCCTGAAATACACCGACATACACTTTCCAACCCATTTCCAAAGTATGGAAAACATAAGCGTATCGCAACAGTGCTAACTTTCTATTTCTTCATTTGATTTAAATGCACGTGAACCATGTCCCCGGCTTCTCATTCGGAACAAAATGGGCCCGCCAGGGGGTGGCACTACGACAACACTTTGGTAAAACCTCCCATCCCACACTCATTCAGCCGAAATCTCCGCCCAGATCATACCACCGGACCAAGCAATCCCGCTAGTCTCAGTTTGTTTCATCGACATTAATCTCAATGAATATCAACTTTGCCAAATAGAGTTAAAAACTAACTAGATTATTTCGTAAAGAAAAATTGTTTTCTTTAACATTAAAAATGTATTTCCAGGAGGTAATGAAACAAGTTCTGGTTTGACAGCAAGCTGAGAAGATATGTAATGCTGGAGCTTCCTTTTCTTGGGAAAGGTGAATTCTCATGAAGGAAATATATTAAAATGGATTGAACTTAAAAAGTACTCGATCCTGGATTTGTATGAAACTTAGAAATTTTTATTCAAATTGGATAAATTGCAAACTATTTACTATTGCACACTAATTCAAATTTTTGACGATTGACGCAAAACTGATAAAATGGCGGCACTTTTTACCCATTTTTAAAATGCTATTCCTCCTACAATTTTACACATATCGTTTAGATGTTACGCAGGGATGTTCCCCAGGGGTTCCCCTACTAGGCTATTATTATTATTATTTTTGCGGTTAGCCAAAAACTGCCGGAATGGCGGGACATTGAAGTTTGGCAAAAGCTGGAATAAATGGTAGTAAATAACTGCATTGTCAAACCATTCATTTCTCTTTTTCAAATAGTTTAAAATTTTAATTTAATTTTTTTCGCAAATGACAAAAAATGCCGAAATGGTGGAATTTTAAAAATTGTTAAATTGTGTAAATGTCCAACCTCCAACCTCCCTTTTTGGATAGTTTCCACGCGGAAAAACTCGTTTTTGTGTATTAAAATTATGAAAAAGTTACGTTCAAAATCAAAATTCTTAATTTTTGTATTCGTTTCAGTTTTTCTCTTTCCTTGTTTGGTAACTCGGTTGGGTCATGTCCCTGGACATGCTTGTTTAAATTGGGTAATTGCAAACTACTTACAATTGCATACTAATGCAAATAAGTTCTTTGCTTTCATGTGTTTTAATTTGTTTTATACGCTGTTGTACAATTTTGTCTGCTCAAACTGTTATTACGTATTAAGTTTTGATTAGTGTAAAAAATTTAGTTGGGTGGATCAACTTTTGATCCAATGTATTAAATTGGTTGTTATTCAAAAATATAAAAATTTTATGGAATTGTTCAGTGTTAATTGCTTTTTTTTGTTACAGCCTGTAAAATGCTGCAACAGTTTGGTCGATGTTGATTGGAACGCAAACATCGTTGAATAATGCAGTTATTTGCAATCAAACGCCAGTGAAGTTATGTCGCTAAGCAAACATTGGCTAATTTTGAGCCAATATAAAGTTATTACTGACCTAAAGGTCAACAGTTTCTTTCTGGTCAAGAATACCCCATGTTTACTCAAAATACAGGAAGAGGACTATTGCCTGTTGAAATTATCAAACAACGAATAAAACTAAATAAGCACTTGAAGTACTAAGTAAATTTTATTTCAAAAGTAAAATATAGTGTGTTTGTAAAAATTAATTCATTTTAAAAACAAGCTTCGAATTTGTGGCAAACACGCGTAAAATAACTTGATTGCTTATGCTCAACACGCAAAAGATGCAAACATCAAACGTAAAGTGCTTTTTAAAATGCTCTGAAATCATTTAAGCTACTAAATTAATGCTCTGAAATCATTTAAGCTACTAAATTAAACTGCGAAAAAGATGAAATGGTGACAAAAAATTATGTCGTTACCAGGGCTACGTCGTTATAGCCGATGTCACTACATCAATGTTCTACTGCATATACACTTGAAATTTAGATGCAATTTTTTCCGTCAACATTATAATTTTTGTTCACATGTTTAACAAATACTATACAGAACCATTTTACTTGTATCGTAAAGGAGATAAATGCTAAATATTGGTTTTAATATTGGTTTTAAAGTTCTTGTTGTTTATTGGAAGTTCGTGACGTGAAATTTCCAACGACTTCAAAGCTGTACCATCTGTGCTGTCTGCGAGAAACCGTTCTTCGGATCATCTACTCGTCTTGCGCAAGAGGAGTTCTTTTCGAGGCTGATCTAAAAACAACGGTACAACGGTCAAATCCCAAAACAGCTACAATAGGTAAAATATGTTAAGATATAATGCGTAAAATGTATTTCATTTGAGATGTAAAAAAACTAAAACAAATCTTTACATGGTGTGAAGTACGAAAACAATGTGCCTCTCTTTATATCCTGCTTTGACGATCTTTGAGCTTAGTGGTGAAAAAGTCTGAAAAGCGATCTCACCCTTGATCGAAGCCCATGAGGTGAAGCTTTCGTTTTTCATGCCAGACCACTGCGTCTTGTTGAGGTCTGTTGAACGAAAAGTATCAGAAGTAGGAATATTCAGCTGACAAACCTTTTGGTAAATTGCACTCAAAACCACGTTGACAGGGTTATAGAATTTATAATGTACATATCTAGCTGTTTTTTATGTTTGGTACAAAATCGCATTATCTTACGTAAAATAATAACATTTGCATTTTCTCAGACAGATAGTTTCAAGTACAAAAATAGCTTAATAACGTGTTGCTTTCTGTCCGCATGCTTGGAACTCCTGCCAAACACAGCCCGCATATTCACTGACGTCATCTTTCCTTTAGGCTAGCAGGATATATATCCATATATATTTTACACACGTTTAAAATAGACGAATACTTATTTGAAGCTCTTACATACAGGGTTGTGTTTTTATCTCTAATTTTACTAAGGTAACAAATATAAAATTATTTAAATTTGTTGTTGCTCAGAACGTTCCTCAACTGAAGTTTGTTTAGTTTAAGTCTTAAATTTGCTGTCCTATATCTTAGAAAACTTACTCTTTGAAATGCCAAGATTAATTTCCGCATCCACATCAGCGCTGTCTTTGGGATCTCTCAACGAAATAAGATAGGATTATAGCACAAGTTTTCCGATCGGTTTGTAAGTGTTAAAAGGAAACAGTACGTAATGCGCTACTTGGTTTAAGTAAGATACTTCAAAATATTTGCATTATTTTACTATTATTTCAACAGAAACATACGAAGAAGATAATACCAATTGTGAATAATTTGAAGGTATTCCTTCTGAGTACTCAACCAGTTGTGAAAAAAACGTGAAAAGCGTTGTTACCCTTGATTGAGGCCCGTGAAGTGAAGCTTTCGCCTCTCGTAGTAGGCCTGCAGCATCTTGCCGGTTGCTGTTCAACGAAGGGAAAATGTCAAATGAGCGTTGACATGACCGTTGTTAGAATGATATACTCCTCTCGCACCAGAGAATCTAGTCTGCTCGATCTCCAAAGCAACGTCACATCTTGTCAAAACCAGAAAAAAAAACAGGTAAAAGAATTGCTTTCGTCTCCTCATTGGCGGGTCCGCTTCTGTCAACATGGTCAGCTCTTTTTGACTTTGGTCCACTTGACTGCTGTCCTTATGGCCGGATCCACTCGTCTTTCGTCCACTTGTCTCCCTTGCCCATGCTCGGTTTTCTTCACTGCTGTCCTCATCGCCGGGTCTGCTTGGCTTTCATCCTCGACTGCTTTCCTCATGGTCGGGTTCTCTTGACTGCTGATGTCCAGGACTTGACCACTAGTCTACTGACCTCAACGGTGGGACCGCTCTGTTTTCGTTCATTGGACTGTTGTGCGCATGGCCGGGTGCGCTTGGCTTTCGTCCACTTGACTTGACTGTCGTGGGCGGGTCCGCGGACGAAACCCAAATGGACCCAGCTACAAGGAGAGAAGTCTAGCAGACAAAGGCCAAGCGGACCCGCTCTTGAGTACAGCAGCCAAGCAGATGAAAGCCAAGTGGATCCGGCCATGAAGGCGGCAGCCAAGCAGATGAAAGCAAAGAGGACCCGGTCATGAGGACAGCACTCAAGAAAACGAAACCCAAGCGGACCCGACCATGAATGTAATGGCAGAATCCGCTTTGCTTTCGTCCAGTCAATTGCCGTCCTCACAGCCGGACCCGGTTGGCTTTCCTCCACCTGACTGCTGTCCTCATGGCCAGTTCTGCTTGGCTGTCGTCCAGTTCACGGCTGTCCTCATGGCCTGGTCCACATGACGTTTGTCCACTTCATTGCTTTCCTCATGGCCAGGTCAAATTGTTTTTCGTGCATTTGACTACTGTCATCATGGCCGGGTTCTCTTGAATGTTGTACTCATGGGCCGGGTTCACTTGACTGCTTTCCTCATGGTGGGGTTCTCTTGACTGTTGTCTAGGGCTTGTCCACTAGTCTACTGTCCTCAAATGGACGAAAGCCACGGGGAACGTCCTTGAGGACAGTAGTCAAGAGAATCCGGCCATCAGGACAGACATCCAGTAGACGAAAGCTATACGGAATCTACCATGAGAACAGCAGTTAAGGAGGGCGTAAGCCAAGTGGATCCGGTCATGAAGACTGCGGTCTATAGAACAAGCTCTCTTCGTGGTCGGGTCCCCTTGGCTTTCGTCCACTTGACTGCTGTCCTCACGACTGGATCCTCTTGGCTTTCGTCTACTTGATTGCAGTCCTCACGGCCGAGTCCGCTTGGCTTTCAGGCGACTGTTGCCTTCATGACAGTTCTCTTTACTGCTGACCTCATTTGCAGATCCGCATGGCTGCTGTGCTGAAGGTCGGGTTGGCTTTGCTTTCGACCACTAGTCTGCTGTCTTTATGGCCGGTTGTCCGCTTGGATTTAGTCTCTTCACTGCTGTCTTCGTCGCCGGGTCCGCTTGGCTATTACCTCGTATCCGAGTTCGCTTCTTCCCACTTTATCCCTTCCTCATGGCCCGGTTTTCTTGACTGCTGTCATCGCCCGTTCCGCTTGCCTTTCGTGCACTTGACTGCTGTCCTCATAGATGGGTTCGCTTGGTTTCTAACGACCGGGTTCTCTTTACTGCTGTTCTCATAAGGGGGCCCGCTTGGCCTCCCATTGCCGGGTCCCTCTGGCTTTCGTCCATTCGACTGCTATCCTCATCGCACGGGTTTTTTTCACTGCTCTTTGGATCTTCAGATCCGCTTGGCTTTCGTCTTCTTGACTCCTGTACTCATGGTTGAATTCGCTTGGCTTTCGCCCATTTGACTAGTGTCCTCTTGGCTGGATTCTCTTGACCGCGGTCCTCATCGGTGGGTCCGCATGGCTGCTGTCATCATTGTCTGATGCGCTTGCCTTTTTCCACTTGACTGCTGTCCTAAAAGCCGCGTTTTCTGCGCTTTCGTCCACTCGTCTCTCTTCCCCTGATCGGGTTTTCTCGAGTGCAGTCCTGAAAGGCGTGTCCGCTGCCTTTCGTCCCCTCGTCTGCCTTCCCCATGGTCTGGTTCTCTTGACTGTTGTTGTCCAGAGCTTGTCCACGAGTCTGCTGTCCTCAGGGATGGGGCCGTTCTGTTTTCATCCACTGAACCGCTGTGTGGGGGCATTGCCGGGTGCCGTTGTCTTTCGTCTACTTAAAATCTATCCTAATAGTCTTTTGCTTGATCGAGATTTCTAAAACAGTTGGGAATAGGAATCTTAAAGTTTATGCAGTAAAAATATGTAGATGTCACATTATTTTTCAAACCGATCAAATTTGACAAAAAGGATTCAAGATTGCTAAGAAGAATGTGATTAGCTAGAAAGGCCCATGTGGTAAAATCGCTGACAACAACATGGGTAAAGCGTAGATAACTTTAAGTTTAATGCAAAACAAGTTGAACTACATACACTTTAGCAGCAATTATAATAACAGTAATAATAGTAATAATAATAATAATGATAATAATAATAATCATGGAACACCTAGAGAAGCAGCACCAAGAACAACAACAAAAATAATAATGGCAATAATAATAATAATAATAATAATAATAATAATAATAATAATAATAATAATAATAATAATAATAATAATAATAATAATAATAATAATAATAATAATAATAATAATAATAATAATAATAATAATAATAGCAACAATAATAAAATATTATTGGACAGCCATATTAACAGTAACAATAACAATATTAATAAAAAATATCAAAGTCTTAGGAATAAAGTGAAAGGAAAAGTCATTTTTAGACTTTAACAATATGTTTTATTTGTTTCAAAAATAACGTGCATCAAGTGCAAATTTTTAGGTAATTTATGACCTATTTTATTCTTTGAATATACATTTGACTAAAATAGAAATATGAAAATTAAGAATGTGAAAAAGGCATTCCACTAATATATGGACAACTCACGGAATGTCCTTTTTGTAAGTAATGGAAATATTTGCCAATTTAATTAAAGTTATGAAAATTATCTGATATTAGTTTTAAGATGTCGCAAAAGTATAGAACTCAGTTTAAGATCAATAAAGTTCACGTGAAGATGTCTATAAATCTTTTTGGATGCATATGAGTATTTGCCATATATTAATACCTATAAATGCATTTATATATCTTATTAACTGCAGATATCAAACGTTAGAAAATTTATGTATTAAAGTGAATTGCGAATGCTTAAAATTAATTTTTAAAAATCTTTAAAAACTTCAGTCATCGTAGAATTACGTGAAATAAGAAATAAAGAGTTAAACGTTTAAAGTAGACTTTATTTAAGTTGTTTTGATTATTAAGAACTCCAAAAAGAGTGCAAAAACCTAATCTAATTTAAAAGGGAATATATTTGTATCAAAAAGCATGAAATAAGAGTAAAACCACACTTGCGTTCGGCCTGATCCGAAAACCCTCTCGTAGCCTTACGCACTGTCCAAGTTCGCTTTTCAGGCATGTGCAAGGACTGCTACAGGCTACAGGAAGGGTTTTGGATCAGTTCTCCGATTGTTTGGTTTGATAATTACATCCATCGGTCACATTGAAATTGATAAACTGGTTGAAATAAAAATAGCCGTTTAATTGTGTTAAAAGTTTTTTTCCGGAAATAAATAGACTGACTAATATCTTAAAGGTAGGTTAAGATATTTTTCAAATCTTTTCAAATCTAAACATTTGAAAAAAAATTGCAGTCTAGAAACTTTATCAGTCTTAAAAATATCACAACGTATAAAATTGAGTGCCAATTAACTGCAAAGTGAAATCACCAAAGCATAGTTGAAATCAAGATATAAAGGGGCCCGAAGATAGTACCGATGAAGACATTGCTGTTTGGTGTTTCATTGCCAGATTTTCACAACTTTTCAGTTTTATATATTTTGCTGTAAGTACCATTTCTTTGTTTTAATTTCACATTGCTTTTGGCAAATTCGACATATTAGACCTTTAAAGGAAATGAAAGGAACTTAGCGTAAGTAGGACGTCATTAATTGGATACCTGCTGCATGCGTCGCACTTTTGGAGTGATGTCCGAGTAGCAAAATAAAAACAAATATGTGTTGTTGGTAAATTAGTACTTACTCTTGAGTATGTCTACAGATTATTCCGGATCAGTCTGGAATATTCTTAGCAATATAAAAATATGGCACATTTGAACTTTACAAAACTAAATTAGTATTAAGTACAGGTTGAGAAAAAGTTTTCTTGTACTAAGCACACCAATTGGTTAAACACTGTTTTTCGTAATTTCTATTTAGCCCATAATTTATGATGACCGTTTGGTAAATACAAACAAGTCGGGACTTTTATACACTTTTCATCATGTCCCTGAAAGTACCGCTTATTTTATAACTTATATCAAATCCTATAACATAATTATAATAAGTTGTGTAATACTGTGAATTGGTGTACTTTAACTCAGAAAAAAACGTAAATTATTTAAATTCACTTAAAAACATCAAGTTAATGGCATGTATTTTATACAGTATGGTACAAAACATATATTTTGTAGCTTACTGCTTTCTTTAATTAATTCCAAACTTTATCAAAGATCAAATTATATATAAGATATTCAGTACTTGGATAGTGATATTTTCATTTTTACAATATGACAGCCAAAGTCTACATAATAACACATCCCCAGCACCGGGTGTGCGGATAATCGGTACAGTAAACCTGGTGTTCTTTTCCATATACCCAGTAGCGAGATTCCCAATTCTCCCATTTGGCCTCAACTTCGGTAACAGGAATAGCGACTAGAGATTGCCTCTGCAATACAATAAATAAACAAATACTTGGAAGAATGGAAATAAACGGATAAAATCCGATAAGATTATACTTTCACACACGTGTTATAGCCTCTGATGGAAAAAAGTAAATCCCTAAATTATTTTTATTTATCTGAAATAACAGTTTCATTGGGAAACAAATACTAGTGTTTTATGACAACTTTGTGACATTATTTTTGGGTAGGTAAGGGCGCCAGGTCTTAGTTTGTCACCTTATAATGGATTTCATAGAAAGCCATTACTAGCCATTATGAGATGTTACTCAGTAATACCAAGCAGTTTACATTCCAACGCAAGCAAGCTTTTTAATACATTAAGGCTTAAATATTCTTTCTGCTAGAAAAAATTCTACAAAAAGAACGGCTATACCTGGTGCACTATCCTTTCATTTGGCCAGTTTTTTCTATGCGAATCACACAAGCGAACCGAGGCTTCTGCCATTGCTGGAACCGGGTGGTCTTTGATAGGCCAAATCTTTAAAAATATGGTATAAGTTTCTTGGAGTCAAGCATTCTAGAAAGGTCTCTTCATACTCGCCACGGAATATTTGCTATAAAATATTAACCAACAGACCTTATTTACATGATACAAACAGAAAATATGACTTCACTTGGGTTATATAGTTTTAAAATAAATTTACAAAGAGATGCAATTGCCTGCGGAAGGGTTTGTTCAAATGTCTTGGTGCCACTGACTTTCTTCATCAGTTCATCGGGCATTTGAGTTTCTTGCAGAATAAAATCCTCTTTGTGGGTCTTACTGTAGCAGAACAACATTGATCATATGGAATAATGCAATAAATAAGCAAACCTGGTAAATTTTGAATAAACATAAGACGATAATGTTTGACTTTTCTTTAGATAAGCATTCAGAAAGTTGTGTTGATTTCTTGCTGAGAGTTTTTTATTATGCATTATTATTTCCAGACATGACTGCATAAAGTAAATAAGTTGCAAAACACTTTGAGCAATTAAAAAAACACCAGTGTCAAGGGCGGATTTAGACTGGGGCCGAAATAAAAAGCGAGCTTATTTTGTAATATACATCTAAAGTCCCTCTTTTGCGAAATGGTGTATAAAACACTGAGTTCTGTATTTAAATTTGAAGAGACAGAAAATTAAATTGACGGTTAGCTAGGGTGAGGGTTAGCCCAGTCGATGAGAGCGTGGACCTGGTAATTCCAAGGTCCCAAGCTCGAATCCAGCTCGGAGTAGTGAGCGACAGATTGACATTCGCTTCAATTGCCTAAGCGAGGCAAATGCAGCGAGTGAGTTTACCTATCATTGAAATTAAAATACCCACTGTTTCTTGGCCATCCCTTTCAAACAAAAAGACATGAGTTGTGCCGGAAATGTGAATTAACGAAACACACCCATACTCATATGAACTCACTAAGTAACTTTGAGCTGTATGAATAGATGCAGTCGACAGTAACCATCACATGCTGAACAAGTGAGATGTCCCTCTCCACTACACGTGTAACACCTGCCGCACACGTCATAAACTTAAAATCACAGAATCTCCTTTCAAACATCCATTAAGTACCGAGGGGAAAAACATTTCAGGCTTTCTTTCACGCCCAAATTTGGTAAAATTTCATGGATAAAAATGAACAAGTAAATGCATTAAAACGTATCGCAGTTTTGTCACAGAAATGTGTTTCACTACTTCACATTTGTTTTTCATTGTTAATATATTTGTACTGAATATGAAATTCAAAACAAGAACTTGAAAGAAACTAATTGATAGCTATAGGTACCTGCGTAGACCACTGCCTGCACATATAAGGCAGATTTCATAGTAGCGGCGCCCTTGGTTATTGCGTCGAAGAACTTTCCCTTTACTGCCGCAACCTTCACAGCGGCACTTGCCTTCGCCTTTGCAGAAAACACAGCGCTTGTGTCCCGCGGAATTACACACATGGCATGGCTGAAAATGAAATGAATGCCAAATGCAGTACACTTGCTCAACAATTTCAGTCACAAACAGTTTTGAGGGACATGTAAGTTAAATCTTGCTGCAAGGGGAATGTGTAAGTCAGAAGTTCTCTCAGCACACCTATTAGTGTTGGATAGTCTGGGGTGCGAATCTCATAATGAGTACCGGCTTGTAAATACCGTCTCGGTAAATAAACATAAATATTACTATATCGTGCATAACAACCCAAAAATTAACATAAAAAAGTATTTCCAAAAATCAGAATATAAGACAGCCGTTTATAGTGTACCCTCAGTGATATAATCGTTGTTGTTAAAGCGTTTTGGTCACACTCAAGAAAAAATGTCAGGGATTGCATAGTTCTTAAGCCTAACAGTTATTTTTAATAACATTCTGATTATTTTCATAAAGTATAATTAAATAACGGGTTGATACCTTGACTTGTGACGTATGAGGAACGACAATTGATTTTGAATGATCGCGGAACATGCCATCTGGCTGGCAGGAGACTGCCCAGGGCGCTGGAGGTGTCCCATTATCCCGGCCATCTATTGGCTGTCCACGGAAAGGCTGTGCGATACACGCAGTCTCTCTGACCTCGCAGAAAGATTCAAGGGTGTACTAAAAATATACATTTATTCAAGTAAATAAATGACGTTTAACTTTTGTTATGACACTGTTTTTTCGTGACTATGTCATGTCATTCTTCAAAAATAAGTATGAGGATGCAGGTTTCAATTAAAGTAGCTACGTGCAGTTGTTTTCTAAAATTTAAATTATGAAAGTTAGCAAAATCTGTTATTTATAGTAAATTTTTGGAATTCTAGTGTAACTGAGATTAAACATATTTATGTTCAAATCATGTTTTTCCAATTGTGTAACCACATTCATCAGATTAAGATCTTACACCTAAACTGAGTTATTTTAGCAAGTAAGATATTTGTGCCTATGGTAATTTAATATGTAGCTTCAAAATAGGTTTAATAATTTCAATTTGTTGTTGTTATTTTATTGCCATAATTAAAAATCATTACTTATAACAAACATACAATCATCTAACCATTGGTGTAAAAACTACTAACATGCAAAGCAGTAGAAGGTATTATCTTCTTGATTTCATGGTTTTGGGCAGGCTTGCTCCCGTAGCAGCAATTGGAAGACACATATTCAAGCATAGCTTCCCGGCATTGCTCTTCTGTTAGTTCACCTTCTCTGGAACCAGCATAAATATACAATGAAGCCCAACCCAGGTTTTGGAAATCCCATGATAGAATCCCTTTTAAACAGTCCCATTCTCGATGCCTTACTTTGTGGAGGATACCACAATTTTGAGGGCTCGAGCAGCCGGAAACAACTTATTTCAGTTCAACTGAATGTCCTGTTTCTTGGGTCCTACTGTATTTCTTACTAAATATGTTCATGTGGTTTTCGTCCTAACATTATCCTGCATTTGGTGAATGTATATAGAATCAGTTATGCCACAGATAAGAAACTATAACCTAGGATCATAAGATTAAACTTACTTTTCTGCTGTTATTTATTATTCTCATTCATTACTTACTTGTTAAATTCCACTTTAGGTGCTTGACCACTAGGACGAGATGAGGACGGAGGAGGTGCTACTGGACTAACTGAAACGAAATTTTTATAAATATTTATGGCTTTAAGGGAATACCGAAAAAGAAACTCAATGCGTGTTTAATTTTGGAACAAACGTGAATCACCTAATACCTCACGACCTCGACGTTTTCAAGACCTAAGTTTTAATCAACTGAACTAATCCTCAACTCCTTCCGGCTTATGGTTGGAGTTTTTATAATCTACTACTATTTTATATTTTTGTAAAATTAAAATGATGGGAGAAAATTTAAAATATCATTTTTCGCCAAGTGTTTAATATTTGCTTTCAGAAATAGGTTTCCGTTACACTTGGGGATTTTCAATCTCCTACTTAATTGAATTCGTACGAATCGGTAAAGAGTTTCCATACGATTTTTCTGCCATAACCTTGTTGTGCAAACTTCTCTCAGACGGCTAGGGCTAAGACGACCAAATTTGGCAGAGACATGATGTAGCATATTTAGTTGGTTCTCCTCAATTTGTTTTAAAGTCTATTGACGATTTATACGCAAAAATGGTATTGAAATTATGTCATTTTCCTTGCTTTTTTCATTTTATGCTTTTGACGTGAAAAGATGAAATTTGACTCACAGATATAAGTTAATAAGATGTCTTAAAATCCACAAACGTTTGGACCTGGATCTACATGGTCAAAGCCAAATTGAGGTCAAAGTATTTTTCACCTCAAAATGGTTTTCAGAAAACTCTTCCTACAAGGTTTGACGTAGGAAGACGTCATTTGGCAAAGGTGTAGAGGGTACCGAGTCTTCGTAAAATCTGCAGTTTTCTTACTTTGACCTTCAATATTTTAAACCCTCATTTTTCACAAAAAGTGGCAAGACATAGCGCTCAAATCCTAATTTGAAAAGGTACACAGTTTCAGTACAGAGGAACCTCGCGATCTGAGTCTTTAGGGTCAAGGTCAAAGGCCAAGTGACCTTTATATATTGAAAAGCATTGGAGAAAAAGTGACCTTTATCGGTTAGAGCAGTTTTGAGATTATTGAGGTACCTCGGTGACTTGACCTCCTCCTCATAGTCAAGGTCAAAGTTGACCATTACCTAGAAAAGGGTTAGAGCAACTTGCAGCTTATTTCGATCTTTTGGGCCAAAAATACGTTGTGTAAGAGGCACCTCGGTAACCCTGACATCCTCGGTCATGGTCATTGTAAAAAACTTATTTGGAAGAATTCTGAGCCTTTAGATTTCACAATCGTATTTTTTGTGGCCCTACTAGAAAATACTCGGTATTTAACATTCTAATAAACAATTCACGCAAAGCAAGTTTAGGTACAGAAATAAAATTTTCAAGGCAAAATATTTGAAGCAGTATGACAATTGTTGAATTTTCAGTTGCCATGTGACTCTTATATCAAAATGTTAAAAATGATGTAAACCAAATAAATGATTGGGCATCCCTACGCAAAATGTTTTTATTACGGAAAATTTTCCAAAAATACTCACAGTTGCTACCGACATTTCCATAACTTTCAAATTTTGGTGCATCCGACGACGCTGGACCAGCTGCAGATGGGGTGCTTTGGTTATCCGTCACTTTACCTGGTTGCCATTCTGCAAAAGTAGATATGGGTCTTATTACTGACTATATTAAGCTGGAACCAAATAAATTGATGGAGGAATAAGTCTAGGGTTTTGTATTTCTCCATATATTGTTTGCCGTGTTGAAGGTAGCGTCTAAAAATGACGTGTTAAAATTCAAGAATTTAAACCAAGATAAGTATTCTACTAAGACATTATTCCTGTTGCATGCCTGCTTATTCCACAAATGTGGTATAAACTGAAATATGTAGTTAAGCTTTCAAATCTGAATGTTTTTTGGGTAAGTGTATATTCTTTTTTGCAGTTGTCTATTAGTTCAAGACTGAAAAAGTAGTCTTTGGTCTTAATTTTGAGTTTGACAAATATTTCTGAGGCTCTCATTATATTAACATCAATTGATTAAAATTCAGTCATGACAGTCTTAGTTCAGAGGTTATCTCACCAAATTTGTGCTGTTGTAATGTAATTAAAGTAATTGTTGTTCAATGTCATAGCGTATGGTGCAATTTATGGTGGTAAAAGTTATATATATAAGAAAAGCAACTTCAACGGATGATATTTGATGTTTGTTTTGGTAGAGAGACTGCTATCACAGAAAAACTAGATATTTCTAAAGTCATTTGCAAAATAGACATTCCATTTATTAGATGACAGATATTTTATGTGGATTAAACCTTGCATTAAAGACTCCAACTTATTAGGCTCATTAAATATGTATTACACTGGAGTGTCTAATGCAATAAGTACCTATTGCACCATAAACTGTAGTGTATCAAGCATCTGTTTCACCAGATTGTATAACGTTTGTACAACGTATAAAAATGTATTTTACAAGTGCATATCGTCTTAAGCATGTATTTCACCAGAATGTATGGCGCAATAAGCATAAAATACACCAGAGCGTATAACGTGTTCATCATGTATTGTTACAAAGTGTATAACGTGTCAAGCGTGTATTGTTACAAAGTGTATAACATATCAAGCGTGTATTGTACCAGAGTGTATAAAGTCTTTCCTGAACCTTCCACATTAAATATCAGTTGAAAAGAAATATTAATAATTTAGTAGGTAAGAAGTATGATTTGTTTCACAGCACTTTCAATATTAGTTCATATTTTTAATATTTATCTTTTCTACTTTGGTAAATTATTTTCTGAAGCTACGCAAAGGCTTTTGTGAGGCTAAAAAAATAAGAAAATAATTTAATATTTCTTTGAAAAGTGACAAAAGAGCGTTCACACGAACTATTATTGACAGTGGATACAGTTTATGAACATGTGATTGTAGCGTAGAACTTAAACAGCACAAGCTTGTCAATTTAACGTAGTTCTTTTCTAATAAAATTTACTACATGCGTATGTGGATTTACAGCGAAAAAACCCGACCATTATAATACTTCAAAGCATGGGGTGTTTTATTGCCCTCTGCCACCGTAAGACACTCGGGATACGCTAATTCTCCGCCCTCGTGCACTTCCAGTTGCAGAGGGCATTAAACCAGGGCTTGTTCCCATGCTGTGAGGTTTTAAAATAATTTGAAGTCAAAAGAATAGAAAATACGAGGTTTCACGTGACTCACTCTGTGGTGGAGCTTCATCCGGAGCACCAGGATATGCTGGTTGTCCTGATGGAAAAAATAATGGCATAACAAACAAACACACAAACAACAAAATAATAGTAACAATAATAAACCTAGTTTTGCCAGTTCATGGCTGTATATTTTCATCATGTGATAAGAACATGACAACCACAATTTAAAGTTACTTCGTCAAACCAAACATAATTGAACCATGTTGTGACCATTTGTGACGCATGTGATTTTACCACGTAAGCGTAATATATTTGTTGAATTCAGTTACCATATATCTGTCATGTAAAAATCCCATTATCACATCAGTCAAATGTGAAAAAGTAAAAGCCATGTGATGACAATTGGATCTTAAATCACAAAGTTAGCAAAGTACCTAAAAGATAGGTTGGTCTGCGGTCATAACTTAACAAGGTAGCAAGAAAAGCTACATCCGGTTCTGGATATTTAAAAGGAAGAAATTGGGGTTACTTGACTGTTTTCCTTTTTTCCCTTTTCAAAATATCTTAAAATGCTATCACAGAAAATATGGCTCAGAACTTTGATGCTTTATTTTTTTAGCGAAAAAAAAGTTGTAAATTGGGTGATTGTGAATAACTACCTTGAGTTGTTTGGTTTGCCATGGTTAAGTAAATACTATCCGATACTTTTAGGTTTTTGGTCGAAAGTTTGCAACAGGATAGACAATAAACAACAATCAAAAGTAAAATGTCCTTTTTCTAACTCTTCAAACAGCGATTGTTCACGCAATAAAACGAAATCTGTTGCTCAAATGAAGCATGCGTGTGCTTCGAGCTCGGATTGTGCACGGAGTGTAGGTGTGTCAGTTCAAACAAATTTGGCCTGGATCACTGCCTATTTTTACTCTGGCTTTACAGATTTGACCCCGTGTAGTTGCAAACAGGTTCGAATTCCGCACTAAAAATAAGTCTGACTAAATATGTTTTCCCTTGAGTCCATTTCAGTCGACCCAGCATATTCTCAAATATATCCGTGTATTTCTGTCTGTCTGTTTTGTGTTATCAATCAATCTGCACCGATCACCTACAATTTGTTTGTACATCTAGGATGTGGTATTAGCTGTGTAGGCATTTAAGTGTCGTTTTCATATTGTCTGTGCCGCGTCAGGCTGGAGATTAACTAAGAAGTCTGCCGTCAAGGATCCTTGTCAGTTTACCTTTCACTGATTACTGAGATTATATTATAACTCGTCCTATGCAGTGTCTAAAATTGCAATTAACTTGTTTCTGTTTATAGTGGATGTATATTGGTGTAAATGGTACTAATTGCACAGAAAAGTACGCAATTTTTCATACTTTTCAGAAAATGCTGCTTAAAACATAACAAACACAAGGTTTTGGATTTTTCACTATAAGGGATTTTCTTCGTCCTTCTTGGTATCAAAATGGATCTTTTTGTGGAGTGGTCTCATTTGTAGGGTGATCTTATCCCGGGTTCTTCTGTATTATGTCGTTAAATATTGTTGAAAACATGAAGCTGGTTGGCTAACAGCCAAACAACAAGATCAAGATCAAGCTCCGTTCATAGATGACGAGTTAATTGCAATTACACTAAAGAACAGTTCAGCAATTGAACGTTTTGAAAAGGTCATAACCATTCGGTTATTATTCCATTGTTAACTAGTTCTTAAGAAAAGGCGATCGAAACAAACTTGTTAAAGTGAAAAATGTAAGAAACATCTAAAGAAACGCAAAAACATCATGAACTCTTTTAAACCTTGGAACACTTAAATTAACCAAAGCGCGCATTTATCCAAATTAATTTAAATTATCCGAATCAGCCGAGGCCATTGATAGCACGTATTTAATGTTTCAAATTTTTAGTGCTGCACCTAAAAATTTTCCCCACCCTTCCCAGACTGCAATAAATTGACACACATACAAAGGAGTAAATCAGAGCAAATCAGAGAAGAATTTTTTCTATATTTCAGTAATAAGAAAACGTAGGAGTGTAATCGATTAGATCGGGACAAAAAGTCTTTGTACAGCAAGTTATGCCCGAAGTACTTCTCTGTATATTACTCTGTTACTACAGAATAGGTTTAAGGCATGTAATCTTAAAGGATGGGTGGTATTAAGTGCTTTTGTGTTGTATGTGTTTTGTGTTGCATGTCGGTCGAATAATCAAAGTACGTTCGCATTTTTGTACATATTAAGTTGGCTATCAAAATATACCAAAACGTCAGTGTATATTTTGCATAACTGTGCATTCCATAATTCAAAAGAATTCGGTTATTTGTTTCAATAGAATAGTCTACAATCTGGTCACTTTCCTAAATTTCAGGACGTAAATGCACCAATCCTATTAGACTCTCTAATTTTGGCAGGGCGCCTAAAGCTTTTTTAATCCCGTATGTTTATTTAATGTGTCTTTGGGTGGAGGTGGACAACTGGGATGGGATCAGTACCCCCAACTACTTTTCGTGTAATCCAACCGGTATACAGGAAATAGGCCAGAGACATTTAGGACACGATATTGAGGGCAGAGGCACTAGGACATAACATTTAGGCCAGCGATATTTAGGACACACCAGTATGCCCACGTTGTCAGCTGTGACATCGTACCAGTTTTTAACGCTATATTTTTTGTAAGTTATTTGTAAACTCCAATTAAAGAAGTGCTAGAAGTGATTTTTATTTAAATTAAGCGATGAGAAACAAAAACAGATGCCTTGATCAATCCTGGGAGCAGTTCCATAGTTTACTGCAATTGTGATAATAGCATTTTTGGAGCTGATCGCCTCATACGAGTGTGATCTCATTTCCCAAGATTAGTATCTCACATATTCGATTATCCCATATACCTAGCAACATGTCAATATCGCATTTCCCAAGATTAGTATCTCACATATTCGATTACCCCATATACCTAGCAACATGTCAATATCAAGTGCGATCCCCGCATGTGTTACGGAGGGTTTGTACTCTATATTATACTTAACAGTCGAATGATTCTATGCTGTGGGTAATGCTGCCATTCGTTGATCAACGCTTGCCAAAGTTCTGCATTGCGTTATTGTTTTGCTGGATATACAGCACCACATTCCAAATACTTACGGTGTCGATATACCGAGTTGCGGTCAGATTACCATTGATGGTCAACAGCTGCGACTTTCAGCCGAACTTCATTGCTGCCCAAACCCGAAGCCGCGTCCAAATCTGTCAACTTAAGAAACCTACTGTGGGACCTATCCCTCACCGATTCTCCGATATACGCGCCGCCTGCGGTCATGTCGGCATAAACTGAACTGAAATTCATCGGAAAAGATTACTTGTAAACAGTTGCAGGCCGCTATCCTGCACTGTGTTTTTGCGGCCAATCCGTCTGGCGTTTTGATGCGCATAGCAATATCCCATGATATGGTCTGCTTGGGCGTTCGACTAGTCTTCCCGCCTCCACGAATCGACTTATCTGGTTATTATTTGTGCCTAGCGTAATTACTGCCGTTTTAGTTGTCCTTTGAAGCCTTGTGCGCATGTGTATATCTTGTGTAGCCGTAGTTCCTCGTGGCCTACCATGTCTGAACTCTCGTGCTTTCTGTTCCATGGTAGCGCTGTTGAAACGCTATATCGTAGTGCTGGTCACCGAAATAGGTCAGTAGTCCTATTGATATGTTAGTCTGTTAGTAATCCTACTGATGACTATTTTCTGCAGGTTATTCTTACTTTGCGTCGTACAAAAAACTTTCAATGAAACGCCTTTCCTATTTTAAAGACCTTTGATTTTAAGATGAAAAACTAAACACGGTACAAATCGAACAATACGCAACATGGTCAATTTGATCACGGTATACAAGCGACATATGCTCACATCAAAAGTTTCTTCTTCATTTCATCCGCCTTTTAGTTTTACCAGTAACTCATTCAAATGTCCTGTTATAAACGAAAACATACTTATTGTAACACCACACGTTAAGGGGATTAATTTAAGAATTTCAATACTCAATATGACAATAACAGAGTATTTCAGTTTTGTATGTTTATATGAAAAGTATAAATGTTGCTGCTATGTATTGTAAAAAGCCACAAAACAATTGTTGCCATTTTAATAGTAAAATTTTAATAGTAAAAATATTTAGATATTTATAAACTTGGTCAATGAAAAATTTAAGGAATGATCACATTTTAATGGATACTTGAATCTGATCTAAATTAATGCAAAATAGTTATTCATACCTTTGCAACAGCCATTAAACATACAAAATAATGTCTAATGAACTTTTCTTTTCTGCTATATCATAGAGGAAAATATTGAAGATGTTCGTCGAATGTCGCTTTTGGTTCTTCTCTTTCTTGTGTGAAGTTTAAACTTGCTTACTTCTTTTATTTACCCTTTACTTGGTTCGACATACTTGGCCTCTACCACAACAAGCATATCGAAGCCTTTCCTTTATTTTTCTTTGATGGTTGCCATATCTGAAGAATGACAAGAACATCAAGACATTTTTCGATGGAAGGTAAAGAACTCTATTGCCATTTAAGCAACTGCCGAATTGTCGGAGGGTTATGAAGTTTTGTATAAAGCCTTTTGCCTTAATCTTAATAATAATAGTGTCAAAAAAGCCCGTGCCAAATGTAATGCTTACGCCAAATATATCTTAGAGCAAACTCGAACTCGTACTCTTGAATATTTTAATGGTTTTGAAGTACAATGCCAATAAAATTATCAACAAGTAAAGCGGTGAAAAATATTTGCAGCAACTTTAAAACTAAAGATAAAAACAATAGATTGCCACTCATCAAACTGTTCTTAAAAAGAATTTATACTGACACATTAATGCACTCGCATATTGAAAATTACATTAATTTGTTTCTTGTCGGTTGAGTTGCTTTGTTTATCTGTTATTATTCTCTTATTGTTTCATTGAAGCTTTTTATGCATTACGATCATAAACGGAAATGGTGACAGCATGTATTATTTTACGTCTTTGAATGTTACTAATAGACTGGATCACTATTCTCCAACATCGTAATTCAAGGAACTCTACTTCACAGTGTTATAAGGTATCAGATATGCTACTTAGCTTCGGCTCATCAGTATTCACGAACGACGTTTGGCTAACATCTAGCTGCGCCGTCTCAAGATCTCTCTTTGAATCTCTGGGAGGACCATAAGTATCTTAGAATTAAGAATTCTTAAAGCTGTAGACTTCATTGAAAATCCGTTGTCAATGTTTAGTTGTTTGGAGTTTTTTTATTTTTTGTTTGTATACATTTGCTCAAACTATCATACAGTAGTTAAATGCCTTTAGGAAGAGCTGGGTTCTACATCAGTTTTTCAATAGGGTGACTGTGTAAGGCATAATTTTCCTTATTAGTTTTCCTTATTTATCCGCGTCCTAACATACTCTGTGCTCTTTGAGACCCCACACCACACCCTGCTTAAAGAAATGTACATGTTAACATCCAAATACGGCACTAAACATAGCGCTTTTTGTTCAAGTTACTTGAATGGACGTTGAGTTCATCAGGTTGCTTGGCTGACACGTGTCACCAACATCACGCATTTTGATTGTTACAAGAATACTCGCTTTGTGCTTTACGAGAGCATATTTTGATGGGGAGGGCGTTCACACCATTTTGAGATGTAAACAACTAATGCAATTCAAAGTGCAGTTTTCTGTGCACCTAAACATGGAAATTAAAATGCTTTACTAACTGAATGATTCAAAGCTCAGAGCAAAATTACAGTTTATTATCTTTATCTGAAGTCTCGTATCTTTTGCCTAACAAATGTTTCTGTCCTATATGATAGCGATCCTCTAAAAGCACCTGTAAAGTTCTACTGTTTGATCAAACTACTTTCAGATTTCAGATTAATCGTCTCTAACTGGTTCTCTTTTGATCAAAAATACTTTTTCTACACCACAAGCCGTTTCAGACTTGATTAGCTAGATCTTGGCAGTCCCCATGGACATTCTGGTTTTAAAAGAAACAACATCAGAGAACATTTGGCCACCGGAATACTCCGAGGTGATCAGCCTAGTTACTCTAATACAATGACGATTAGCTTGGATTTCATTTTGCGTGTCTTGAACTTTGGAATTTCACAGTCTCACAACTTGTTAAAAACAGTTTTAACTGATATAAATTTATTGTCATGGAATCGCTGTTAGGTTTGATTTTTATGCTATAAGAAATGCTGTAAAAGCGCAGAGCTGATCTGTACACCGTTAAACTAAACTCTGATTATATTGCCAAGACATAAGCTCTGTTGTTACTGAAAACGCGAATGCTAGTGAGAAATTATGAAGTACGAGTCCAAAGAGGAGCAAATAACCGACACAAGCAAAGAATAACAGGTAACAAATAACTGGCCACACAACTATAAAGAGTAGAATATTGTTTTCGACTCAGCAATAAAGGGTAATGTATTCAGTGACAGCATAGCAATAATTATTGAGAAACTGACAACCAAAACAACAGTAAAGATTTGAAAAAGAACGCAAATTAAAATGTTATGATGACCCCTGAGATGCGAGTACACCCGAAATATCACAAACACACAAAACTGTCTGGGAAAAAGAGTTCATCATCAGACATTGACACTTGGCCCAATGGAAGTGAAAATGAATATTAATAACGTGACGATCAATACAAAAGAGGCAATGAATAAAATAAGCATAAATAATTACCTAAGCACAATCATCATACATCTTTGGGAGATAGGGATTGCTTACTTTGTGGAAATGTAGTTCTTGCCCATGACGATAAATCGGTAGTTTTAGCTTCATGCCCTTTGCCATTGAAAATAAAATGTGAAATGTATAGGCCTATGAAAACATTCAGTTTTGTGCAATAAATGAGACTGAACAATTACTTCATACTTCATCCATTCATTTCTTTTATAACGGAACCCCGCAAATAAGACCACACCGCAGATAAGACCACACCGCAAATAAGACCACATCGCAAATAAGACCACACCGCAAATATGACCAAAGGCCACTTTTCTCAATCCCAAGCGCACTTTTAACCCCGCATATTAGACCATTGTTTACTTCCCTATTGGGGGTTGGCTTGAGTTGTGGGAAAACAAGACACATGCATGTCAAGTAGGGAAAGGGCAATTCTCAAAGCAAATAATACCGCGCGGTATCAAATAGAATGGAGGTACATATTAAAAGGAAACAAAAAGACGTTTGATAGTACCTTCTGTACATGAATGGCCTATTGATTATGGAGATCTGTTAGAAATAACTGCAATTGATCATACTAAGTTTGAAATGCACTTGTAATTCCCGCTTGGGATCTCATCTTTGGATTTCAACTCTGGCTATTGATCAAAACTGTGTTTGCAATAGGCCTCTTAAAGCACTAATTGCATCGACATCTCTGGATCCTTGCAGTAATAACAATGGATCGGATTATATATCGATTGGATCGATATAGCTTTGAACTCAAGTTTGAGCTGATCTCCGGCTCTCAATTGGTCCCTGATTCTGTATATAAACCGCCTAATTTGCACCCGAACGATAAAATGTAAAATAAAAAGTATAAATGTAAATGATTTCATTTAAATGATCATTTTGATACAAAAATATTGATATATATAGTGTTATTATGTAAATAATTATGTAATCAAGGGTTGTTGTTATTTCTTATTCACCAACATTCAAAAGTTCAATATGAACCCATAATGTCCCAATATAGAACTCCTTGCTTGAAACACCGCAAATAAGACCACCCTGCAAATACGACCACTTTGGCCCAGTCCCGCAGGTGGTCGTATTTCCGGGGTTCGGGTGTATAAAATAAATTATAAACCAACTACAAAAATTTGTTTAAGATTAAAGTTTCAGTGGCATATTGATATATATATTGATAAATAGGCTGCTGCAAGAGCTAAAACGCCGTTAAAATTAAATATTTGACTTATATTTTACCGAGGTATTCCAGCGCTAAAAATAAAAAATTAAATATTTAACAATTTTGATAACTAAATGTAAAAACTATCTCAGTTTTGCTAAAAAAATGCAAAAAAATTGCAAGTTGTGCTCTTTTTCATTTAGTTGTCACTTGTCCTGTTGCGAGTTGTCTAATTGAAAGTTGTGTGGATATCACAAATATATTGCATACAAACATAAGGACAACAGCTGAGTCACTCTTGAGTTTTAGACACTAGTTTCATAGAGTTCGAAAAAGTCTATTCTCTCTTCCTCCCTTCGTCTCTTTCTCTGCCTCTTTTTTCTCTCACTCTTTCTCTCTATCAAACCTCAGCATAGTCAGCAAAAACTGGAAAAGAACGTCGCACGCAAACTGTACCGATTTTTATATCCACTGATTTTCTTACGTACAGGAGGATCTGGTTTGTCTGACTTGTCCCGCGTACAGTTAAGACGCGTAACTGGAATCAGACTACTCGCTTGAAGTTTTTGATTCGTTAATATTAACTCAAGTTCGGTCACTTCGTGACCTCATAGCAGGAAATATTATTTTTAAGGAGACTTTATTTTATTTTTATTGGTTATTTTGAGGAGTTGGAAGATTCGGAAAGCGATGGGTCTGATGTGGGGCGTCGTTGTGCTGGTCGTCGTGTTGTTCTAGTTGTGAACACCTTTCATATTCGGGGGGGGGGGGGGGAGTGTAAAAATTCGACGTGCTTCTTGAATAAAAGATTAGAAGCAACTTCTCAGTCTTTAGTATCCTTTTACGATCCAAATATTCTATTAACAATGAAATTTAAGAATATGTTAAGTGGTACTGCAGTACTACTTAAAACATCTAGTATGCATGTTCGTTACGTGGTAAACGGTCATCTGCCCCCCTCCGGTCAACTGCCCCTCCCCCAGTCAACTGCCCCCCTTTTTGCCCCCCCCCCCCCCTGCGATTTGACGGGGTCGTCATCTGCCCCCTCCTTTTTTTAGTGGAAAAAATCCTTTAAAAAATTAGGCAATCGTGATGTCCCCGTCTTCTTCGTCTCGGAAACAATTGATCTTCATTGATCTGTTCACCAATATTAATCTTAGGAGAGACTGATTCCGTAAACTAATTGCAATTCTAATTGCAGTTAGTTTCCTATTGGTGAATTGCAATTTACCGAGGCGCATTACATTCAATAAAATAAATATAATTTTATTTATTGTGTCTTTGTAAGCCAAGAAATCAAGAAAAATAGTATATGGAGGGAGCAAGCGACCACCCCTCCACTTTGAAGGGGGGGGGGGGGGCAGTCGACCGCGTTGCAAAAAAGGGTGGGGGGCAGATGACAGGGGGGCAATTGACCGGGATTCTCGTTATGTCTTTGGGATAAAAACCTAAATAAACTTTTGCAATACATGACTTGAACATATCTCGAGTCTATTTGTCAAGTGTAAGACGGTTGTTAGATTCTGCACAAAATAGTTTATTATAAGAATTATTTTTCATGGCAAAAATACAATGTTTATATAAATGACAATAAAACTTCTCACAAAATTGTTCCTCGCCAATTAAATACTTCATAATTCACGTTTTAGTCAATATACAAAAATTGTACAAAATACAAATTTTAAACATGATTAAACGTGACTGGTCGGTATAAAAAGAGCGACTGTGGAGAAGGTTTGTGTTATTTTTAAAATACAGTCAGAAGTTTTGCTTACCACATTATAAAACCGAATAAATTATAAATATTAAAAATCACAAATCATATTCAGTCATACAACTGCAAATCAGTGGGATCTGGTACAACATTAGGGACTGAATAGTGGTGTCATTCAGCGTACTATTACAACTCTGATAAATGTGAACAGCGTGTGTTCAATATAGTACAAAGCTGGATCTGCATTACTTAGTACAATAATAGTGCAATATTGCACAACTAAATCAATGGTAGTACATAATGTACTCAGATAATGAGTTGCAGATCACAGCAGTTTGCGACAGCTGCTGAATGTGCACATTGTGTAACAAGTGAAAAAAAGAGAAAAAAAATAGAAGACAACAAAATCATAAATAGAAAACCTAAGTGTAAAATTCGTTAAATTTTTACGTAATATAATACAATTAAAATACTGAAAAAAACATAGGTAAATACAAAACGTTTTAACCAGTATTTGCAGTACACCCCTCTTTTGTTTGTTTTTGGTCTAACGTTTGTTTAGTACTCGAAACCAAAGTAGACTTATCCCATGTTTGCCATTCCATGTGGAGGTGTTATGTGCACCTGTAAGACTCAGCAAATAAATACAGTTCCACATGCCAAGAAATAGGTAACAGAAAACAGTGAGAACCATCCAAAATAAAAAAGCAGTCCAATAATTTGTTTTGGGGGAAAAGTGATCGTTTTCGGTTTGCAAAAGAACACTGCAGCGCTACAAAATTTCACAGCCCCAGCAGCAAGTTTGGGGGTAATCGTTGCAGTAAACTTGTCGTTCTCGGCCATACACCCAATACCGCGACTCCCAGTCGTCCCATTTCGCGTCCACCTCGGTCACAGGAATGGCCTCTAGGGACTGTCTCTGTTAATAAATAAGTAAATAAATAAATGACATGTAGCAGGCTTACGTGTAATGTGAGGGTGTCATTATATATTGTACTATCAATAAATGTTTTAATTTGTTGTCGAAGCGTGACATGTTTTACTGACATTATCGGGCAGGTTTTTGTCATATTTTTACACCTCCCACAAATTTACAAGAGAAAGAAAAGGATGATCCAAAATAGCCCTGATTTCCTTTGCTAGCATAAAAACGATTGAAAGAGATAAGGGATTGAGTAGTATGCTTCTCCCAGCAAAATTGTTAAAAACAGACGAGCAAAACCAAGAGGAACTCGTGTCAGTATTATGTATCTGAGGGTTGGTATGGTATTTTGATGAGCACTGTCTATGAGCACTGTCTGTGAGCACTGTCTGTGACATATGGACAAAAGCTACAGATTTTACTTCCATGTTTTGACCAAGTAGCCAATTTGGGGGCAAATCCATTTCTTCTTCTTAACCATTTTGCAGCGCAGAAAACTCTGAAGGAGCAGACAAAAGGGGAGTAAAGGGCACCGCCTTGTAATTATTGACAGAGCGGAGGAAGTGCCTTCCCCACTGTGGATTTAATAACCCAATTTAAGTATCGTTGCCAATTTGCCACCAGTTGGTAAACACAGGAAAAAGAATAAATTTTTCTGTATTGTGTATATGTTAAAATTGCTTTTTTGTCTATGTGTTTGCTTACGTTTTGAGCTAAATAAAATACACTTACATTTTTTTGATGCCGTGTATACCTTAAAAGCAAGGGTAAGATTTTAAAAGAAAATGTGTCAAAACGGTTACCTGATGCAGCATTCTTTGACTGGGCCAGTTCCTACGGTGAGAGTCGCATAAACGGACCGAGGCTTGGGCCACCGAAGGAATCGGATAATGCTGGATAGGCCAAACCTAAAAGATAAAAAGAAAATGTTGCACAGCCGACACTACGAACCTGCTGTCACCTGTATAACCAATTACGTGCCTCTATGGCTCCCTGGTTGACAGTTAGCCTACTTTTGGAAGAAATTGTAGCAACAATTCCCAAAGCGGAAAGACAATGGAGTGATCAGCCGCACTTTTTTTTGTGTGGAACCCGCGTAGTTATACACACCTGCGGAAGGGTTTGCTCAAACGCCTTCGTGCCGCTCACTTTTCTCACGAGCTCGTCAGGCATATCAGTTTCTTCCAGGATGAAATCCTCCGTGTGGTTAATACTGCAAAAAGAAGCAAGGTGTGCTTACCCACTGTGTATGACAGGTGTGGGCAGGTAATACACAGCAGCAGCGACATCCTTCACAGGAGACTAATTGCTCATTTTTGCCATTCATGACCTTTTCGGCTTGAGGGAGAAAATTTGTTTTTCGAGTATGACCACGCCTAGTGATTTTAGATTGAGCAAAATAAGCTTTTTTTAAAATGAAGTATTAGAACATTTATCCCAAAACCTTTAAAAATGTTATCAACTTTCCGACAATAAACATATGCTGTAAACATTTCTTCTGTTGTCATGCAAAACAGTCACTGAGGAAAAAAAATGATCCGATTACGAATAAACTCACAAAGACACTTTGAGTTGTACGAATACTCGCAGACGACAGTAGCCATCACACGTAGAGCACGTGATCCTCCCATCGCCACCGCACGTGTAACACCTGCAATGTAACACATGTGAAGGGGTCCATGCATGAACTTGATAACTCCACTTATCAGGAGAATGCACTATTACCACCACGGTATTTCTTCGCCTCTGTTCTATCACATATGTAAGTCTTACACCTCAAAACCAATTAGAAGTGCGCATTTTTTTTTTTAGGAAAATGCGGTGGGAAAAACCTATGTTTGTTACTAAAATTTCAAGCAATAAGAGGAAAATCTGTTTTCTCTGCCATGTTACAACAAACAGGAATAGTAGCCATTTGTATCCTGAACGCTTGAAGTCACAAGAATCCCAAAAAGTTGTAGCCTGATGTGTTCCCAGCTAAGCCGTGGGAACAGCAGTTATTGGGATACTAGGCTTTAAAACGCCAAAAAGCAACGTACCGGCGTCGGCCGTCGCCACCACATGAATGGCAGCGTTCTTGGTGACCATGACCTTGCGGGTCGGTGCGGTACACCCGGCCGTCACCGCCACAGTATGAGCAGCGGACCTGGCCACGTCCATGACAGCGGTAACAGCGCGTGAAGCCCATGGCCATGCAGTGATGGCATCCCTGAAATACGAACACAGTGACAAAGGTTATCTGAAGTATTGTCGGCGATCTTTTTATGTAGTTTGCTTGTTATGCTTTTATAATTTTTAGTATCTTTTGTAAGAAGAAACAAATGCGAAAGTCCAATGCGGAAATTTTTTCTGTCTTCAGGACAGAAAGTTATTTAACTTTCAGCTTTCTAATTGTCCTTTATATTCATTTTTAATATTTTTCTTTTTCAGTCGCAATGGGTCAGCCATTTTTATTCGGCATTTTAGTGGGCCACTTGGGAAAGAAACACGGGGATTATTGTCATGCTGGCCAACTAGTTTGTCGTTCAGCTGATGTATCCTCCACTCAGTGAGATTGCATCTAAGCACATATCCGACTTTTATGAACATCGGACGTAGCAACAAAACTCAAGCAACTGCAAAAGAAAATCTAGAATGAAAGTTTTTGACGTCTTTGATGCAACGCGGTGAAGTAGAACTCCAGGTGTGGGGGTGTCGGGGTAAAGGAGGAGAGGGGACACTTACTTGATAGATTTGGTAGTTTTGTTCTATGATTGTAACGTTCTAAATCCGCCTGTAGAGTTTGGAACGATGTGGTTAGAATTTGTTTGAAAAAAAAATGAACATGAAATTGTGTACGTTAGTGTCCCCAGCCCTGCAGTCCCCAGTAATAAATAAAATAAAATAAATAAAAGAAAAAATAAATAAAAACGAACAAACAAATTCATAATAGAAGCCAACGAGAAGAAATACCTTGACCACTGAAGTGTGAGGAACATCCATTATCTTGGCATGATCCCGAAACAATCCATCTGGCTGGCATGGGATGGCCCATGGTGGTGGGGGCATGCCATTCTCTGGCCCATCTACAGGCTGACCACGGTACGGTTCATTCTTATATCCGGTTTCTCGGCCCTCACAGAAAGATTCCAGCGTGTACTGAAAAAAACACATACACAGTCTTTGTTTCTTTCATTTATAGAACTATATATTTTATATTAACCTTATAAGTGGGACAATGTCGGAAACACGGTCACTCTGATGTAGTCCCATGGGTGTCCTATTTCCGAGGTTCTACTGTACACTGATTTAACTGCCAATATGCGGAGCTCTTTGCATCCAAAACTGGGAAGTTCTGCTTTAGACTGCAATAACGAAGCACCAACAAGTAGGGTCATGTTATCTCTCCATCTAAAACTCAACTGCGGTAGTTTCTGAGATGCGAAGTTTTGAAATCAGAAAACATCACGACAACCGAATGTAGGACAGAAGCCACCAGCTAGAATCTCCCCGGGTAGACGCTCCCCCGGATAAAAGCCCCTCCGGAAAAAAGCCTAACCCCCCCCCCCCCCCACAAGATGCTTACATCTCCGAAGTAAGAGTAATGAATTTCAATTGTTTTTGTCATTAAGATTGGTGATTGCAATTTAAATCTAAAATAAAACAATTGAAAAATTATTATATACAAGACGATAAAACAAAAATGCTTCCAAAAAGCTACTTTTAAATTGCAGTCACCAATCTAAATGAAAAATGAAATTGAAATTCATTACTCTGGCTTCGGAGATGTAAGCATCTTGTGGAGGGAGAGGCTTTTATCCTGGGGGCCTTACTCCTGGGAGGGGGGCTTTTTTCCTCGTGGATAGGGGCTCCTGTCTGGGTTGGGGGTGGGGCTTCTGTCCTACATTCCCTTTGTTGCTTGTAATTACTTAAATTGTTTCTGATAAAAATTGAAAATGTAGTTCCTGGTGATATTTCAGCATCATGGCGATTAGGGCCTTTAGGAGCACAGGGATGAAGTTCTGCCTTTTTCTATGGCGCTGTGTGACATTTATGACAATGAGTGCAAACAAAAAGGTTTATTTTGACTTCAGGTTTGGTAAAAAATTAAAATAATTTGCCATTTTTCCACAGTTTTCCTTTGCCATTTTCTCCGGTTGCCATTTTTCCGTTGTCACATTATCTGTTGCCATTTTATCCGTAGCCCCGTATTAATCTGTTAAAGGTTTATATTTATATAAATGTTTACATTGTAGAAAGTTTTATGCATTTCCAAATGTATCAGAAGAAGCGAAGTGCCGTTCTTGTTATAACCTAATCTGAATGAGTTATTGTAAGGTCTTTGATTAGATGGAGTTCTTCTATTTCACGCCTTTTCCATATGCTTTGTGTTCTTTGAGAACGCGTATACACCAGTATAAGTGACATATTTCAGCTCCATTGTAAAACAACATACCATATCTTTTTTCGCTGACTTTTGACCCAAGGGGAGGGGGCACTGGATATCTCATGTGTTGCCATTCGTGTAAAAAACGGGGAACGGGGAGCAATTTTGAGGCAAGACGCCGTCGGCGCGGAGTGTTAATTTCGTCAACAAAGAGAGGTAATTTGTGCGTTTTTATTTTTCAGAAATGTGCTCCACGTTTGGTTTAAAAAGGGCGGGGGGAGGGCGATATTATTTCAAAATAACACTGCGCATTTAGGGCTCGTTTTAGAAAGTCACGGGCACACATTGCAACCAGTTGGTACGCGAGTGGATTTTCGCTCTGCGGACTTCACTGAAATAAGAAATTTTTCATAGTGCGTGCAGGTATATCCGTACTCCTCATCTTTTGCGGCATAGATTTCTCCATATGAGAGCAAAGAACGCACAAACCGATAATAAGATTTCAGATATACTGCGGTCTTTATATTTTTCTTGATAACTTCCGGGTTCCTCTTATTCCCTTCCCCATGATTATATAAATAGCCATTATATATACCAGGAAATAGCAAGTAAAGAGCTGAACGCCTGTGGCCGTATTCACAAAAACAACTGTGCAGTTAACTGGCTTCGTTAATTGCTTATTTAGTAAAAACATAAATTTTAAAAATTAATTAATAAATACATTAAAACAAATTCTTATTAAAATTGTTCAAGTAATTTAGCTAAATCAACTGATTTCTTTCGTACGGCGTTTAGTTAACTGCACAGTTAACTTTCGCAAATACAAGGGCTGGTATTAGTGGAAAAAGGGGATGGGGTACGCGGTGTAGCATGGTGTTACTAATATTATTTCACACATGTCACACGTTTCATGCATTTGTCACAGGTGCGCGGAAACACTTAACTGTCATTAGAGGATTATACAAGTGTAGCTTACGATGCCCGTAATAGCTACCCATTAGCTTTTAATCACTGCTGACACGAGCTGGCTACTAAAGTGTTATAATAGAAATACTTCCAGTGCAAGGAGCTTCCAGTAGCGGTTACAATAGACACGCGCCAGTATTTCATTCCTATTTCATACTGTTCATAGAAATCCTTTTTGAGTAAGATCACTTAGATCTCTTTGAAAACATTCTGGATGAAATAACGGCAGCTTCATAAGAACTCCGTATTGGTCTCATCATAGTAAATGAGCCCTTTGTTGCATGAAAGTTTCTATATTCGTTGAAGAGCTAAGAATAGACAGTAATTTAGAATGATGACGCAAACCGAAGGTGTCTCTTTTTTTAATTAATGGGCTATTCACCTCCACAGACTTCGGATGCACGTATGGTTTCATGTGATAGAAAATAAAATGAGCAAAGCTTGAGCATCTGTTTTATCGCCAGAACATAAGACGCAATACTGTATGCACATTTTTTTTTTTCAAAGTTATACGCCGCACATTTTAAGTACTGCCCTTCACATTGTGCCTATTGCTAATTCATGAGCTGGAACTTTTTGTCTAGTATAGATTTCCGTAGATGGGTTCCCTATATGTTGAGACTTCCTGTCATTCGTAAAAGAACTCCCATTAAAGGGAACAACTATCAGGATGAAACACGTCAATCCGGCAATCTGACCGAGTCTCAGACAACATGGACTTCATGGAGTCACATTCACATTTTAGTATAATAATGTTAAAATTTTGTGTATTGATGAAAGAAAAAAAAATCCACCTATTTTGTGCAAAATGTTGAAAGACATTGATCTGTACAGCGTGAGTAATTGAGTCAATCGTGAAGGAGTTCGAACCATGCAAATTAATGGACTGCAGTCTTTTTGCGAGTATACATAAATTTTACATTTATGTTTTGTCTCCAGCTGGGTATTTCTTTTGAAAGTTTCACCAGGAAGTTTCACCTTTTAGACTTGGAATGCATAGCTTGAAAAAGGCATCTTAGATTCAATCTGAGATATATTTAATTCCTCCAGAAATATCTCCAATCTATTTAGAGATATCTCTAAATCGCTTAAAGTTACCTCTTTATAGTGGTGAAATATTTATTTATTTATTTATTTGTTGAAGGTAAGCACTGACATGTAAGGCTGTGGAAGCTTTGATCTTCTTTATTTCGTGCTCCTTTGCCGGCTTGCTCCCGTAACAGCAATTCGAAGCCACATACTCGATCATTGCCTCACGGCACTGCTCCTGTGTCAGCTCTGCCACTCTGGAATATCAAATTAACACAAAACCTCTTACAATAGTTTCAAATATAAATCAACATTTATATTTTTATATTTTCCCTGAAAATACTAAAGCAATATTTTTCTGTCACGGACAGAATTTGGGTTGAATATTTGGGCAATGCCATCAAATGCACTATATCTAGTTTTTATTTTTATATATTTATTGAGTATTATGTATGCCAAGACCCACCATATCTTGAAACGGAATACATGTACAGTAAAACCTGCCCACACCGGAGAACCGGGGGGGGGGGGACTGGCGGATTTTGTCCGGTATATAGAGGTGTCCGGTATTTCAGGAGCCACGTAAACCAATGGGGAATTGAGAACAGAGAATTCTTGTCCGGTATCGGCAGCTATCCGGTATTTCAGCGTTTGTCCAGAATGAGGTCTTACTGTAAATTGTTGTAATACCGAGTATTAGGATAAAGTGCTTGTTTACCTGATAAGTGTGCTAAATTAGTGTACTAAATTAGTGTACTAAAAAAGAAATACGTTTATTATTATTTTTATTATTATAGTATGCTCTTCAACTGACAGGTTGTCTCTCTTAAAGAAGATTATGGATGAAACAATTGTAAACCAAACGCAAAGTGCTGTTTTTCGTCTTGTTTTTAACACAACAAACAAAAGAATTATTAAGCTTTTGCTCTTTATTTCAACGGCACTATCACGGTTCAGTTTTAATAAATGATAAATGAGTTACTTGTCAAATTCCATGGTTGGCGCCTGACCACTGGGACCAGAGGGCGGTGGGGGAGGCGGAGCGGGACCAACTGCAACAAATATCAACGTCAGAGGCCCATGTTACGACCAGGCGGAATTCTGGTACTGTGTATATAACCCCCCTCAACCCCCCCCCCCCAAAAAAAAAAAAAATAAATAAATAAAAATGAAAAGTAAAGAAAAATACGAGGCGCAAGTATTTATCGTGAAAATTACGATCCAGTTTATGGATTTATATTATGCTTATTGCTCACAGGTGAAGTCCAAACGCCCCCCACTGCCAAAACAAAAAAAGAAACAAAAAAAAAAAAACAAAACAAAAAAAAAAAAAATAAATAAATAAAAAAAAAAATAAATAAACAAACAAAAAAAAACAAAAACAGTCAAAATTACCCCCTCTAACAATAAGCAGGAGAAACAGACGTCTGTTTCATGAAAGGATCACTTTTTTTGCATGTTTTTCAAATTCACTTTTTTTGCATGTTTTTCAAATTCGAACTACATTTTGATTTCTACACTTTCATGCGCCATATCACAGTAACTAAGCGTCCCGTACAGATTTTACTTTGCAGTTGTGTGGTACAGATACACTACCCATATTTCATGATTATATCATCTTTTTCAGCCAGGGGTTTCTCAGTATAAATGTACCTCGAACTTGAAAAACATGCAAAAAAGTGTTCCATTCAAAATGCAGACATCTAATCTTTTCTGTTTAATGCCTAGAATTCAATTGCAAAAAAGTGATCCTTTCAAGAAGCAGACATCTTATCTTTTCTGTTTAAGGCCTAGAAATCCAAATGACATTTCTCGATACGAAGTTGCACCGCTTGTAAGACCGTATGAAATCTTTGATATGCAGAAGTTGAAAAGGATAATAATAATGTGTTTGGTTTTGGAGGCACGGTTTCAATTCTTTTATTAAAATTAATATGTTCATTTCACACAATCAAATACATAAGGTGAAGGGCCAAAACATTTTAGACAAAATTATTGCATATTTTTCAGACAAAAGAACTTGTAACTTACAGTTACTACCGATGTTGCCATAACCTTGGTATTGTGGCAAATCTGACATGACTGGAGCGGCCCCTGGCTGGGCGCTTGGGTCGTCTATCACAGGTTGCTGCGGCATGTCTCCCCACTGAGGGGCTTGCCCTTGTCCCGGCTGCCATCCTGTAGGGTAAAAAAATGCTCTACATCGTTTGAAAAAAATTACTTTTTAAAATCATTATCACGCCGCAATAGATGTCAGTTATGACTGAAAAGATTTGCTTCCAGGTTAAGTTTCGTTTTAACAATTAGTTTAAACAAGAATGCCCGTGGACAATGTGCCCAGCCGTCAATGCGAAGATATTACAAAGATGAAAGGAAAAAGTTTCCAGTTTGGACAAAATATAGATTTGGTTCAAGACCTAAATAGTCGGACCGGACTTGAATATGATCAGAATTTTTTTTTAACTTATCCGTTTCCGACAGTATTGGGTATATATATTTGCTGAACTGGTAACAGAAATACTACAATTCCACTGAAGATCTACCTGGGATCATTCGTTTTAAAATTGAAAATGACCGAATCATAATTGTTCTATGCAAATTTTGGCCAACTAGCAAAAACCACATACAAGCTGAGTGTGGAACCTTCTGATGTACATTCCTATTAAATTTCAAGGTAACTGGCCCGAATTTGTAGGAAGGGCTACCTTTCATTTGTTTTCCTGAAATGTATCCGCTTTTGGCCAAAATTTTGCTCTAATCGCCGAACAAAGCATAAGCATGACGGAGAAACCTCTGGGAAAGGATTCCTTTCCAATGCAAATGAGTTCAACTTGATTTGTTGGTGCTGTATTTGTTTCTAATGGCACTTCGTACCGTGATATTTAGTACAGCTACACTTCGTCGGGTGACACTTTCTCGAATTTGACAGCCGCGAAATTTTGGTGAAATTTGTTTTTTTGTTTTTTAATCCATATTAAAATTGCTTCAAAACCCCTTAATTCGTCAGCGAGATATTGCTCGACGCAATATCGCAGATCCGTTGTAAATTCAACATGAGCTCAAAAGAAAATAACAAATCATAAGCAAGCATTTTCCCTTCAAGCAGGTTGTTGAGTGATATCAGCCTATTTGCAAAATAATAAAAAAAAAGAAAGAAAGAAAGAAAAAAAACGGTGAAAAAATCAATCTAGTACGATCAATTGCTTTTTATTTGTACTTCGAACTGGTGCATACAAAGTGTAAAATCATCTACTATGTAGATTAATGTTTTATCGCATAATAATTGCATAATTTATGTTATGACGCATGAAAAAGCACAGGTACAATACAGACCAATAAATAAATAAATAAAGATAAACACACAAAGAAATAAAATATACACACACCATGCATAAATAACAATATTCAGTAGCTATAGCAACAGTACGCCAGTGTGTTAGCGGATTGTCAACGTTCGTTCGACTGAGCAAAAAGAGGAGGTGTATGAGCAAACGAACTTACTTTGTGGCGGTGCTCCACCCGGTGCCCCAGGATAAGCGGAATCGCCTGAAAAGACATGCATATATTAATGCACCAGAAAGCAGAATGTGCAGTGCAATAAATGTTTTATAACTGCCACGCTGTTGCATAGGTTGTCCTTGCGCGTCGAAACAGCTTGTTTCTACGTAGAAAAGTCATTTTCTTCGGCGAAGTTCATAGAAATTACCTGTCAGCCATAACCACATAACAAAAAAGAATCCCTTTTCTACGGGTACTATGCAGGGAAAACTTATGCTTCAAGAGAGTTATTTTTCCATGCGTTCTTTTTCTTTCTTTTTTTTTTGGGGGGGGGGGGGGTAGTGTACAAATAAATAATTGCAATTTCAATTTTTTGTAATCAAATTTATGACTTGTAATGTAATCGGTTTTAATATTTCGCAATTTCTGACAAAATATGTGGCCTTGGGTGGGAGGGTGATGGGGGTAGTACCAAGTGGTGGAGGGTGGGGGGGAGCAGGGAGAGCACTGAGGGAAAAGGACCAGGAGGATTTTGGCACTGTGTTAACCCCACCACCCTTCCCCCACCCCTTAAGATTTTGTGTCAAAGCAAGGATTATTCTTCTTTACAGTATGTTAAAAAGTAATTTGTGCAACGTCGTTTTAACATTTAAGCTTATTTTTGATATCAAAATGAAAACTTGAATTATTGATACCAATAATGGGAACACAATTTTGGAGCTCAAGAATTGCTTCTTTTTGTACAGTAAAAAATTGAAAGAAAGATTCTGAGCACAAGGACCAGTCATTATTTTATTCACAGATGGGTGCTTCTGAATTTTTTATACAAAAAATTGACTGATATTTTAATATCAAAAATTAATTTTTTAGAAAAAAAATCATCTGTATTCAAGAAGCTATGGGGCTTGAAAACCGTAAGTGGAATTTGCCTAATTGGCAGCGCGGAACAGTCTACAAGTCTGAGTGTAAAAGACAATTGTTGTTTTCTGTTTACCCCGTCACGTAAGATTCAAGCATTAACTACACAAAAAATTCACCTCTCTCCCACCCCCATATCCGCAGAATTTTGTGAAGCTAATAATGCTGAGCGGGGAATGAAAATGGCTTGGATAAGCCGTACTTCACATTGTATTTATTTTGTTATATACTGTTTACTCAACTTATTAACCGTGTCAATCTCTAGCTTCACGCCACTCATCTAAATCCCAAACCATGTTAACATAATTTCACTCACAGGGCACTGCGGTCTCGTCTTACAACATTTAAACAGCAACATTCTACAAATCACGTTTCTATTTACTTTTTAAACACGAACTCGGAAATTTGGGCTTCAAAAGGATAGTTCCATGTTTGTTTTTTCCCGACTTTTGAAATAATTTTGATATCTTTTGGGATATTACACGAAGCAATAAATGATTCGTGTAACGTCCCAATTCCTTTCACCGAATCCCGGTCATCTGCCCCCCGGTCAACTGCCCCCCTGTCATCTGCCCCCCTTTTTTGCAACCCGGTCGACTGTCCCCCCCCCCCCCCCCTTCAAAGTGGAGGGGGTCGCTTGCCCCCTCCATATAATATTTTTTCTTGGGTTCTTGGCTTACAAAGACAAAATAAATAAAATTATATCTATTTTGTTGAATGTATTGCATTTCGGTACATTGCAATTTACCGATAGGAAAGTAATTGCAATTAGAATAGCAATTAGTTTAAGGATCAGTCTCTCCTAAGATCAATATTGCTGAATAGATCAATGAAGATCAATTGTTTCAGAGACGAAGTAGACGGGGACATCACAATTGCCTAATTTTTCAAAGATTTTTCCACTAAAAAAAAGGAGGGCAGATGACACCCCCGTAAAATTGCAGGAGGGGGGGGGGGCAGTCGACCAGGTTGCATAAAAGGGGGGGGGGGCAGTTGACCGGGGGGGCAGATGACCGTTTACCCCTTTCACCACTAAGGGATTTCTCAGAAATAAAAAAAAGTATTTCACCCATATAAAGTTGATAACTATGTAGTATCTCCCTCCCTCCCCTCATCATATTTCATTTCGTGGTAATGCTAAACGGGGAATTAAGAAAACCTGTGTTACGGGAAAAATGACAAAGGAAATAATTGCAATGGAAAAAATGGCAACTTGAAAAATAGCAAAGAGCAAAATGGCAATGTGAAAATTCTGGCTTTGGTTGAAAGGGCTGCACTGCTTCAAACAAACTGGAGTCCACGACTCCTCGCGATCAAATAAATTACCATTCATTGTCATAAATGCTACACAGTGCTGCGGAAAAGGACCCGTTAGTCCAAGAACTTAATCCCTGTACACCCAAAGGCCCTAATCCCCACGATGTGGAAACCCCATACCCCAAAGTAGTAACAGATTATTTTGATGATGCTTTGTATCCATGGTTCCATTATTTTCACTTAACCATTTTCTGTTGCTATAATTATTCAACTTAATTATAACTATTCTAGCTACGTACACAGAAAAGTACCAAAAGTATGATCCCAGCACAAAACTAGACCGTTTTCGCTACCGAGTATAAAAAATTCCTCTTAGGCCCACAAAAATACATTTCTGATCAGATAAAAATTATGAATTCTTTAAAATGATATCTTATTGTTAAAAGTCAAGCCAGTTGCACCAGAACTCTACACAACACAGTTTTTAAAGCAGACATTCTGGTGTCCAGAAAACATCGAATTGAGGTTTGCGTCAGTGTCAGGTAAAATCACAACAGTGGATCTGTTTGTGATTTGGTTTTGATTGCTTGTGATCACAGACAAACGTCTCTGACAAAGCGTTGAATAGGCGTTGGATAAGCAACACTTCCGTAAAGTTAAATATGGTTATGCTTTGGTTTCGATCACATAATGTTGCAGAAATCCAACTTTCCCACGATCGATTCACGTCTCTGTCGCAAAATTGAAATATTTCGGAAAACTCACGTTTTCTGTAGAAGTCTAAAATAGACACAAAAATATACGGGTCACAGAAAAAAAACAGAAAAAGAAAGAAAGAAAGAAAAGGCATAGTCATGTTAACACTCACAGGAAGTTTAACCCTGGTGCTGCTAATGACCGGTCGTTTTGACACAAAGTATGGGATATTCAAAAGTGAGCCAGTTTTTACCGACTTCTTTTGAAATATATATCAGTGGTGACCGTAAATCCTTCTTTCCACCACTAATTTGTTTTCATGTTTTTGTGAAACTTTTGTCATTGTTTTAAGTTGTGCACCATGAATGACACTGAGTACCAAAGAAATTCGTGGTCTAGCGAGAAGCAATGTCCGGCTAAGTGAGGTGCACATGCGCACGGCAAGGTGCTACAAATGGACCACCCAGGAATTGATGTGTCAAGGAAAGTGCCCACTACAAGGTTTGTGCATTGATTTCTGTTTGCGCGTCAAACAGAAACCACTGGATTACAATTTCCAATATAGGGTCGGGAAAGCGGATGTGTCGGTGGGTACGATTCACCAGGGGAAAACCTTCCCTCCGACACCCGAAAGCTGATACGTTGATATCTCAACACTGACGAAGTCAACCTGAACTTATCGACTGCGCATCAGCAGGTTAGCGGTAGTGATTGGTGATGTTGCCGTGGCTAATGCGAAGATGCCTGTTAATGGATGCGACAAGTGCGAGCAGAGTTACGTGTACCAGATACCATCTAGTGGAACTTTACCCTCGGATTCCCTCCCGCCTTTTTCCCCGCAACTATATTAGCGCGTTTCCTCCACATGACTGGGACATATTACTGGGCAACGCTGAAGTGGTATTTCCCCACCTCCACTAGATTTTTCAAAGAGATAAAAGGAAGAAAAGGTGTTTAAAAAGGATTTAAAAAGATTAAGAGAAAGCGGCAGAGAGCGGTAGACAGAGAAAGAATAAATTATTGACGGGGAGTTTGAGAAATAACAGGAAAAGTTACAGTGAAGGAGAAGACGTGTTGCAAATGAAATAACAACTTACAAGAATTATGTGTAATAGATGTGATACTTGTTTGGAAATAAAATCAAAGAAATTTGTTTTGTTATTTATTTAAAAAGAAATTAACAGTAATCATATTTGTTACTGGTTCAGAACAATTTATAAATGGGAAGGCACGAAGCAACTGGCCGGTGGTGTTTTGTCCGGTGGTCATATATCCGGTGGTGTTTTGTCCGGTGGTCATATGGCCGGTGGTGTTTTGTCCGGTGGTCACATATCCGTTGTTGTTTAACCACTGGTCATTTTGGTATAAACGCCATTTTTGCCATACCCGAATTTTTGCCATGCAGACTACCATATGATCTAATGTCAGACGTTGTTGAAACGTTAAAATGTTTTCTGGGATGAATAAATTATAATTTCGTCATAAATACTGATGTTATGTTATATCGTAACGATACTGTAACAAATGGACAGCTCATTCTTCGCGTTTGTTTATTTATTTTATTTATTTATTTATTTTTTTGCGGGTTAATGAAACCTATAATAAAATGGCATTTATAATGTAAAAACAAGTTAATAGCAAGTGTGGAGCGTCCACGAAAGGTTGGAGATAAGCGTCCCCGCTGAGATATTTGATGTTCAGCATTATGGCAAAGATACAACACAGAACACAAACACGCAATATTTCCGTCGATTGTTGGGAGACCTATGGCTTGTAGCTATGCCATGGCGTGTGCCTGTCTTATAATGAGCTTCAAGTGCAAAACTGCAGTGTGCATTTTTGCAGTAAAATGTTAATGAATTTCTTTGGTGGACCGGGCTAGACATGCTACAGTATGTCTCTACCAAACTTGGTCGTCACAGCCCTAATCGTCTCAGAGGTGTTCGCGTGACAAGGTTATGGCGAAAACAGAGAAGAAAAATTGTAGAAATCCGAGTTGAGATTGTGCAGATTACGAGGCTCTAAACCTAAAATGTGTTTATTTGGACCATTATACCGAAGGTCAGATCTCCAGAGAACCGGTCGATGTCAGAAAAATAAGAGAAGTACATTTGCCGGGTGCATTTACTCGTCCCATAAATGGAGCTGATCCAGATATTTTTACCCCAGGGAACTAAATTGAGCAAAAAGGAGTCCTTGGCTGCTGAGAATCCAGGGGAGCAGCAACCACCCACCCACGCCAACCCTCGTTTTCATGACAGCCTGAAAGCGATTCTCTCGGCATGTTTGTTTGGCTTTTCTCTCCTCAGGAGTCCAGGGGTTTCAGCACTATCATCCGTCGGAAGGGTAGCGGGGTTGGGGGGGGGGGGGTAGCCCCTCAGCCCACCAGTATCCACACTTCATTAGAATTTGGAACATAAGATTCCAGGGTATTTTTTGGGTTTATACGCCTTTTGTCTCCGGTTCGATTAAGAAATAACAATGATGCAAAAAATTGCACGCCAAAGCGGGTAAAGACAATAACACGGAGGATTAGATTCTGAAGAGAAATTTCAAAAATAGCCCGTTTGACAGTAAGATAATCATTGATATAAAAAAAAAAAAGAAGATTGAAGATTTTCATTTTTTTTTCTTCAAAATTCCAGGACGATTAGATTCCACAACAGAACCAAGCATAGTTCCTAGCCCTGTGCCGGGGTGAAGGGCACCAGTACTGCAGGTGATCATAGCTCGGTGTTGCACAGGACCATCAACTGAAAGGTTTATCCGTTCCAGCTTTTATTCATTGCATCTTTTTTTCGAATAGGGGGCATTCCGAATGGCCGCCGTTCAAGGAGTCATCGAGTAAATGGCCACAGACAATGGTCACCAGAAAAACAGCCACTTAAAAGTACTTAAAAGCTCAGTCTTTGGATGTTCTATATTTGTTTTTTTTTTAAACAAAAACACACTGTATAAAAATTATCATGCTAATGCTGTTCAAATTTGTGATTTATAAGATAAATAAGAAAATTTATGCGAACCTTGAGGTGGTGGGTAACCGCCTTGGGGTGGTGGGTAACCGCCTTGGGGTGGTGGGTATGCCATTGTAGATTATCCTTCACTTGATAACTATTATACAATTTTGCAACGGGAATAGAAAATATCTTTATTGTTATTCTAATTTTTATGAAACGCGTAAAGCAATTGTCTATATCCTTAACGCTTCAAATTCGCTCATACGCCTTTCATGCATAAAGTACTTTAACCTATGTCAAAATATAAGTAAATACAGGTAATGATCAGGCCATATTTCCTTGTCTGGCCATTGATCCATTGATCCCAATCCGCCTTTCCTGCCTGGCAACCAGGTCCTTTATACCAAAGCTGCAAGCAACAATCCACAATTCTGACGTCACAATAAGTCTGACTATGCGTGTTTTTTTTTTTTTTTTTTTAATATTGACCATTGCCATGGAAGACTTGAGGAGGAGACGATATGGATAGATAGATAGACAGATAGATAAATAGATATAGATAGATAGATAGATAGATAGATAGATAGATAGATAGATAGATAGATAGACAGGAGAATCAAGCGTAGAGGGTGGGGAAATCATAGTTTAGCATATGCCCCCCCTCCGTCCAAAACCACGCCGGCATGTCGTAACTTAAATATTTTCCTAATTGTTCTACACAAGTAATTACCAGAAAATAGTAGTGTTACGAGATCAGAAGTGAGGACGAGGGGACAAGGACCCTTCACCCTTAACAGAGGCAAGGGTTACCATAAATGAGTTTTGAAAAATACTTGTGAATTAAAGATTATGACGTCACAATAAAAGGCCAAGGGGACAAGGACCCTTCACCCTTAACAGAGGCAAGGGTTACCATAAATGAGTTTTGAAAAATACTTGTGAATTAAAGATTATGACGTCACAATAAAAGGCATCACAAATTGTAGTTAGGAATATCAGCTTCGTCCGTGTACATTTCGTCAAAGCGAAGTGAAAAATAGAAAAGCGACTTGATTTTCCATTTTTTTTTATTTAAAATGGAAAATAAAAAACAAGAAACAGAAATATCAAATTTCCATATTTCCTCCAAAGTGAAAAATGAAAAAAAAAAAAAAAAAATGGGTGGCCCTGCACCCAGTTTGTAAGCGGCATAAACAAAAACACGTGGTGTAATGCAAGTTCGGCAGGTTCTGAATAAAAATTTGAACAACTGAAATACTGTATGTTCATGGGCTGTTTCGTGTCTGAAATACATTCCCACCCCCACCCAAAGAAAAACATTAAAACAAAATTTGACGTTTATCCAAACCAATATTCCTTCTCTGAATTTTTGCGCAGAAATACTTGAGTGAAGAGTGCAATGATGAATTCTAGCAAAGATTTTTTTTGTGACTATGTTTATGCATTAATATGTGTATCTTTTTGTATTGACATGGGCTAGGTTTAACCCAAACAAGGCTCAACAACTGTATTGTTGCATAATGTTGATATCGATCTCATGACGTCGAAACGCATTGAAACGTCATGTTATGACCTCACAAAGAACTTGTAATCAAAATATATTGGTTGGAACAATTCGTTAGTTTGTTTACTTTTTTGGCCGCCATTTGTTACCCTACAAGTGCTTTTTCTCTCTTTGCAAGACCAAATATAAATTCAGTTTACTCCACTGATATCTGGAATTTGTTTTATTTAGGCAATCTGGAGTATCTTTAAAGCCATCGCTTTGATGGAAAAATTCTTGGAAAGGGTAACAATTAAGGTTGCAATCCTGTGTTACAGTAGTTTACATTTGGTCTTGCAAAGAGATAAAAACACTTGTAGGGTAATTGCGGCCAAAAAAGTAAACAAACTCACGAACTCGTCCCAGATTTTTCCAACCAATTATCCTGAAAACGCTTCAGCATCAGAATTCATGAGCTGAATAGGTTAAAATACAAAACGGACGGTTTTATGAATTATTGAATAATAAGGATAAATGTTATATTTTCTTTTAAAAAGCAATGTAATTTTTTTTTATAACAACAGTATATACGAATGTTGCTCAAATTGATCTCTAAGGTTAGCTTTTCTCAGATGGAAAGAGCTAAACGATAAGTCAGATCATGATTTATACCTCAATTTCTTTTTCAGTTATCAACAGCCAATTAGATGTACTTGTTCATACTTTGAGTCAGAACCGACGGAATTCGCATCATACAACATGCGTTTGTTCATGTCGTTGATACCAGCGGTTGCAGCGCTACCCAGTTTTTCATTTTCAAATATGGAACTTTGAAATTGTTGTTTCTTGCTTTGTTAATTTCCGTTTTAAATTGAAAACGAAAACGAGTCGATTTTCTATTTTCTATAGGAGATAATGAAAGGACGAAATGTAATGACGTACGCAAACCCCATGAGCTACGAAATATAACAGCGAAGAACTTGTTTGGGTTAAAAACTGACCAGACATGTTATCTCTGTGCAGTTTTCATGAAATGAAATGACCAGGAAAGGGTTTATTTTTATAAAAGTAAATTAAAACTGCTGAGCACGAACACTTGTTTTGTCTTCGCCGTCTCTCCACAATCAATGAAAATTAAGGCGATTTAGAAATAGAGAGTTATTTGTTCCTCAGTTTAATACGAACAGTTTTATCCTGGAGTAGTTATCCTCGCCAGTTCTTTGAAAATTAATTCCGATGAAATATAATTCACTTCCAACTTGAATTCTCAAAGTTAAAAGCAGTTGTTGTGCCGGCCAAACACTGATTGAATGACGTATTCAGTTTTTAACATATTAGCTGCAGATTTTGATTAGAGGGTATTAATATTTTGGAAACCCTTTGAAAAAGATACACTGCTTGCCAACAGCATTTGGCATAATTAAGTTTAACCAAAATTCCAACCACAGGATTTGACTTTTCTAAAAAAAAATTGCCATAACAGCTTTAGTTGAATTATGAGAACTTTTGATGGCAGTACGTGCTTATTAAAGTCTTCATTTTGAAAAAGGCATTTTATTCTTCGATGATTTAAATGGCTCGCTTTTGAAGATGATCGAAGAAATTTGAATTATTGGGAAATCCATATTAAAACGATTGTGTTTTAATGGCATTTTATATGTTACTTGTCACTTTAAAAAACGTCGAATAAATTATTTTGGAATGAATATGGGTCCACAGGTATTCACCAATGCCAAAGGTATGACTGTTTTAAAACTCTCGTTTTTTTTTTGTTTTTTTTGTTTTTTTGTTTTTTTGTTTTTTTTTTTTTGTTTGTTTGTTTTGTTTTGTTATTTTCTTCAGGGCATGCAGCCTTCTTCTATGAGATTCTTGAGAAGAAGGATCTCAGGTGGTCCTTTTAAGTATGTCACCACTTAAGTAATCAAATTAATTGGCCCCCAATGCCAGGTTGCTCATAATATTGCTGCAAACAAACTTAGAGAACCAACACAAGTGAGAACTAGAACGATGTCTCTTCCGAGTAGTGAAACTTTACACTTGGGAGCATATAATCACCGCAACGAAGGCTTCAAAATAAAATATTTGATAAAGAACTTTGCTAGAAGTAACATCGTAATACCAGTTGTATGAACATATTTTCGAACGAACATTTTTTAACGCTCCTCATGTAAAATTTCATGATGAAATAGAAAGAGGCAGGTTCTAGCAAAACAACGTTTAAATTCGCCAGATTGGCGAAAATTTGCAAATCGACAAAAAAAATAAATAAAATAAATAAATAACATAATATGCCCCATCCCGCCCCCAAACCTGAGTGGGCAATCTATCAGCAAAGTTTTGTTGCGGTTAGATAAATATATATTGCAGAAGGAAAAACATTAATTCAAAGCTCACAAACGGACGGACAAGCAACAGAGGCCACAGTACGAGTATAGCCCACGTGGCCAAAGATTTGTTTGTTTGATGTTTAACGTCCTGTTCAGTGGCTATAATAGCAAGCAATATTAGGGTGCACTTGCTGAAGTAACAAGCAGGAAAAAAGGAGGAAGAATGAAGAAATAGTAAAAAAAAAAAGAGCTACAAATAAAGAAATTCCAATCAGTGGCCTCCTGCGACATGCATAGAAAAAAGTAGTGAGTTTATTCTCAAGATTCCCCCAACCCACAGGGAAGGTGGAGTCGGGGGGGGGGGGGGTTGGAGTGTCGAAGACCATCTATTTTAGTCCTACTTATTAAAAGCACAGTATAGTTTTGTTTAAGTTGTGAAGTGAGCATAGCTATTTTAAACTCTTTCAAAACCGTTTCTACAGAGAAGCACCCACAATTTAAATCGCCGTTCATTCTTTGAGCTAATCCAGTGCTCCAGCGGGCTATGCTTTTATTATTGCAGTTCTGACGTCAAACAACATAAGCTAATACAGTATACTCAAGTCTATATTATATTACATTATGTATATTACATATACATTATAGCTGTAACGTTTTGTGCTACAATGTGCTGAGTGGGTTTAGCGTGCGGGAGAGGGGAGGCGTGCTTAAGGGGCTAGGGCTTATGAAATTCTATTTTATTTCAGATTTTTATTCTTCAAAGTCTTCTGTGCATACTGTGTTGCTATGGTGGATTTAAACCCATCACAAATAAAAAAAATACGTTATTGTGACGTCACAGGTCAAAAATAAGGCCACCAAAATGTTCCTTGCAAAAAAGTAGTCAGCTTCGTATTTTGCTCCAAAGCTGTAGCTGCCACCGTTTTTTAAATATTTCCCTTTGACACTTTCATGTCATAAGACGCTGATGATGACGTCATAGCTCAACAATTTTTCGCGTGGATCTAGATCCTACAGACCACTGTACCCAAGTTTCATATTTCTAGTCTTCAACTCTTCAGAGAAGATGCATGAAAACCAACAAGTGACGAGGAAAACGAAAAAAAAAAAACTTTAAACAAAGGAAAAAAGGGAAAAAAGAGGAACTGTCGCAATGGCTGCTAACGCAAAACCCCGCGGAACTATGTTAAAAGTGCAAAATCCGTATATTAAATCTACACACATTTAACAATAATGTTTTTCTTGCCTGGCTCTGCTCTAAAGATCAATATCACATTTATACTTTCAAATAAGTTAATTCCCGTGCGCTCACAGCAAGAAATGGTAGCAGAGCTATCCGTCAAACAAGTTAGTTGAAATAGAGTAATAGTAACTGTTCAATAATACAGTTTCTGTGAAACTAAAAATGTAATATATAACACGGGCCTAAGTACAAGGTAATTTTGAGTTCAAGTGTTCCATAATGAATAAGCAAAGCTCATAGTTGACTCGCATTTTGAGTTTGAGATTGACTTTAAAATTGAATGCTTTGAACATGAGCGCTGGTTAAGTGTTATAATTTACGGTGCTTGTGCTTGTATAAATGTAAGCACAGCGCGAAATTAAATATCCATAAAACTGAATTGCTAATTATTTAATTAAAAGATTCAACATTTGGAGGTGGTCTCATTACTCTTGAAATGTTGAAATCTATTACCATGAATTATTTGCTCCTCGCGAACTAAAAGTCCCTCCTCGGTAGACTTCTGACAACTTTACAAAAACACTCTTTTGTATTAGTCTCTGCCTGCAAGACCAAATGTAATGATAGCAAAAAATCCGCAATGTTCTATGTATGATTAATGATGGCTACAATATATGTAGCTTTTTACTATGTACTGCCAAAGGTTGAAAATGTGAAGCAGAAACAATCCTGACATGCTGCACAAACTTTGCGCGTCAGTTCTACACATGTATTTGATGGGTTATTAATGCATAATTTTTCATAATATAGAGAAAACATTTGTTTTAGCACAAAACATCAAGATTATATTGTAATAAGTAATATAAATTTTTATTGATAAAGCTGAGTTACAAAACCCTTTTTGAAGATTGCGTTATAAGTTGCGATTGATACAATTTTGTCGTTAGAGATCTCATCAGTCTAAACAGAGAAAAGTTAATCTGTGAATACGGCTCAAATTTATCATCGATATTCTTCGGTTAGCAAATATTATCAAACAAGCAATAAAGTGGAGACAATTTTATACAGAACCTGGAAAATCAAGACTGCAATTTCTTACTTACACCATGTTTACATCTCAACAAGATCTGTCTCGTGTTTTAACTATCTTGTTACATTGATGACAACATGAACTGACACAACAGTGTGGCTATAGATAAGACTGAATGAAGACTGCTTATAAATAAAGGCTGCCTCTGAAGTAAGACCGCCTTTGGTCAGGATAGAATGCCACTAATTGAGATTTACGCCAGTTAGTACAATGAAGCCCTCTGCAGTAAGACCACATTTATATTAAGAACCAAAACCGTCGTGCATTGAGAAAAAAACTCCAAATTTAGAACTGATGCAATTTGGGCTAAAACTTATCTTAGAATCAGTACACGTGTACAAGAGGGCTTAGGTTACGTGTACAAGGAACGCTACACGAAAATGTGAAAGCGAGTGATGTCAAATACATAATAAGTCAACTACTATCTAAAAATCTTTTTTGCGTTAAAACACCGTTTTCGCTTTTGAGAGGCTCGGTTAGTAAAATTATTAATGGTGCGTTAAGGTATGGTGTTCAAAAATATTATCTAGTCTGCTGTATCCGGGGTTAACAGTGACCGTTGCTTCGTTATGGTCAAGCCAATGATGGATGTTGGATTGCTCTCCGTGTTTAGTTGCGTACATGTAGTCCAGCAGTTTCTTGATGCGCATAGAATTCATTCCCGTGTCAGGATCCAAAGCGTTCCAAAGTTAATAAACCCCACCGAACGAAAATAATTTATCCAGCCCAAAAGAGCAAATAAATTTCAAAAGATATATTTGTCTCGCCACTGGTTTTAGCAACCAATGATAAGTAATGCTAAGGCCTGTTTTGCCTTTTTTCAAACACTTTCTAATCTAATGGGTTGACATAGGACTTATCTTGACATTGAAATAGCTCTCGCACAACTGTTAAATAATTTGAATCGAATTACTATCTCGAATTCGTTCGAAATCATTTTTAGCATAATTTTTGGACATTTTGAGAATGTAAATTAAATGTCTGTTCAATATTCCTGTAAAACCACCTTTAAAGGACCAAAGAAATTTAAAACGCGCGAACATTTTTCTGCCATTTTTCAGGTGGATCCGTTTTCAGTTCCACTTCCAAACATATATTCGTTCTGTTCGCACTGTTTTGTCAACGGCAGTCCTTCGCCAATCGCACATGAGTGGGTTATGCTTAAAAAGACGCATCATCCTTGGTTGGGTAAGTACGTTATCTAAAGGTTCTTGGGTCCAAACACCGTTAAGCTTCCAAAGTTAAGCTACGGTTCAATACTAAAGACATCTATAAATGTCAAGCGTCCCAAGAAATGCATAGAGCCCTAAGAACGCCCTGCATAAATCATTGCGAAAGAAATCTTCCCGGCATGGCATTAAATGAGTGATTGGTCATTCACCCGATGAATCATCAGACACTGAGGATTCTTTAAACAATGATACTGCGCCTTCTCAAAAACCTTCCCAACGTCAATGCGTAAATGTAGACAAACTGACTTAAGAAAAGAAATATAGGAAAAAGTTCCATACAAAGTAAAACAGCAAGGTTATGACCCAAAAGATGATTTGTTGGTGCGAGAGGAAGACAATGCTTAAGATATTAATAACAGTAGTTATAATCCTAATTTTGTTTATTTTGTTTTTGTTGATACATGGTTTAGACTTAGTGTTAAAAGATTCTAGTGGGGCTGTCACAATCAGTAATCACCCACTTCTTTATTAGAAAACAAAATGTAACAATTGTTAAGGCCTTGTTCTCTTCTCGTGGTGTTTGTTATTTCATCCGGTGACAAGTGCCTTTGTTGCCATGTATGGATATATATGCTGCTGAAATATATCTGGGCTAGTTCTCCAGAATACGCATAATTATTAATCATTTCATTAATTATTATAGCATTTAGGATATATCACTCGGTTATGCCGTGATAAGGAGTATGTAAAATTTTAATATTTTAGATATTTTATGTAAATAATTGAACAACGTGAATAACATTAAGGTCATAAATCTAGTGTGAATGGGTTTCTTCGCGTAATAGGTCCCGGTATGGTATCGCCCTACATTTCATCATCTAATAAAAAATTAACCATTTTACACAATTTTTCTTTTAATTATTTATGAAGTACTCCGCTGTGAGTCAGAAGGGCTCACTCAGGTGAATTTCACTAATTATTTGTCAATTTTCGACTTAAATGGACTTTATATATTTAAAAACAGGAAAACTTTTTGTGATTTTGCCAGGGAGCAGGGTTCTGTATTATTGCTTGCATAAGTAAGTCAGTTTAGTCATATCTTATCATTACATATCATTACAACCAGGGTATTTATGCATTTCCTAAAATGATCAGGCTATGTCTACAATTCCTGACTCAATCAGGCAATGTGTACATTTCCTAGAAAAGACCAAGAAACGTACACATTGCCTGGTTTTGCGGCAAAAAATTGTAGTCTTTGCCTGAAACGTATTTTGTGTGTTAAAGTAAACTTCCATTGGTATTTATTTAAAAATTTTATTTATTTTCTCCGATAAAAACCAAATTTCAATACACTACAATTTATAAACTACCTCTACTTAAGTTTTATGTTTCTGATATTTTATTAATCAAACTTTAGAGCAAAATACTATATTTTATGGCTCTAAACCTTTAAAAACTTGATTTTACTTTCTTCAATTAAAACTTTTGTTCAAAAACAGTACAGTGTACGTTTCTGACCATTTATAAGCATGTCCTTAGAATCGCCATTTGCACGCTGTACAGAACCTTGGCTCCGTGGATAATGTGGTTCGCATGCATAATCACCAGATCTGGCCATAATAACTTTGGTTAGTTACTATCTCCACGCAACATTCAGATCCGGTGTCGGACTGTAAATTTCCAGGCGCATCAAAATTCAAGAAAATATCCATTAAATGGCAGGCTACACATGCAGCTCGTCTGTTAGGCAGTGGTCGCAGAATGCAGAATTTTGTGAGATGATCTTGCTAATTTAGAATAGATTTAATCTCTACATGTCGCATGGACTGCATATGGATGAGATCGACTTGCCCGTGGAAGCAATAATCGTGGGAAGGAATTGGTCGCACGGCACAGTCTTTTACCTTCGGTCTCCTTTGCTTACGCTGAAAATGTTGACGGCCCGCATTTTGAACGCTTACGTACTTTTTTGCAAGTTCTTTCAACATTTTATCTCGTCCACCATATCCCGTAGCTTGATAACATCACATTTTCAAGAGCAACATAATACAAGTTATTTTCATCAGGTGTCTCTTTCTTTTTGATTACTTTCTGAACATCTCCACAAACCAAGACATTGCAGAATGTAATACTGCCGAAACGTTTTTGTCTGTGCCTGTTTGGCTTCTAAAATTTCGCTAATCAGCAGTTTGTACAGCTCCTTCGAAACTGAAGTACTTTTTCTGATCTCGTTTTGTGTCTTATTCTTTTTTCAATTCCGCCGCAAAACGGCTCTCAACATCAGGATCCATTGCTTATCTTGTATCTTTGATTTCTCGGAGTGAATGAAGTTCTTCATTTTTTGGATGCATTGTTATACCGATTTTGGAACGCCTGAGAACATACGATTGTGAAATATCAAATATAGGGTACAATAAAGATATCCAATCATATACCGAAGTACTTATTCGATTTCGAGTAAGAAGTAAGCGAATATAATCTATGCATTCATATAATGAATTGGTGCCTGGAGAATAATTCAACTGTATATCATTAATTGCAATTTTGGCAGTGGTTTCTAATTGCAATTTGAAGGTAGCTTATAGCACCAGATATGATAAGCGCAAAATTACAGATAGGAGATTTATCTTCATAGAGATTAACAGCGATTGTAGTTGTGATTGCAGATATGTACTCAATGAACATCAATAAACGTCAACCAAAAACACCACAAAATTGACATTTCAAGATCCAGGCAAAGACTACAATTTTTCAGCCGCAAAACCAGGCAATGTGAACATCTCCTGGTCTTTTCTAGGAAATGTATACATTGTCTGATTGAGTCATGAATTGTAGACATAGCCTGATCATTTTAGGATTGTACTCATAGCCTGTAACATATACATTGTTGCGACCTGTATTTTTGACCACCTCAATATGCAGCTAAATGTATGTGGAATTCTTTGAATTATGAATATAATCTTTAGTAACATTGTCTCTCTCTCGTCCCCTCCTCCCTTTCTCTAGCGAGTGAGCCTGATGGGCATCCCTGTATTCCCATTGCGAAGTGGCTCGTTCACACAAGGTAGCATTTGCAATTTGTTATAATCAAACACAAGAACCGTTGTTAATAATCGTCCTGACGTCACAGGATACGGGGTAGTTCCAAAATGTGGGATTTTGCGGCAAATAAGTACAGGTTGACGTTTATGTATTTTAACTCCAGAAACAATCTTGACAAGCCTTTAACAAAGCTCAAAGCACCGTTTTTAAATTACTGTCATAATTCTAACATAATACCACAGGAACGACAACATTGCCTTATTGGAATAATTTCTAAATGATATAGGTAGCACAAGAAGGGAAAAACGTAAACAACACATGAATACAATAACAGAACAAGGGGATTAATCATCGGTGTCAGCAGAAATATGTGAAATTTCGCTTGTGTTTAGGAGCATCCATACGTTAAGAAATGCATTGAATAAAGATTTTGTTTTCCAAAAATGCCCGTTTAACGTAGGCTGTTCTGCATTTTAGCGACCTACGTTTATTAGTCACTTGCTGATATTGAGATTTTCTGGCACACATGCACCTCTTTTGCTATTTTGCCAGCGTATTCACCACAGAAAACTTTGTGAAATAATTCACAATTCTATAAAACGGAACTGAAAGCTGTATCTGATAAGGCCAGTTTTGACAAGGCCAATTTTAAATATCAAGATAAATGGCTGACAAGATACTGAGAATTTTGAGAATACAGCTTGGATTTTTTCTCAAGCCCAGGTGGTACTAGGGGGCTAAATTCTCCCCAGGTGTTTATGATTTATGGGCAGCTTATTCATTGAGGTCGACGGCTTTTTGTGAGTATGCCACCATTGGGACATGTGTGGCAACTTGTTACGAAAACTTTACGTAAAACCATGTTCTAGCTTAATAACCATTTTGTTTCAATAAAGAAATATATTTATACATTGAAAGTGGTGAGTTCAGTTGAACTTGTACGTACGCCGATGTTATAGTCCATGCGTTTTGTTACAAATGCACGTCCTGGTGGAGGGGACGGGGTAAAAAATCCAAAATTGCGAGTTAATGATTTAACATAAATTTGTTTGAGGGTGTCTTTTAGGCAATGATGCGAATTGTTCAAATTTTTTGTCTGTAGAGTAAACGAAACACAGAGTCTTTTTCATGTCATTTGTGATCCACCCTTGAGCAGTTCCATAAGAAACAACTGACACTTGTTTCATAAATGAATGGACGTCACAATGTATCAATATTCATACTGCACCCTCTGGGTTGCTGATACTTGCTGTGTGAACAGCTTTAAGTGACCCATTTTTATTGTTACACGAATGTCTAAAATTGCGTGAGGCTTTCCACTGTAAACATGTAAGCATGTGATAATACATTTAATGTCCACTTCTTTTGTTTTCTCCGATGACTTATTTTGAAGAACGCCGCAAGCAAAGTCGCACCTCTTTTGTGAGGCAGGGCATTCTCAAAAATAACGACCCGGTACACAGGTCATTCTTTTTGAGAATGCCCTGCAAGGTGTGACTTTGTTTTCATTGTTGTTTAATTTGATTCATTGAAAACAACACATAGTCATTGATCACATGGAATTTTAACAGGAATCAAACATTAAGAATCTTCGCCTTGAAAAAAAAAGATTTATTTAAACTTAAAAACATATATTCCTTAACAAATATTCTAATGCCTAAATACCTGACGAATTTTTTAGTTTTTATTGGAGTTGGGGGAGGGTGGGGGGGCTGATGAAAGAGATATATCGACACAGACGTTCGACAGCCGTGGTGATTTAGTCGCGACGAAAATGACAAAACGCATCTCATTTTCTACGTTAAATATTCGTCGACAGACGTAGTTACCTCAAAAAGACGTTTGATAGACGTCAGAATGATCACTTAATCGAGTCTTTTCTCTCGATTTCAAATCTCGAGCAAAACGCTAGAATTTTACGACGAGTAACATTAACTTAAACAGAAGAAAGTAGAAGCTTTCAAGTAAATTACCTTGTAGCTAATGTCGGAATTCATTTTCAAAAATTATGTAAGGTCCATCCGGTCTTAACATGCTTGTGGTATCGATAGATCCGGCAGGCTCGTTAACATTATATACTTGAATAAATCCATCAATGTCAAAATTCCCAGACTCCCTCTGCAATTCAGAAGGAGTCTGGGTAAAAAAAACTCATTTTCTGAATCTTCCTCCACATTAATTTTGTACCAAAAAAAAAGAAAAAAAAAGCTCGTGTTGACTCTTGCATTAACTAGGTTGTTATGAATGATCGTTCGGTTTTTTATACCTTGTCATGAATGTTATTCTTTATTTGTCACCTTAATCGCAGAACAATAGGGGGTGACGGGCCGAGGGAGGCGGGGCCAATTCGTCTGGCACATGGACATTAAGTATGAGAATGCCTTCCTTCTCGGTAAACTCTATTTTCATAGCCCTGTCTATTCACACCTCGGGCTGACGCCCTCGGTATGAATAGACAGGGCCATGAAAATAGAGAATACCTCGAAGTCAGGCATTCTCATATACTTAATGTCCACTTCTTTTGTTTTCTCCGATGACTTATTTTGAAGAACGAGGCAAACAAAGTCGCACCTCCTTTGTGAGGCAGGGCATTCTCAAAAATAACGACCCGGTACACAGGTCATTCTTTTTGAGAATGCCCTGCAAGGTGTGACTTTGTTTTCATTGTTGTTTAAATTGAATCATTAAAAACAAAAGACATAGTCATTGATCAAATGGAATTTTAAAAGGAATCAAACATCAAGAATCTTCGCCTTGAAAAAAAATGATTTATTTAAACTTAAAAACATATATCCCTTAACAAATAGTCTAATGCCTAAATACCTGACGAATTCTTTAGTTTTTATTGGAGTTGGGGGGGGGGTCTGATGAAAGAGATATATCGACACAGGCGTTCAACAGCCGTCGTGATTTAGTCGCGACGAAAATGACAAAACGCATCTCATTTTCTACGTTAAATATTCGTCGACAGACGTCGTGATCTCAAAAGACGTTTGATAGACGTCAGAATGATCACTTAATCGATTTTTTTTCTCGATTCAAATCTCGAGCAAAACGCTAGAATTTTACGACGAGTAACATTAACTTAAACAGAAGAAAGTAGAAGCTCAAATAAATTACCTTGTAGCTAATGTCGGAATTCATTTTCAAAAATTATGTAAGGTCCATCCGGTTTTAACATGCTTGTGGTATCGATAGATCCGGCAGGCTCGTTAACATTATATACTTGAATAAATCCATCAATGTCCAATCCAATGTCAAAATTCCCAGACTCCCTCTGCAATTCAGAAGGAGTCTGGGTAAAAAACATCATTTTCTGAATCGTCCTCATTATTAATTTTGTACCAAAAAAAAAGCTCGTGTTGACTCTTGCATTAACTAGGTAGTTATGAATGATCGTTCAGTTTTTTATACCCTGTCATGATTGTTATTCTTTATTTGTCACCTTAATCGCAGAACAATAGGGGGTGACGGGCCGAGGGAGGCGGGGCCAATTCGTCTGGTACATGGACATTAAGTATGAGAATGCCTTCCTTCTCGGTAAACTCTATTTTCATGGCCCTGTCTATTCACACCTCGGGCTGACGCCCTCGGTATGAATAGACAGGGCCATGAAAATAGAGAATACCTCGAAGTCAGGCATTCTCATACACATAAAAAGGTAATAATACAGATAGGCCGCCCACAACCATTCACACAGCAAATTTCTTTCCGTATGTTTTACAAGCTAGGTTAAACTGCAATCTACATTTTGACATCTATTCATCCTTAAAACAAGGTAATTTTAAAACAATACAGGTTATTTATTTGCCTTTTGGTTGATGCCTCAAGTACCAACAAGACTTGTCAAACAATTAAAATATGTTTTATTTAATATTAACTTCTTTTATCTTATAACGGCCGTGGAAAACTGGCATAAAAAGTAACCCCAGCCCCAGAAAGCATAACAGCGATATGATAGAATAAAAGTTTTCTTCACTGTCTTACTCCTCATCTTTACGAGAAATTACAACCTCGACCAAGAATTGTTGCCTGCTAACCCCTTAGTCATATGGGCAACTTTAACTGACTGATTTTTATATAAACTCAAATAAACGCGCATAAATATTGACAGAACAGGAGCATCGCGTGACACTTTTGCCTAAATTGTATGTTTGAGCTAAATTTGAACTGACAGTGTGACATAAGTACTGTACCCCTAACACTACAGATACTTTGGAGTGACAGATTACAGGGAATACAAATTTGAGGTATGATTGGGGGCTCTTCAACGGCAAGATGAAATGGGCGGATCATTTTAGAGGGAGGGAGCGGTAGATTTCCTGTAGTTGGCGTCATTTGTGACTAGGAAAATCCTAGGTTTTCAATGAGACGCTTTTTGAACAAATATTTGTGCATTTGGATATTGCTATGGCTTCTTGTTTAAGTGTAGCTTGACAGCTAATAATTCGGCAATGTATTCTCCATTGAAACTTGCATGTGAAATTTTCTCCGCTGTATGGTTTTCATAATTCGGACATAAAATGGAGCTTGACCCTAAGCAACAACCGTTCGCTTTAGAAAATTATAGATCCACCTGAAAGCGGTATATAACAGAAATTGCCGCTTGGATTTAAGTGATCTCTTGAATATTGAGGTTATTGAAGGAAGTTAAACATTCTTCAGTTGATTTTAAAATATTGATAATTAGGTGCCTCTGAAGGAACCGAGTGGCTGATAAAAGAGGCGCAATATTCCGCGCTATTCCAAGATGCGCTTTTCTCTGGTAGCAGATTGCCATCACATAAAATGCCTCTCTTACATAATGTATTATTAAAATAAATAAAAGGTTTAAATTTGCTTGTATCCACTTATAGATGAGTTTGGCTTTATATTATTGAACTCACGCAATAGAAACAAATTTAGTCCTTACAGTACGGATACTCTTGATCCACTGAGTACCCGATCAAAAGAGAGCGGTAAGTAGGTCAGTACGACATTCCCTGTGTGGGGTGTGGCAAACACACAGCATTCTGTACACGCTGGCGAGATGTGATTCTTTTTTAGTTTATTTAAGTAACATTAAGCTACTTTATCACTGCTTAGAATCTAGATAAAATTAGTTCAGTAGAAGCTCGGATTTAGCACTATGAAAAAGTTGACTCGAACATCCTGGGTTCACATTAACCCTAACCCTCACATAAACCCATTCCCGAGACGTGCGACTCGCATTGTCTACTGAATTTACAACAGCAACGTGCATCTGATGTTCACACACTTCTTCTGGGTGTTTTAGATCATTTCAGTTCAAATGAGCATGTCTTAAGTGCAAACCCCAGCAATCAAGTAACCACACTGTTGATCTGTTTTGCTGAGCTTCGGTGTTCCATTTTTGACTGCACGACACTTCCAGAAGCTGTTCAGCTCAGGTGTCTGTCTGGATGAGAGGAGATACCCTGTATGGCATTTGGAGGGTTTATACTAACCAGCTTCTCAATGCCTTGGCATTTGCCTTTGATTGCCTTGGCAATCCTTGTTAATTCTTGGTCCTTATTCTACCAACCACCTTTTGGATCGGCCGGTGCAATATATAATCTTCCCCCTGTACAGCTTCCCAACCGGGAGGAAGATAGACTGGGCTATCTCTCCCCCTCCCCTACCAAGTATTTTTTGCCCCCTATTGGTATCACTTTCTAAAAGGAAGATAAATTTTAACATACAAGAAAGCGTTTCTTGGATAATGTGAATGTTATTTATGATTTCAAGCCGTCCTGTGAACACGAAAATAAACACGCAGGTGGGATTTTTATAAATTTCTTGTACCGCCAATGTTTAATTAATATATTTACAATTATTTAACATCAATACAATTACGCAACATCAGTACAATTACGTAACATCAATCCAATTACGTAACATCAATAATTGATAGATGTAAAACAATAAAGAAGAATTACATCACACATATTTATAAGAAAGAAAAAATATAATTCACTGATCCAAAATTTGTCTGGGGGTCAAACAAATTGAAATCCCCACCGTAACAAAACAATATATGGAGGCGATGGGGCGGAGGAGGGATTTAAACAAATTTATTTCTTAGCTTAATTATATAAAATGTGTTACACGCGAGGAGAGTAAAATGAATGAGGTTGCTGAATGCTTAACAGCTACCCTCATTGAGTACAGATAATTTTAGACCAATCAAATCGGAGGGACGGCTTATTCATAAATCCGTCTAGGTCAGTGGGCGGACCTAAACGGCAATTTATGATTTCAAGCCGTCCTGTGAACACGAAAATAAACACGCAGGTGGGATTTTTATAAATTTCTTGTACCGCCAATGTTTAATTAATATATTTACAATTATTTAACATCAATACAATTACGCAACATCAGTACAATTACGTAACATCAATCCAATTACGTAACATCAATAATCGATAGATGTAAAACAATAAAGAAGAATTACATCACACATATTTATAAGAAAGAAAAAATATAATTCACTGATCCAAAATTTGTCTGGGGGTCAAACAAATTGAAATCCCCACAGAAGAACCCCACAGACAAAACAAGAAAGCGTTTCTTGGATAATGTGAATGTTATTTATGATAATCTTAGCGATCAGGAGTATCCATTTGGGCTCTCTAAAATGCTAAAAGTGATATTAAGAGAAAATAAAGAACTTTTTGATCACAGATGCCTTTTTACATTTTGTTTGAATTGTGTTGAATTTAGTCAATAAAGTAGTTCAAGACAGTTTTATACAAATTAATTGAGTTCATTTATTTATAAGAACAAATATTGTCAAAATACATTTACACACAAAAACGTTGAGGGAAGGGGGGCTAAATATATTAGAGGGGGGAAGATACGGTTTGAATACCAGCTGTACACGCCTACTCAGATATTCCATAGCGGAGAAAAAATCAAACGAGGCGTCTATTCCTCACACCTTGAAGAATATGTCCTGTCAAGGCCAAACACTCAAGGCCTTAAAGATCGGACTGGACGACCGATATCTCATCGCCCCGGTGTTATGTTAATCTGAAGAAATGGTTCGATTGAACAAGCGCTTCAACTCAACCAGAAGTGGTTGCACGGACAGCGAGCGACAATGGACCAATGCAAGGCAGCCAACTCACAAGCGCTCAGACTCAGCCAGCTGGGTCGGATAAAGACGCGCCATTCAAAGAACCTCCCAGAGACTGGGGGTTTTGGATGCCCAGAAAATTGCGTAGCCTGCAGTCGCTCCTTGCCCATAGGCGGAAGTCTACGAAGCAAGCGTCTGGAAGGCCTGGGGAGAGATGGGTGGGATGCGGACGGTAGTCCTCAGGTCAGCTACTCCCTTTCAAAAAGGGACCACGGCGTCTGAAACCGTCCATTCTCTCTTACCCAAAGCTCCGGGCGGCCCAAAAGCCATGTACCAATCCGGTTTTGAAGAAACTGCTGTGTTAGACGAAAGTATCCGGGAACTGAAAAATGAGGGACAATAGATGCAACAGGAAACGAGCAAAGGTGCTTCAGAAGGGATTTCTTGGAACCCAAAAATCAGGAGATTAGATTTTGGTTATAGACCGGTCATTCTCCAATGAGTTTCTGCATACATCTTTCCAGATGGCCGCGAAACCGGTGATTAAAGAATCTCGCAAGACGACATATAGACTACGTTTATAGGTTTACATCCCACTTCATTCCGGCGTCAGAAAAGTTCTCTGCTTCCGCTACTGGTTTCTGGTTCTTCCCTTCGGCCTCTCCACAGCTCTGTGCGTGTTATCAAAGGACATCAGAGTACTGAAAATGTGGGCTGGGCTAGAAGATTGGCTAGTCTTCAAATACCTATACAATTGGTTCCTAAGTCACATACTCCGAGGGATGGCAGGGAGGCAGGAAGACAATTGGTTCAGCCATACTGGTAAAGCCATACTGGTAAGTTTGTTGGTTAACTGTGCAAAGCCCGAGTTGGTAAATAACAGGGTATTGTTTTTTTTCTAGGGGAAACTCTATCGTGTTGCTTGATTGAAAGCGTCCTGTGCCTCCATTAAAAATGAGGGTTATTGATAAGATTACAATGGTTTCCAGTAGAATAAATCTGATTTTCACAAATTTTACGCCAACGTCTATTCGTGGAATTAATAAGCATTAATCGTGGTTTAATTAACATTAAACCACACTTGTGACGTCACGCATTGTCTTTGTATGGGGATTCTCAACCACGATACCCCTTCTGATGGCGTCAATTTTCAATTTGCATAAGCAACATCTCAAGACTGAACAGTTTCTCTGTTCATGCGATTGTGTGTCTCTTTCACGTGCAAAAACTTTTCAGTGCCAAAACTGAAACTGTGTGTACTATTTGGAATTCTGTGTACACTTATGGACATTAACATTTATATGGAATGCCGTTTTAACATTTAATGCTTATTTTTGATATCAAAATATATTTAGAGATATCAATAAATCAATGTAGATCTCGCTTTGCTATCAATAATTGAATTTTAGATGGCAAAAATTTATTTTTGAGATCAAAAAAATCAATTTTACAAACCTAAAAAATCTTACGGGAGACACACATTCACATAAAATATAACGAATCGTCAATTAAATTTTGGAGATGAAAATTTGAATTATTGAGATCAATAATAACAACACAATTTTTGATCTCAAGAATTGCTTCTTTTTTGTACAGTAAAAAAATAAAATAAAGATTCTGTATACAAGGACAGCCATTATCTATTTACAGATGCGTATTTCTGAATTTTTTATTTTAAAAAATAGACTGATATTTTGATATCAAGAATCAGTTTTTGAGATAAAAAAATCGTTTGGAGATTTCAAAATACAAATTAAAAAGTATCAGTCTGAAATAATGATATCTGAAATAAATTCTTGATATCAATATAAAGAAAATCAATTAATGAGCTCAAGATTGATATTTTGCTCTCAAATATTTCATTTTTGCTATCAAGAATTGAATTTTTGATCTCAAAAAATCAATTTTAGATATCATTAAATCATTTTTGATATCAATAAATATTTTTTGATATCTCTAAATATTTATTGATATCAAAAATTATTTTTTGAGATCAAGAATACATTTAGAGATATCAAAAATACAATTACAGATAGCAAAAATCAATTCTTGATATCAAAATATGGATTTATTGAGATCAAAAATTAATTCTTGATATCAAAAATCAATTTTTGAGATCAAAAATTAATTCTTGATATCAATAATTAACAATTAACATACATTTATGGCTGTGCAACCAATTCTATTTATTCGAGCTTCATTTATTAAACAGATAAAACATTACAGCTTTTTTATTCCGTTCATGGTATATAGAATTATTCATTATCCAAAAGCGCCCATTATAGATAGGTTTTTTAAAATAAATTTTCAACATTTACATGTGTCCAATAAAAGTTAATTCAACATTAAATCATCTTGAGTACTGTTCTAGCATTCTGAAAAGGATTCTTGGCCACTTTTGTTAAACGGTGTCTCAACAGGAAAGAAAATAAAGGATGTGATTCTGGTGAAAAATTAATCTGTTCCTCAGAACCCAGAGTTTTAGGGTGTGATCCGAATGTTGTCTCGAACTTTTTTTTCAGATATGTTGTTTATCCCGAATTTCAAAATGATTCCAATGCTATCCGTTAACGGATTTCGGTATTTTATCTTGGTGACATCAAGATTTGGATCTGAAACATGTTTTTTTTTCCAGGGTTTGGCAAGTTGGCAGTTTTCTTTTATTCTGAATTTTAAAACTGAAAGTATTATAGCCATGTTCTTTTTACGCCATCAGAAGGGGTTTCTCATTTTGACACTATTTATTAAACAATCAATACGCCTTGTTTATTGGTCTGAGCTGCTTATTGAACCAACTTGTTAATTTTACACTTTTTTCATGAAAACAAAATAATTCTGATAGGGTTTTTAAGCATACATAAGAACGCGTTAATTGGCGCATGATCAGCTCGCCCCTTTCTGATAAAAAAGAAAGAGAAAAACAAACTGCTTTTCTCAGTCATTTTAACCACATTTTGTTGTTGTTCTTCTTGTTTTTTTTTTGTGTGTGTGTGTGTGTTTTTTTTTTTTTTGGCAAAATTAAAACTCCAGCTGCTCTTGCTTTGTAAACAAGACCGAATACGCATGCTACTATTTTTATGCACATGCAATGTGTGAAAAAATTATCGAGTGGCGCTGCAAAGAATTAAGCCAGTCACAAGCATAAATATCAGATGGCCATGATTTCGCCCAACACCCAATCCCCCTCCTCCAGGGGGTTGCGATAGGGTTCTTACGAGCACGCTAAATTTGCCACAAACATAGAATCTGTATCCATTAGAAAGGACATCGGTTATACCGAGACTGTGCTGGCATCGCCACAATGTTAAGATCCCAGTAAAGCTTTCCGCTGTTTAACAGTATCCGTAATAGCGACATATTAGGTGTAAAAAACATTACCCTGGCATTATTTTCCTATCCAGCCATGTCGTTATAAAGATGTTATGCTGTGTCTATATGAAGGAGGAGTGTTGCTGTTTCAGTCTTTTTACATATTGGCCAACAGCTGCCCCTCCCCCCCCCCCCCCCCCTCATCCCCTATCCCCGCGCTCCGTTGTGAGTTGGTCATAGGTGTTATACTTGCATACTGTTGACTGGCGGAAAATCCAAGTAATCTCTTTCTGTGATCAAAAGCGGGCCACTTTGAGCTGATGGGAAGCGGCGTATAAGTAAAATGCCGAACTTTCGGTTCTCTGGCGTGGGATTATCTTGGGGCAGAGCCCCTTGATAAATCCCATGCCCTCAAAAAGCAGTTTGGCACACATGAATTCTGTTGACGACAAACTGAAATAACATTGAATGTGAACACTGTGAATATTGAGAAGATAGTTACGTGCACATAGCGAACAACATTTAATAAATATAATTAGAATTTGTTATTATCATTGGCGATAGTTCAACATTTTAAAATTGACAAATAAAAGCCGAAATAAGAAAAATCTACAACCTGAAGTTTTCCTACAACTGAAATGATTAAAAGACATCAATTGCTGTGTGATCCGAGCAATACATTTTATGTTTTACTGTATGACAACGCAACTGATCACAACGTTCAGGGTTATCTTTTGAATAAGTGCCGATGTGGTATTATAATGAGCTAAGGACTGAAAGTTAATTATTACACACTTTTTGTTGCTTTTACCTTTCATTGAAACTACGAAAGAAAACTCATTTTTTTATCACAAACAAATTTTATTACTTGTAATTAAAATTTCAATGATCTACAAAAAAAAAAAAAACAGTTCATAATTGACTGTTCAAATAAGCCGATTAATTTGTAATCAAGACAGTAATTTTTTTATATTTACGCTTCTGATCAAAACCAGAAAGCAAAAAAAAAAAAAAAAAAAAAAAACACGAAAATTTAACATGTAATCAACACTGGAATGGCACTTTTACCATTTACCATTGCTTTGAAACATTTTTACCTATTGGTCTCACACCGTTTACTTCCAGGACAGTTACACCCCATAAAGCCATTGTCCCTAGGAATTGATTCTTATTGAACCGCTTGCCGGAATGAAATATCCTTATCTAAACTGATGTCATTTTCACTTATCAAATGCCATTTGTCGTTCTGGTCGGCTCCGGTGTAATTGTGGTCGGCTCTGACGGCGACGTGGTTGGGACTGACGGCGACGTGGTCGATTCTGGCATAGCTGTGGTCGACTCTGGCTTAGGTGTGAGTAGTTAGCGGGTTACGCATATGCTACTGGCGTAGTTGGCTCTGGCATAGCTGTTGGCGGCTGTGGTGACGTTGTGGTCCGCTCTGGTATAGCGGTGGCGCTGTGGTCGGCTCTAACATAGCTGTGGTCGGCTCTGGCCTAACTGTGGTCGGCTCTGGCATAGTTGTGGTCGGCTCTGGTCTAGCTGTGGGCCTCTGTAATGATTGTCTCTGGTATAGCTGTGGGCGGCTGTGGTGGTGCTCTGGTCGGATCTGGCCTAACTGTGGTCGGCTCTGGTACAGCTGTAGGCGGCTGTGGTGGCGCTCTGGTCGGCTCTGGTATAGCTGTGGGCGGCTGTGGTGGCGCTCTGGTGGTCTCCGTTCTACCCTGACACTGAGATTGATACTTCAGAGACGTAGAATAATTTGGATTACTCATTGCTAACTGTCATGACGAGACTACTACAATTGCGGTAGTTTTCTCACATGCCATTTATTTCTATGCATTTTTTATAATTGCAATTCTATTTATGAATATGTAGATTAGTTTAGATTAGTCCACAATGCAGATTAGTTTCTGTAATTGTACATTACAGAAATTGCCGAATCTTTGGGCTTTCTTCGGCATTTGTGACCATTTGATAAGCGACAGTAATAAAAAACATGAAAACATAACATATATAGCCATCATTCACCCTTCAATCATTTCATTCATACACCTCATTAACGAATCTATCCTCAAATAAGACACAACTAGACTGGCCAGTGTTTTTGTTAAAACAAAAACGGATATGTCTCCCCCGCCTCAAAATCAGTCACGTGGAAGAAAATTAATTGCTTAAAAGTACAACATTGGCGAGCCCAAAAAATTGAAAAAAAAAAAACAAAAATCGCCAAAAATACATTTTTACAGAAAATGAAGAAAAACTTCGCAGTAAACATTTCCACTACATATGAGTTCTTCTTGCCATGTTTCAGCGTAATGGAACAAACTGTTTCGGAGATATCGCAACAATATGGCCAAAAAGTATTCAAAAATTAAACAAATCGCCAAAAGTACATTTTCAACGAAAATGAAAAAACTTCGCAGTAAACATTTGCACTATATGCATGTTCTTCCTGCCACGTTTCATCCAAATCCAACAAACTGTTTCGGAGATATCCCAACAATATGGCCAAAAAAGTAAAAAATCAAAAATTTAAAAATTCGCCAAAAATACATTTTCAACGGAAATGAAAAAAAACTTTGCGGTAAACATTTACACTTTTTGTCAATTTTTCTTGCCAAGTTTCAGTCTAATTCAACAAACCGTTTTGGAGATATCGCAAAAATATGGCCAAACAAGTTCAAAATGAAAAATTTAAAAAATCGCCAAAAATACATTTTCAGCGAAAATGAAGAGAAACTTTGCAGTAAACATTTGTGCTACATGTGTGTTCTTCTTGCGACATCTGAGCCTTATCCAACGAATTGTTTTGGAGATATAGCCTGCCAAAGTGAAAAAAATGCACAAAACCCCCTCCTATGTTCAAAAATTTGCCAAAAATAGAATTTTTGAAGAAACAAAAAAAAAAAAATAATAATAATAATAACACGCATCATCTAGACATGCACCCCAATATGTATGTATGTTTTGAAAAAATTCGACTCATTAATTTCACAAGAACTCAATCCGGACAGACGGATGGATGGATGGACGGACGGACACACCAAATGCTATATATGTCTCCCTTAGCGTGAGACATATAATTAGAGACGCGCACATGAAGGTTATCGGGTTTGTGTGCATGGGCCAGAAAATTGCAAACTTATTTCAAACAATGCATTGGTATTACTCAGTGTAATTCGTTTATTTCCATATGCGTGATTAGTTTTAAATACACTAAGTCGTTCAGCTCAAAGCATCACACTACAGTTGACAGATCTTATCGAAATTGTTCAATATATGAGCACTTAAAATATTGTTTGGACTGCAAATAGAAGGACTGCAAATAGAAACTTGTTTCATTTTTTCTTTTTACTTTGGCTTAAAGGGATGAAAAAAAATATTGCAACACTGATTGTCATCTGCTAAATGAATATTAACGCAATGACTAGACGCTCGTGGGCAATAGCCCTGCTAAAATGACTAGGTGCCCTTGGGAAAAAACTCAAATGACTGGACACTCTTGGGCAATAGCCATGACCAAATGACTAGACGCTCGTGGGCAATAGCCCTGCTCAGGGCTCGAACTTAACTATTTTTCACTCGGAGCCACCGGGCTCCCGGGTCTGAAAATCTGGGAGCCCGACCCAAAATCTGGGAGCCCGGAGTATACATGTTTGATTAAATGAAAAACAAAAAAAAAAAAACAAAAAAGAAAAAAACAAAACAAATCAGTGTATTCCATTTTTTATTAATGTCACACTTGTCATAACATGAAATCTAAGTTCTGCCAAGCTTCTTTTTCTTCATTAACGTCTTGTTTGTCTTTTTCATTATTTCCCTCTTTGTTTTTGTCGCTCATATCGGGACGCCTTATTCGAACACTTGAAGTGGCCCAAAGATGAATAGCATGGCTTGGGTCAAAGGTAAGTATTTCTTCTGATTCCAGTTGAATCATCATGAAGTCACTAACCTGATCATCACTTAGGCAGGACCGCCAATCACTTTTCGTTTTTTAGCCCACCAACCGGGGCTTTATGCCTCGGAAGGGGCTTATGGATTGGGCTCTGTCCGTCCGTCCGTCTTTCCATCCGTTACCACTCATTCCTCTTTGATGTATATGCCATTTGGTGTGAAAGTTTACAGGACTCCCCTCATGGTCGTAGCTTGATGCACACCAATTTTTTTGGCGGTCCGATTTTTTTTTTATTTTAATGCTTTCAGTACTGTTTTTAGACTTTGTTTTTGCGATATCTCAAAAATAGCCCATCAGCTCTTCACCATACCTTGCAGAATGAAAGACCATATAGTGCAGCTTTGCACTGGGGAATTATTTTGATTTTTTTTCTTCAAAAATTGAATTTTTGACAAATTTTTGAAATTTTCACTTGGGTGTTTTTAGTCCCCAACCCTTCGGATTGGGGCCTATAGGTTTGGGGTGTCCGTCCATCCGTCATCGCTTTATACCCCTATGAATTTGGGGGCGGTTGGGGCCTGCATGTGTTTCACAAATACTAACTTGTTTTAACTGTTTTGGACTTTGTTTACGCGATATCTCTAAAACATTTCATCAGATCTTCATCAAACCTTTTAGAAAGAAAGACCATACTGTGACGATCATTTCTAAAGGGATATTTTTTTTATTTTTGTCAAAAATTGAATTTTTGACGAATTTTTGGTACTTTCACTTTGGTTTGTCTTTAGCTGTTTTGGACTTTGTTCACGCGATATCTCTAAAACACTTCATCGGATCTTCACCAAACCATGGAATTAGAAAGACCAGATAGTGCACATCATCACGAAGATTAATTCTGATTAAAAATTGTATTTTGAACGATTTTTTAAAATTCCACTTTGGTGTGTTTTTGACTATGTGCACACGGTACCTCAGAGACAGCCAATTCGATTTTGATCAAATCTAGCAGGAAGACAGACCCTATAGTGTAGATGGTCACTGAAGTAGTGGGTCTGTCTGGTAAATGGGTTAGGTTGGCCCAAGGAAAATGATCCAAATGCACTTTGAAATTTACCAAATCCTGGAAATTAATCAGCACGATATCTCAAGAACAACTGCGGGGATTTTAATGAAACTTGGCATGTAGCTTCTATGGGAACAAACACAGATCGGTATTATAAATGGGCCAGGTTCGTCCAAGGAAAATGCACCAACTGGAGTTGGAAAATTTCAGCTCTTGATTGACTATTGATGGCCGTGTTTAACTGATGGGGGGGGGGGGGGGGGGGCTGTGGAGAATATGTGGGCTATGCACACTGCTCTAGTTCCACAATGTAGTCTTGAAATTTTTCAAAGCTGATTTCTTATCAATTATGAACAAATTCATTGTGGAGAAACCTGATGTGTTCTAGCGTGCAGTATGGATTTCTCATAAAATAATTAAGTTCATTGTTAAGTTTCTGACGTCACAATAAATAAAATCCGATTTCAGTACTGTAAAAAAAATACATGATTTTCCGGGAGCCAGTCGGGCTCCGAGATCCAAAAATCTCGGAGCCCGGCGCGAAATCTGGGAGCCTCGGGCTCCCGGGCTCCCGGGCTCCCGCTAATTTCGAGCCCTGGCCCTGCTTGAGTGACTAGACACTCGTGTGCAACAGCCCTACCAAACAACACCAAGCAAACATCATGGTCCCGTCCCATCGTTCTGCCCCCGTCCGCTCTGACAATGCACCTCCTCAAATGTTAGAAATGTATGGGAATAGGGGTGGGCCACTTGGTAGCATATGTGTTACCATGCATGTCAAAAAGGGGGAATACGGATGCTTTTGGGGGTGGGCAAAGGCGCTGTGTGTGGTATCCATTTTGTCAGGGGGCGGTTAATTTTCATCAGACAATAATCTCTGTTTTCTGGTTTCAGTAATCTGCGTTCTATATATTTTGGTTGAAAAGGATGTTTTTATTTATTTCGCAGTTCATGTTTGAGGGTGGGTTGGGGTGGGGGGGGGGAGGCTGAGATTTACAAATTTACTTGAATGTCCTCATATTGTTAACAGGGGTCTTTTTAAAACTTGACACTCCTCGTTTTGGAGTCGGTTTAAAAAGTTATGGTCAACCATTGCAACCATATTGTAACTAGGTGCTCCCTTCTCTGAGCCAGGCAAGAACGAGACTTGAAAAACGGTGTTATTTGCCAGATGGCGGCGTTTGCGGGGTGGTGCTATCTCGGGGTTCATCTGTATGACTTCTAACGTTAAGACACTTAAATCACTGCGTATTGTGGCGTAAACCAGTCCACAACATTGCTTATAATTATCATCTAATTCAATTGATACGTTACAAATATGTCAGCGTTCATTTATCGATGTCTTTAAATTATGTAGGAAATTATTTCTGGATGATGTTAACACACTGATTTTAGAAATAATGGAGATCTATTATGTCGATGGCCACTTGCCGAATCTGTGGTGATCATGCACTCACTGGAAAGGATGGAGAATGCACAAGGGCGTGACCTAGTTTATTGCTCAGATTTGATTTGCTTCCGAGCATTGCCTACATGGGGCGTTGGTCCAAATCAAAGTTCATTATTTGCGACAGTAGAAAAAGCCTCACAGATGATCGTGAATAACACACCAGTTCACTCAGGTTGTGTCATTCGAAACTCATATCGACGAACAATGTATTGAACAGGCCGAGAGCAACCTGCACTTCTCTGCCATTCCATTAATGAATTAAGTACTTACCATTAAATGATCTAGCAGTGTTTTGAATTTCAAAGAGAGAACCCTTCAATAGCAGTATCCCCCGTAACATCGATTTTCCAGAACTTTACGTTTGCAAAATTGAACTCGTGACATGCCAACGGATGTTTGAACCATTTGGCATTTTTAAGCTTCCTGAGTAAGGACCACTAAGCAACAATTTTCCAGCAATTGAGTGCTGCTTCAATACTGCTCTCAGGTGTGAAAATGAGCAAATGTTAACTTACCATCAAGGCTGCAGGATTCTAAATTGAGGTCTTGCTCGTTTCTGCTTCGATTCTTCGTGGCCAATTCTCCTGCAGCTCTGCCACTATAATACGCATTTGAGCAAGACTCGTTGGTTTGTGGAACGATCGAGACAGAACCTTTCTTCACCCCTTGCTGTGCTTTAACCATTAAAGTACGTGAATCCCTTTTTAAATCACTAGTTTTCTCCGGATTTTCTTTTGGATTTTCTACTCCTAAATTTCTTAATGCAATACTATTCTTGATATTGAAACTTCTTCTCAGTATTTCTTCCTTGCTGTGGTTATGACTGAGGTCTTTCGGGTACACCATTGGCGAGGCGCCCCCTGGTAGGTATATATGATTATGAACATTTAACACTAATTCACTAAGAGTTTTCTCTTTGTCTACAGATTCACTTGTCTTATCTTCTAGGTAAATAGAATTGACAGATCTGCTGGTGTGATATGGTTTCGATTCGATATCAACTGGATCCCGGTCATCGAGATCCAGAGACTGGCCCATGCGCTCTTGTAGTCTACGAACAATATCAGCAGTTCTAGATTTGGAACTTCGCCTAGAGTAGGCCCCTGGAGGTCCACCGATACTTGCTGGCCCGAAATATGCGCCTTCTTTTGGGCTCCCATATGGTAAAGAGACATATGGTCCATCTGCAAGAAATTCAGATAATGTTTGAGATATTTAAAAATAAAACACATCCCATAGGATCTAATTAACACAATCGTATCAATAAAACTGTAGCTCACGGTGAAAACTTACATATCCAGACCTTGTGTATCACAGTTTTCTTGATTCCAGTTTCCAGTTATAGACACTTGAATAATATATCGACGAAAGGCAAGAACAATACGTGAAATTTCACTGTATTTTATTTGAAAAAGCGCGAATGAAGACATTTCATTAATTAAAAAAAAAGACTGGCAAATATTAAAGGCTTTTTCGCATGCGAATACGCTTCATAAATTGAACGTCCCCCATGGCATTGTTAAGGTTACAGGATGGTGTTGGGGTTGTCACCGAGAAAGATCCTCACCATCCCAAAAAAAAAAAAAACAAACTTCAAAATCAATATGGATGAAATATATATGGTTAGAAAATCTTGTCGTCCCCACACAATTCCATTACGAATAAGTGGATCACGTCTGAGAGGGGACAGGGTAAGATACAGCCAAATTAACTTGTTTTCAACACCAAAAAAAAAAAAAAAAAAGAAAAAGAAACAACTTTTAGCTTTTTATTCATGCCTAATTGTAACATTCTAAATTAAAACAAAACTGGTTTTCAACTTTAAGATAATAATGAAATTATAATGAGCTAAAACAACAACAAAACTATAGCAAACTAAAATAAAAACAAAATTATAATAAATGTTAAATGGTACCATCGTCGTCCCGAAACCATCGCCTCCTACCGGCCGACGTTGCAGCAATCATATTTGTATTGTTTTGAAAATAAGAACAACGTCTCTATTTTCAAAGACAACACATTATCTGTATTGAGATTCAATCCTTTTGAGAAAAGCACCGAAAAGCTGCCTTTGTATATGCTTGATGTTTAACATCATCTTCAATACACTGGAAGAGGAATGACGTGTGCATGCCCACAAAAGTATTCAGTCATGTTCCACCTTTAGGTTAGTTTTTTTTTTGCGAAAAATCTCATCAGAATATAAGAAACTTATCCAATTAGGTTACCATACTCCACAAGGCAAGCTCTACTACTGTACTTTAATTACGAAATGTGATGCTATTAATAGACTCCATCAAGTAACATCATAGAGCAAATATGCCCCCCTTAAGCCTTGTTGCGTTTCTTGTGCCGCCATTTGTTCTCGAACTGTGTCTTTTTATGAACTTAAACATTTGAAATTTTTAATTTTTTTTTTACATGTACACACATAAAATATGTATTAATCTATGAAATATTTTGATATGAATATTAATATACAATATACAAACGATTGTTAATAGTTACACACAGCATTTTAATAATTATTGTATCCTTTCAGCATTGGCCTTTGACACATCAGAGGTGACACACCAGCCTGTATTAGCAGTATCCGTTTGTTTGTATTATTTAGCCATTTTCTAATTCAAAGGCAGTAATAACTTCCACCACGGAGGTGTGAATCTGGTTTCACAATGCTGCCGTGCTTCATTTATGGGGGCAGAGTAAGCGGCCTGGGAAAGAGAAGACATGCAAGAGACATCACAACTAGCCATTACTGCGAAGGCGAAATGGGCATGGCAGCTGCCGTTAAGCTTTATACCATATAGTTCATCCCCAATTGCATGGTTTAACATGTATATTTTTTATGCCGAGGGGAGGGAGGGGGGGGGGGGGGCCGGAAATTGTTGTCAACTGATTAACTGTTCAAAGAGAAATGGGTGTAGCGGACAAGGGTGGTATAAGTTTTTGAATCACATAACGAAAGTTGCTATTATGAGAATGGACCTGCACACGTTTTCCGATGTTTCTTACCAGATGCAGTTGTGTGGAAGGGTATGCTCGTTTTTCTTTGTCTGAAATTTTATGAACGGATCTTTTACCTGGACCAAAACAAACCAGGTGTGGGTATAACAAACCACCACTTTCGTATACTTGAACTGAATGAGACTGAATAAAACTAGACCGTTTTCGCTACCGAGTAGCTAAAATCACACTTGGGGCTACAAAATACGATTCTGAATACTTAAAAATTCAGAGTTCTGTAAAATAATCTTTGTTAAAATGCACACTAAGTTGTCAGTTACATCAAAACAAAAGCAACACCTCTTTTGGCATGTTAAATCCCAATAAACATTCTGACGCCGAGAAAACATCGATTTGAGGTTGCCAAAATGCCATATCTGGTTGTAATTTATTTTTAATTGGTTGCGGCATAGATCAGCGTCTTTGACACAACATTGAATGAACATTGGATTAGCAACGATTTGTAGACGTTGATTTTGCCCGCAAAAAAAAAAAAACCAAAAAAAAAAAAAAAAAAAACACCACTTCCGCAACATCAAACCTGGTTGTAATTTGGTTGTGATCACATTTGTGACCATAGATCACGCCTACTCAACGTCTTTAACATCTATTGAATATATAAAAGCGCTGTTTAGGCGTTGCCAAAAACCCAACAGCTCAGTTCACTTTTCTGACGCAGCGTTGAATATACTTGGGAAAATCGACGATTTATTCAGACGTCGACAAATAGATTTTGCAAAAATATCCAGGTCATACCCCCCCCCCCCCCAAAAAAAAGATAAAAAATAAAAGCAAAACAAACAAACAAAAATTGACTGCAATTGACGAAAATCAGGACACAGAGTTTGGGATATTCAAAAGCGCACATAGCAGGAGTTTTAACCACCTACTTTTGAAAGGTATACAATGAAAATTGCAGAGCCTGTTACTCGATGACACAAAGGGAACTTAGACTTAGCAATGACCACGATGACCACTGTCACAGCCTAGACGGTGATGTGACTAATATTTTCGAGACGTCTACTTTCCCGACGTCACTCTCCAAGCGTCTAAACAAGTCAGTAAGTAGCCGTTGTTAAGCTGATGGGAGGAGACCCCCCCCCCCCCTCCCCCTCCCTCCTTAGTTAGGCAGCTGCAGAAAAAAGACCACCTCTGTCAAAAATTTGGCTGCCAATTCTGCCCCAAAGAAAAAATACATAAAGTCAGGAAAAAATGACCTGTTGGTCAAATGGTCGGTTTTTCATTTCGCTTGTTGCCGTATGACCAGTGGTGATTCGGTATGGACAGCTTGTTTTGCCACACCTTGATGCCGACTTCCATAATCCACAAAAATCTGACGTTGTGGAAGCGTTAAAATGTTGACTGGGATGAATAAATTATTATAACGTCATAAACATTAATGTGACGTCATATCGTAACAATCTTGTAACAAATTGACGGATCCGCCAAATTTGGTCGTCCTAGCCCTACGTGTCTAAGAGGAGATCGCATGAGAAGGTAACGTTGGGAAAAATGAAATAATGCGTAAATACAGTAGTTGAGAAACGAGAGAATCACCGCACGAGAGAATCACCGCATTTTGTGACGTCATACTTTCTAGACCCCCCCCCCTCGGGACATACTATAGACCGACCCCCCCCCCCCCTAGTAGGCAGTCGGGACTGACCCCCACCCCGGCCCAGCTACCTAGTGAGCCCCCCCCCCCCTCCCGGCTACTTTTTACGCCGCTGGCTCACGGCTCACCGTCAGTAGTATAAAAAGGTTGGGTTGTCACCACTCTAATCATTGCATTGCCAAACCATCATGGACCAACCATAGTATGTGATTCAGCACTCCTATAAGAACACCTTGTCTGTGCACATATGCATCATTCAAGCTCTGGCTGCCGTTGGATACACATGGGAAAAAAAGTGAAAACAGTTGCTCTTACCTATTGTGTTGTGCTGTTGAAGAACAATCGATGGATTGACTGGAATACACATAGGAGACGAAGTGAAACATTGACTATTCTTTGGAAAAAGGAAGTGAAACATTAGCTATTCATTGGAAAAGAGGTGAAAGATTTGGTTATTCTTTGGAAAAGGGAAGTGCAAGATTGGAAGACAAATTAACCAATGACTTGTGGTAAGTCATTTTTTTTTTTTTTTTTTTTTTTTTTTTTTTTGAGACTGAGAAATTTAAGAGTGCACTCGTACAGAGTGTGAGGGAAAACCGATCGATAATTTCAGAGTGCGCTCGAGTGTGGGAACAATCAATAAATTTGAGAAGGAATGGGATTTTCCCTACGTTAAGTCCAATGTTATGTTTTAAGTTATAGTAGTTGGAAAATGGCACTTCTAAAACACATTTAACAAATGTAGTTTTTTAACACCATATAATATATAAAATAAGTTTGAACATTTTAGCATGCTACTTATTTGAATATTCTAAAGTCATAGTAGTGGAAAAATGGTGGTTCTAGACCAATTTTAACAAATTTTGTTTTTTGACAAAATATTATGTATAAAATAAGTTTAAACATTTTACCATGGTGTAGTAGGGTAAAAATGAGGGTTTTAGACCAACTTTAACAAATTTTGTTTTTTGACAAAATATGATGTAGAAAATAAGTTTGAACATTTTACTATGGTGTAGTAGGGTAAAAATCAGGGTTCTAAACCAAAATTTAATTTTTTTTGAAAATATATTATGCTTTTCTTTTCTTAATGCTTTCAGGTATCGTCAGAACACATCGCTCTCCGCTAGATGTCTCTGCAATACATTCCTAGGTGGTATAAATAGGATGAGTGAGACCTACATTTCATCATATCAGTTTAAGCAATTGACGTGACAACAACAATGGCATCTAATTCAGACACATTAGTCGTCTGTCATGATTGTAATGTGACATTTCCATCTCTGGAATTGTTCGAAACACATACATGCAAACCAGCTAAGATGAAACGTGCTAAGATGAAACGTGCTAATGAAGAGCTTGTTGAGATGATTGAAGCCAAGAGACGAAAGACGGTACAAGATGGTGTTATCAGACCTCATCCAGTCCTCTGCTGTGAATGCATTAAAATATTTCCATCTATGGATACATTTGAGGCACATGCATGCATACCAGCTGAGATGGAAAATGCGTCTCATGAAGAACATGTTTCACAGAAAGAAAAAACAGGACAAGTAGGGAGAGGTAGAAGGGTTAGTCTGGGAGAAAACGCACAGGAAAGACGATTTGAGTCTGAGGATGGATCGGATTTACTGCTTGAAATGCGACAACAAGAGAACCGTATCAAGACACATTTGTTGGAGACCTTAAACTATGGAATGAAATGGTACATTGTCGTTCATGCACGTTTCAAGAAACTGACAGCGAATGCTGAAGGTGTTATGGTAGAACAAGTGGATAATTCATTTATCAGCAGTCCAACATATACAGCATACAACCCAGCAGATATTGAGCAGGACTTGCCAGACGCCTATAAAGAATTGTTTACTAAGTTTGATGAACATGAGCGACAAGGCTCTGGCTGGGTATTGGATAACATACTATATATTGAAGTACATACAGCTACGTCAGCGCCACTGGATGCGAGTAGTTTTATTCCACTACCGAAGAAAGTGAAGAATACAAAAGGTGTGTTAAACATTCAGAATAAAGACAATAAATGTTTCTTATGGTCTGTACTGGCTCACCTTCACCCTTCAACAAGCAATGACCCACAGCGTGTGCATCAATACAAGCTATTTGAGAATGAATTGAAGGTGGAAGGCATGACATTTCCAACACCGATTACAGACATTCCAAAGTTTGAAAAGGAGAATGATGTGTCCATTAACGTGTTTGGATATGAACATGATGTCGTTGTTCCCATACAACTCAGTCGAAACACCAGCGCCAACAGCGCGAGAGAAATCAACTTGCTTTTGATTAGCAATGACAAGACAAGACATTATTGCCTCATTAAGAATTTCAGCAGACTGATGGCTTATCGATCAAAGCATAATGGTGCAGCTTTTTATTGTTTCAACTGTCTTCACGGGTTTATGCGACAAGAGCTTTTAGATGAGCATCGTGAAGTGTGTGGCAAGCATGGCGCGCAACGTTTATCATTTCCCAAGGAACCATTCGTTAAGTTTAAGAATGTAGCCAAACAACAGCGAGCACCGTTTGTGATTTATGCAGACTTTGAATGTTTCACGCAAAAGCATGAAGAAGAAGACAAGTATCAACATCATCGTCCAAACAGCTTTGCCTATGTAGTTGTGAGTCAGTACAACACACGTGCACCAATCGTGTATCGAGGAGACAATGCTGTAAAGGTCTTTTTAGACCATATGTTGAATGAACGTGATCGTATTGTACGTGGTTTAGAGCGACCAAAGGAAATGGTGATGACTCGCGAAGACAAAGAGAATTTTAAGAACGCTGTTGATTGCTACATTTGTCATGAACCTCTAGGAGCAGATCGTGTGAGAGATCATGACCATATCAATGGCAAATATCGTGGAGCAGCGCACAATGAATGCAACTTACAATTCCGACTTAGAAAGGATCAGCAAGGGGATAAAGATTCTTTTATCATTCCTGTGTTTTTCCACAATTTGCGAGGCTATGACAGTCACCTTATCATGGAGGAAATTGGAAAATTCAAAGATGAAACGATTACAGTCATTCCCAACACCATTGAGAAATATATTGCATTCACCATGAGCAATCTGAAATTTACAGACAGCTTTCAGTTCATGAGTACTTCTCTACAGAAGTTGGTATCCAACCTAGCGGCAGAAGGGAAAGACAACTTTTATAACATGACGTCACACATTCACAATAGTGACCAACAAGATTTACTGTTGAGAAAGGGCGTATACCCTTATGATTACGTGGATGAGCCATCCAAGTTTGCTGAAACACAACTGCCGTCCAAGGACAAGTTTTACAGTCTGCTCAGTGAAGAAGACATTAGCGATGAGGATTATGCGCATGCGCAGAAGGTGTGGGAGACATTCAACTGTACAACATTTGGCGAATACCATGACTTGTACCTGAAATCAGATGTGTTGCTGCTGGCTGACGTGTTTGAAAACTTTCGTCACGTATGTCTCAACACATATGAATTGGATCCTGCTCACTACTATACAGCACCAGGACTGTCGTGGGATGCAATGTTGAAAGCGACAAAGGTGAAGTTGGAATTGATCAATGACATTGACATGTACCAAATGGTTGAGCAAGGCATACGTGGAGGAATATCCGTGATCACACACAAGTATGCGAAAGCAAATAATCCCTACGTAGCAGATTACAATTCTGAGATACCAAACAACTATTTGATGTACCTCGACGCAAACAACTTGTATGGTTGGGCCATGTCACAAAGCATGCCACAAAGAGGATTTATGTGGGTGAGTGAGCCAGAATCCATTGACTTCATGGATGTGGATGAAGATGACGACATTGGATTCATTTTGGAAGTGGATTTAGAATATCCAAATTCAATCCATGATCATCATAATCACTACCCAGTGGCTCCAGAACGGAAATGTGTCAAAGTTGAAGAATTGTCAGAGTACAGTCAGAAGCTGCGGAAAGATCTAAACATGAAAGAGAAATCCAGTGAAAAGCTCATTCCTAACTTGTCTGACAAGAAGAAATATGTACTTCATTACAGGAATTTACAACAGTACGTCTCACTGGGGTTGAAAGTCACTAAAGTACATCGCGCCATCATGTTTGAACAGAGCAAATGGTTGGCAAAATACATGACCTTGAACACAGAAAAGAGAAAATTGGCCAAGAACCCATTTGAGAAAGACTTCTTCAAACTGATGAACAACTCAGTGTTTGGCAAAACCATGGAAAATGTGAGAAAGCGAATCAATGTTGAACTTGTTCACAAGGAAAAGCGGTTCAAGAAACTTGTGGCCAAACCTTCTTTCCACAAATTCAAAATTTTCAACGAAGATTTGACCGCGATACATTTGCGCAAAGTGGATTTGCTTCTGGATAAACCCATTCAAGTTGGTTTTACCATTCTCGACCTCAGCAAAGTGCTTATGTTCAACTTTCATTACAACTACATCATGGTCAAGTATCCCAATGCCAAGTTGTTGTTCAGCGACACCGATAGTCTTTGTTACGACATAGAAACGGAAGATATCTACAAGGATATGCAGCAAGATGCTGACCTGTTCGACACAAGTGACTATCCGCCAGATCACTTCCTACATTCCAACGTGAACAAAAAAGTGCTTGGGAAAATGAAGGATGAGACGGCAGGCGTCCCTATTGAAGAGTTTGTTGGACTCAGACCGAAAATGTACAGTTTATTGTGTGGTGGGAAAGAAAAACATACAGCTAAAGGCATCACTCAAGCTTGTCAAAGACGCATTAAACATGTGCAGTATAGAGACAGTTTGTTTAAGAAAACTCAAACGATGGCTACAGGACACATTATCCGAAGTCATAGTCACCAGCTTTTCTCGGAGAAGTTGAGGAAAGTAGCCCTCTCCCCATATGACGACAAGCGATATGTGATGAGTGATGGCTATTCCACCTTAGCGCATGGACATTACAAGGCTATGGTATAAAGGGGGAGGTCCTCCAACGGAAGAGTTATTTGAGGTGTGAACATTGAAGTGTTAACATGGAACGTGAAAGTCGTAAGAGATCTACAACTGATATGGATACTCTTGCAGATGCAGTTAAAGACTTAAAAGTGAAAAATCCTACCACTACCATCAAGAAATTGAAAGTGGAGACAGCACCAACACCACAGTCGTGGGATGGAATGCTTTCTCTAGGAAATGGAAAGTATATCAAGATTATGAAACAAAGCAATGGAAGGAGTGGTAAACATTCGCAAGTACCTGAGAGATGAGGGGACTGGAAAAAACCGTCCTACGAAAAAGGGTATCTTGCTGACAATACCTGAATGGAAAATGCTGAAGAAGCAAGTGAAAGAAGTGGATAAAAGGCTTCGCAGACAAGAAGACGGCTCATAACAAGGTAAAAACATGAATGCACTCATGCTGAACGGTGGTGCTTACCTTACTGTAAATGATAGGAATGAAGTGATACTAGATTCTCAGACAAGTTATCATCGGTTTAAACCTGAAGTATGGAAAGACTTTAAAAACATACCACTTGAACATGGGTTTAAACGTAGACTTGAAAATAAAGTGGAAGTGACGGTGGCTGAATATGATTCTAACATACGTGTAGAAATCTGTAGAAATCTTTTACAGGATTATCCAGAGGATTATAAGGGAGTTGTACCAGATACACCATATACAGATTTGATCATCTTTGATATCAAGAACTGGCGCGCAGTCTTACGATTCCTAGAAGTGATACAACATCCACTCTTCGCCATCTTGCGAGCATAAAAACGTCTTTGCAGACAAGGAGACAGCTCATAGTTCATCTGACTGTTGAACGAGATGGAAGACTTTTTATCGGAATATGAACCTATTTCGCATGGATTCTCATATCTGAGAAACGTATATGATGACATCGTGCTAAAACATTTTGGAAAGTATATCATTCTATCAACTGACGAACAATCTGTGTTGAAAGACCATCTAGAGAAGCTGAGGATACCTGGCTTTCTCCTGAAACTCTCAGAGGATTTAGAAGTGCGTGTGACTGAGAACTATTTAGACGTGTTTGTACGATTTCGCCAATATGACGAGCTTACAAAATGCTACGACTACATCACCCTCAACACAGTGGAATGGCACGCTCTGTTACAAGCATTGGATTGGAAAGAACCTGACGCTTGAATTCAAAGAGGAAGGAGTGCAACTCATGCGAGGCACCAAGTCCACTGAACTGACGCATCCCATGTGTGTTATGGTGATGGACATTGACATGAATGATCATGGAGTTGAACTGAAACTGTCTGAACACAAAGATGTTAAAATAATAAAGTTTGGTAATGGACAGTGTTATGCTAGTTTTCATAGCATTTACAAACGTGGATGTAATGTCTATGATACATATATTAATTTAGATTGGTATGAATGGCATGTGTTTATCGATGTATTGAATGTATTTGTAAAATAAAAAATTCAATGTAAAATAATTGTTAAAATGTAAATAATGTATAACACAATAAACAAAGAATGTTGTATAAAACTGTCTTGTTTATTTACAATATTCATAATACAATTCACAATTACCAACAACTTAACTAATGCAAATTAACTAATACAACATCAATAAAATAATGGTTTATAATGTCTATATACAAAATCCTTTACAACAAAATCACCATCACTTCTTCTTAATACATCAATGATTTCAAAAGGACTATGTCCTCGAGCTCTTTGAATTATATAATACACACAATAAAATCCACATGTAGAGGATATTGGTGTTTGTAATGGAACTGAATTATAAATGAAATTAAACTTTAAAAACTTATTCAAACGACTGTCTATAGGTAAAAGTCCATAAGAGTCAAAATATTCTGCAGGGTCTTCGTCATAATATACTGCCACCCAATGCTCTCCTGGCTCATCATGATCGTCTGTGTTGATGACATAGGCACCGCGTTGTAAAGATGGTAACTGGTCCATGGCAAACACACCTTGGAACAAGTCTTTTGTCGTGGCATCATGGGATAGGATGGCTTCTATCTGCTTCGTGTTCATGACTGGTAGTCGAATTGAATGCTACGATTTGCACTTATTTAACAATGTTATCAAATTCAGCATACACTATAACATTGACTGTATTTTGCAAGGCACCAGCAAAATTCATTTCTAGTCTCAAATTCCCATGTTTGATAAGGGCATAATGATCCGCACCATCATAATCAGGTGTTAAGTCAAAAGAAAATAAAGAATAACCTCTAGGCCAATCTTCCCGTTTTATAATGGAACTTTTCTCACCATCCAGTCTATCAAAAGATTTGTAAAGTGTTTCAAAAGCATCAAGATATTTGCCTCGATTTATATCAAGCTTGAGAGGTTTTGATAGGACTGGTTCACCATCAGAGTAAAGCTGCATAAAGTTAAGATTGAAATGTTCAAAATTGTATGGATTTCTCAATACTGTTCCAGCAAAGGATTCATTATGAACCATTCCAATGACAATACGTTTTGGTAATTGGCCTAAAAAGATACTATCTTTCACAAAAGATTGAAATCCAGTTGGAATAGCTAAAACTTTACATTCTTTTCTAGTAACAATAAACTTAGCAGGACTTTTCATCAACGCATCTGCATGTCCCAACTGAATACCTGGACTAACCCTCACTTTGCGAATGGTTAAAAACGCTTCTCTGACTTCTACTTTAAAACCATTATTTGCAGCCATTAATACATATTCATCTTTTTGTCTATGTAAGCGTAATTTCATACTAACACCATTGGGAAGATAACGATCCTGCTCAAACAAATCTACCCTTAAACCACCTGTAAGCATAAACTCACGGCTTAGACGTGTATACAAATAGCGATTATGTAAACCATTATTTCCTGTTTCAGCTATATCACCACCTTCAATATTTACATGAAAACCTGATACATATCTTTCATGATTAGGTCTTTTCACCTCATGAGTATTCATTGACCCGGCAGTATCTTTATAGATGAGACGCATAGAGCGCTCAGAATTGAGACTTTCTTCCGAGTCATGAACGAGATGAGATATGATACTGGTATAACCATGGGTATTGTTACTATGTGATACCAATCGATCATTTAGAAATAATTCAATATTAGACCATAACCCATTGAACAAATCATTGATACAGGATACGTTATCATCTACACCACACGCTTCTCCATCAACCTTTACAATGCGACATACAATATGGAGTTTACTGTTCTTTAAATCTAGATATTCTTCTGTACTCGCAGGAATGTAGAATTCTATTGGAGCACCTTCTCTAATGGTAGTTAGTGGTTGATAGTCTACATTATAGCTTTTTTCTACAGCAGTTTGCGTTGGTGGTATGTGAAACCATTCTAATGGAGAAAGACTACATTCACAAGAATGATTATGAATTAAAGACATGATTAAAAAATATCTTTCTTATATTTTGTTGATGTTATCCGTTTAGCTGCCTTTCGCCTTCTGACAGGTTTTGCTGGTTTCGCTCTCTTTTGTCCTCCTAACTCATCACCAAGCATACGTTGTGCTACTCGACCTGTAACATCTTTCGCGACATCTTTTGCAGCCTTTTTAAGATGTGGTGCAACGATTTTAGCCCCTGCCTTAAGCAGTGGAATAGCTTTTCGAGCCAATGATCCCAGTATTGAACCAATACCATCTCCATATTGTATTCGCGCTCCTTTAAATCCTGGTAATTCTCCACCCACTTGACGAAGAAAATGGTTGCGATAAATAGATGGATTGTGTGTGTATGCTTTCATAATGCTTTTGGTCGAAAATGAAGTTTACAGATCACCTTCCCAGTTTGAAATGGAACATTATGGTCTGTGTCATCCTTAATATTCATTTCTATCACATCAAATTTGGATGTGTTTACAGGAACATAATGAGGTTCTCCATAAGTTTTCATGATAATGTCTCCATCATGTCCTTGTATTGCAACAGAACGTAGCAAAGGAACATAATAATCACCAACAACTTGTGGCTCGCAAATACTACAGTACACATAAAGTGTATAAAACCCCTGTTTCACATCAGCTTTATATTCAGCTGTACACGTTTCAGTATAACATTGATTTGGGATAAATCCTAAAATCTCAGCTAATCCAGTGGAGAATGACACTTCAAAGCCATATTTTAGATATAGAAAAACGCGTCATCTAATTTTATCATACTTTATCCGAATACCTTCTTTAAGGTCATCTTTCATAGAATTAGTTGCTTCTTCATTGACTGCATGACATATTTCTTGTATGGATCTGTAGTAACCATAAGGAATATTGATTGTGTCAAGAACAACATCATTCAGTGGTTGTTGTCGATACTGAATAGAATAGTCCATTCCATGTCTCATGGTTGTCCATGTATGTGGATATTGAATTTCAGCTAAAGCCACTTCATATTTTCCGTTCAGATAGATGGTTCGAGGCATACGAATTTGATAATTTGAAGTCTTGTTGTTGGGATAATAGTTCATACTAGCATTGCTGGGTAAAGTAATGTAAAAACTTGTTGACTCCATGGCAGCTAAATCGTTTATGTGATGTAGATAGACTAGATGTGTATATACATTACTTCATGTTTGACACTCTTCATCTTCACTTTCTACATTGTTGTCTACATTGTTGTCTACATTGTCGTCTAAATTGCTATCTACATGATCTACTTTGGTATCTACTACTTCTCCCTGACAACAAGCACTAACACACCTAATTTTTACAGGAATGGTATTTTTATTTCCATTTTCTTTACAACAACAACACCATAGCTCTTTAATCCATGTTAAAAAGTTTCCCATCCTTCTGGAAACAACCTTTGTTGACGTTGTTGTATCTCTTTTGTAATATCTTCACGAGTTGTCTTTTTACCAAAAACAGTTTTTGGAATATTAGCATCTACAATTTCCTCAATAAACTGCTTCCAACCATGCGGTGGTTCTCGTCGTTCTTTTCTTCTTGTAGCAACCAATGCTTCTTTCAACAAATCAATAATGTTGGAATTTGTAATGACAGTACCCGTTTTTAAAACAAGTTCATTTTTATCTGTCCATCTCGTACCATATTTCTTAAGTTCTGCTAGAAGTTGTGTTAGTTTTACATGATAAATAGGTTGAAAATGGCTTAGAAACTGTTGGGACTTTTCTGATTTTTCTGCTTTGGATGATGTAACAGACTTTTGCCGCTGTTGTTGCGACTGAATTGTTCGTAAATGACGACCAAGAACTTGAGACATTTCTATTGCCTTTTCACGAGTTCGTTTCCCACGTAAAAGTTTATTCACTTTCGTTTTGATTTCACCATCTTTTCCCTTCTTTTCTAACAACATTTTATATTCATATTCAGGAATGAGGACCATTTTCATAGTATGTTTCATTTTAACAGCAACTGAGCTAACAAGGGTAATGCAAATTTAGCAATAGCTCCAATGAATCCTCCTTTCTGATTAACCAACTTCTTTTTTCTTCGAAGTGATATCTTCTTATCTGCTAGTGTACGTAGGGTATGACGTTCACGCTTGAATACCTTATACCTTTTTGAGCTTAAGGGTAAATGTCCTCGCAATATATTCAAACAAATTTCAAACAAGCTAGTTAATTCTTCCTTAGTAGCTTGTTGTAGCAAGGATTTACGTCGTTTAGGCCCGCTGCGTGCGAGCAAGTGAAGAAATGGTTGATTCGCTTGAATACGTTTAGACATCTTGGTTGCGAATGGTTAAGTGACTTGGTTCTTGTTCATACGCCACCTTATCAACATAGACGTAATGTGTATCTTTTGGTAAAATGCCTGTACGAATACGTAGTTGATCATTTGTCTTCGGCTTCAAATCAATGAATAAATAGCCATGAGGTTTGCTCGTAGCATCTTGATAGGCTTCTATGAGAAATTGAGATTTTCCAGGATATATTTGTCGCGCTAATGTACTTATTTGTTGACTGTCTCTAGGATTTTTAAACAGAATGATGTAATGTGTATTCAAACTAATATTTCGCATTTCTCTACCATGATGAAACAAATTATGCACAATAAAAATAATGCTTAGATTTTGATGACTGCTACCAACACTAAATAGACGTGTCATGCGTTCATCACTATGACATTTGGTCATTAAGTCATCAATGATGAGTAAGTTTGGTTTTTTCGGGTTAAAACGCTCTTCAATGTCATCTGGAATGCCTTGGTAAAATTCCACACCTTTCATTCCCTTGTACAAAGGCTGATCTGCTGCATAGAGCCATAAAATGACTTTTGGAGAGGGTTTAATTAACTTTTGTTCTAGAATTTCTCTAACTAGAGAAGTTTTACCACTGCCTGTAGGTCCAGAGACCAAACACGTGAATGGATGCTTCATTTTCGAATATCTGTTTCTTTCACCCAACTGTTAAACTTCTTTGGCCAACCTAACCACTTCACAAATAATTCTTTAACACCTCGTCTTCTTCGTGTTTTCAAGACCTTTTCAATTCTGTAGACTGATTCAATATCTTTTGTCACTTTCTGCAGTTCTTCTTCATAAAAATGTCCATCAATATCTTCATCTAAAAAGTCTTTCACACGATACAAGTGTATTCCTTGCTTCTTACAACGATGTGTGATAATGAACACTTCTTGCGTCCACTTTATATGATAATCCCGTTGAAATACATATTTCATGTGAGAAATGCGAACCTGATCACCAATTTTAAATTTGTAGGGTTTTTTCTTCTTTGGTTTTAATTTCAATTTGTCTACATACATATACTTCCACACTTTCGATTCGTTGTCTTTACGAATATCTGCAGGAGCATACTTATTAGGGAGGGAGCCATGTGGTCTATGGTTGTAATTATACACTAAGTCTGGAAGGATGTCCATATATCGATACGTTTGATTATGTAGGAAATATCGATACATCATTCCCTTTAGAGTACGAATGACTCTCTCAGCAAAGTTGGCTTTGGTTTCATTCTTTGTCGTATAGGCATGTATTCCCTCCTTCTTCATAAATGCTTTTACCCATCTGTTTTTAAATTCAGTTCCTTTGTCTGACCTTAGAGTTCGTGGTCTTCGTTGTGTTTCATGAAAAATCTTTTGAAAGGCTTCTATGACACTCGTATGTGATTTATTAGGCATTGGTTGCACCCATAAATATTTGGAAAACACATCAATGACAACCAACAAAAAACGGGTGTCATCATTATATGGAACTATGTTTCCCATGTCAGCTAAATCAATATCCCACATGTCATCAATTCCACGCGTAATGACACGTTGCCTTTTAAACCTGTATTTTACAGGTTGTAGTAAACTGAAGGCATCTTGATCCTGTAACCATTTCTTCACTTGCGAATGAGTGACTGGTTGATCATGTTTTCTTAATATGTGATAAAGTTTGTATGGACCAGCAAATGCCCCGGGTTGACCAGGTTTAAAATAAATATTGGTTAGGTAGTCTTTCCACGTCGACATGTTAACACTAAATGATTAACACTTGTTAACATATCTTACATTTTATTTTATCAACACATCTTGCATTTTATCAACATATCTTACAAATCAAGTATTGATACAATGGTGTGAATAATTGGAGTCCATTGATCTTCAATGAACATTAACCAACTACTTAATTCATCAAATGTGATAGCATCTACACCATATTTTTCACAACGTTGATTTGCATTATCTAACACTTTATCTAAATGAATGTAATATTTAGCTTCATTCCAATATGTATAGACACATGCAGAATGACAAGTATGTTCTGAACACTCTTCATTTTGACAAGCAGGACATACTAAACATGCAAACTTTTTTACAGCTAATAACATTTCTTCACAATATGTCTTTTGCACAATATATTGTCTCAATGTAATGTCTGTCATTATACTGCAATGTAGATTAACCACTCTCTCACTTCATCAAACAGTCTTGGATCAAATCGAGCAAAGTGATATGCTGCTTCCACATCAAACTCCTCAGCTCCGTCAATGTTTGAAAGCACACACTCTTTGATGAAATCCTCACGTAATTTCGGTACGTTCAGCGTGGAATGAGCAAGTTCCCAATAGATGTCAAAGTGTTCCAGTTGTTGTTGAATAGATCCAAAACGCGCCAGTTCACTTATCATGTAGTCCACATACGTCTCCTTGAAAAACGTTTCTACATCCATCTTTCACATATCCATATGACACGTCTACACACTTTGACGACTGGTAAGCAAATGACTTGTAGTCTTACTCGGCAGATACTGTTAGTGAGCCACACTTGTTGCAGAAGTTGTCAGGTTCACACAACTTGCAATTGTACTTGTGGCAGTGACAATCATAATCCTCAGCATATCCGTAAGCACCACAATATTCACAGGTAAGTCCAAGTTGATTTTGCACATCCATATTCTCCAATTGAACTTCAGCCAGTCTTTTCTTGGATAGCTTTGACACTTTCATTCGATTGTCCTTTTGCAGCTTAACAGGAGTTTTCTTCCCATGACATTCCGTACATGGCAGTAAGGTTGAGGTTATGCTATGGATTTCCTGAAGCAATGTCCCCCATTCACCGTCATTCATGTTGATGTAACGCGTATATTCTTTCCCTTCAAACAGTGATGTTTGCACAAAACTCACATAGCGCATATCCAAGTATGAAATGACTTCAAGCCACTTCGTTTGCGTTAAGTACAGTTTGAAGCCAATGTTGCGTAATCTTGCCAAGTTCTGACACACAATCTTCCACAAGGATGGTGATAAAGCAAGCCATCTCTCTCCACGTTTGATTCGAAGAAATAGCCCAAATTCTCCATGCTCCACAGTAATGGTTAAGTTTGCACTAATTTTAAAGCTGCTTGTCTTCTCCATGGCTGCGCGTTGAATGATGACTTCACTTCACCCTTCTCCTTTTATGCCATTAGAAATTGCAGAGTTTGAATTCACTTCAACTCGTTCATTGTTGAATCGAACAAGTTCTGATGCATTCGTCGTCAATGGAACGCCATCATCATAATGTAAAATAATTCTAGCAGCTACAGCTAGCATGAGTTCAGCTGCCCAAGTTGTATTCGCGCGGATAAATGCTGAATCAATGTCGTAAGTTGATGGTAAAAGTAGTTCTTCACATTCCTGTAGAAATGAGTGGATGAATTCATGTCTTGGAATTATCTTTCCAACAGCTTCCCAATGCTTATGCAAATTCTTCACTTGTAAAATCCAATTAGATTCAAAAGCAGGAAGCTTTGAAAACACATAGTCAACATAGTTCACTTTGAAGACGTCATCCATGGTCTCTACACATCGGTGAAGAAGTAATGTTGACATTGTTAATAATCAGGTGAAAGCGGAGAGCGATGTGTTCTGACGATACCTGAAAGCATTAAGACTTAACGTAGGGAAAATCCCATTCCTTCTCAAATTTATTGATCGTTCCCACACTCTGAAATTATCGATCGGTTTTCCCTCACACTCTGTACGAGTGCACTCTTAAATTTCTCAGTCGGTTTTCCCTCCACACTCTGTACACATGTACATATGCTGTATGTGTGTGTGTGTGTGGTTACTGTAATGGGAAACCATTGAAATATGACTAATTAAATGTTATCATAATAATAAAAAAAAATAAAAAATAAAAAAAAAATAAAAAAAAAATAAAAAATAAAAAAAAAATAAAAAATAAAAAAAAAAAAAAAAGAAGGAAAAAAAAAAAAATAAAAAAATAAAAAAAATAAAAAAAAAAAAAAAAGAAGGAAAAAAAAAAAAAAAAAAAAAAAAAAAAAAAAAAAAAAGAAGGAAAAAAAAAAAAAAAAAAAAAAAGAAGGAAAAAAAAAAAAAAAAAAAAAAAAAAAAGAAGGAAAAAAAAAAAAAATTCTTGACGGGGGGTCCCCATGCTACATGATTCTTGACCAGGGGGGGGTCCCCATGCTATATGACTCTTGACCAGGGGGGGGGTCCCATGGTATTTGATTCTCTACCAGGGGGGGTCTAGAAAGTATGACGTCACAAAGTGCGGTGATTCTCTCGTGCGGTGATTCTCTCGTGCGGTGATTCTCTCGTGCGGTGATTCTCTCGTTTCTCAACTACTAAATACTTTACAGAATTTAGTCAACCATGGGGACTGAAAACGCCCATGTATGAAAATAATTTTTTCGTTGAACTTAATAATCTCGTTGCGTTACTGTCGGGCAATAATATACTTCATTTGTTAAAAACGGTTAATTACTGTGCTATATTCTGTCATTTAATGTACATTATTATATTTATTTTCGGAGACACCTTGCTTTTACAAGACTCTTGAAGGTGAATGATTTGAAAGGGCATTATAGAAAAGTGATTTCATTTCCGGGCTGACCTTTTATTCTGGAATGTTTTATGCAAGGATTCTGACGTAGTTATTTGACCCAGAAGAGGAAACAAGTGCAAAGATGTTTTCTCATTTATATTCGTTCCGTTCTAAGTAAGCCAATCAATTCACAGGATTCCTCTCAGTTCCGCTTCAGTCCATTTCGCTTTCTACGAAAGTAACTTCCGTCATGAGTCTCATATCAATGCAACTAATTCACCATAGTATAATATGTCTTTTAACTTCAGTGTTTTTCATTCTTTTCAGCGCATATCAAATAAAATGCCACAATGCATCTTGCTACTATATATCCACTTTTCTTGTGCTCCCACACTCATTGTGTCTACTTTTTCTTTTAAACATGTCCCATTAAATTTTACTATTTCGTCTACGCAGAAAATGTTGAAAGGCCAGACCTGTGGGATGTGGTGCACATGTCATAAGGATATAAGACAAGTGCGCAAGAACCCGTGGGATTTTTTTTAATCTCTGCTGTCATTATGCACATAATGAGTAGATAAGATAGTGAAAAACATGCTTGTTAAGCATCTGTTTGACCAAATAATGAACAAATCCAAGAACGCAGTCTCGAGCAATTACTACCTGTGAGCCCTGACTGCTTTGTCTAGATAATTTCCGGCTGTCAACCGGTATATATCTACTAACGTTTTTAAGGCGTCTGAGGTGGTCAACAGTCCCGCACAGCTTATTATTACCTCTAGGCCCTATTTTGAGTAAATAGCCATGCAATGCAAACGGCTGCGGTGTCCTTTGTCAATGCCCACAAAGTTCAATACTATTGCAGTAAAAAACTAGACCGTTTCCGCTACCAAATAGCGAAAATTACACTTGGGGGCCACAAAAGGTACGATTCTGAACTCTTAAAATTCAGAACTGACCATGAACAAGGAGGTGAAGGTCACCAAGATACTATCCCCCTATCTTCTCTTTTAGGCCGAAACGGTCGAAAATAAGGTTAACATCGCACTACCTCTAACCGTTTATGGAACTTCCAGTTTTTGACATTGAGCCTGACCGAAATGGTCAAGATCACCGAGGTACCTCCTACATAAAGCTTTTTAATCTGAAAGGGTCAAAATAAGCTTAAAATGGATCTATCTCTACCTGTTTTCAAGATAATGGTCAACATCCGGTTTTTCAACGTCACCATGACCGGAGTGGTCAAGATCACCGAGGCATCTCTTACATATAGTCTTTAGGCCCAAAGGGTCGAAAATAAGCTCAAAATCGCTATATCTCTAGCCGTTTTCGAGATAATGGTCAATTTCAGGTTTTTTACTTTGGCCATGGCGAAGGAGGTTAAGGTCACCGAGGTATCTCTTACATATCGTCTTTTGGGCCCGAAAATAAGCAGTTCACGGCGTCTAACCATCCTCTGTCAATGAGCTAAAATGCACCACTGTGTAGCATTTGGGAAAAACCGAAACGGTGCAATAAACTTCACCTTGCACACACATACTGTAATCGCTCTTATCGTAGAGTCGGCCGATGAATGCGCCTATGCTGATAATCATAACAGTTCCTTTAACTGCGAAAAAAAACATTTCCTTGAATTTTTATGGGTGTCAGTGGCAAAATTTCAATGTCCATTTTTACATATTAAATGTTAATGAATTTCTTAAAAAATTGAACTAGACCAACTTCACATCCCACATTATGTCTGTACTTAATTTAGTCGTCCTAGCCCTATTAGTCTCAGGTTTTCAAGGTTTTCAAATTTTAAATTTCTATGTCCATTTTAGTAGGTAGGAAAGGACAGAATCACTGCACTTTGTGACGTCATACTGTCTGGACCGGAAGTGACGTCATAGCGTCTGGACCGGAAGTGTTGTCTGGACCGGAAGTGACGTCATAGGCGTAACCAAGGCGTAACCATGGTGATAATGACGTCATCAGTCACGTGACCAATGAAAAGCCAATGAAATCAAAGAAGACAATGAAGCCCCGCCCACTTTCTGTCTATCATATTGTCTGGACCGGAAGTGACGTCATAGGCGTGGTCATGGTAACGAATTGAAACTTTGTAAACAAAAGTGAACTTTGTAAACAAACTGTGTAAACAAACTTTGTAAACAAAATTTGTAAACAAACTTTATAAACAAAATTTATAAACAAACTTTGTAAACAAAATTTGTAAACAACATTTGTAAACAACATTTGTAAACAACATTTGTAAACAAACTTTGGTTATTTACATAATTGAAACTCATTGAAACTTTGTAGACAAACTTTGTAAACAAACTGTGTAAGCAAACTTTGTAAACACAATTTGTAAACAAACTTTGTAAACAAAATTTGTAAACAAAATTTGTAAACAAAATTTGTAACAAACTTTGGTTATTTGCATAATTAAAACTCATTGAAACTTTGTAAACACAATTTGTAAACAAACTGTATAAACAAACTTTGTAAACAAAATTTGTAAACAAACTTTGTAAACAAAATTTGTAAACAAACTTTGGTTATTTACATAATTGAAACTCATTGAAACTTTGTAAGCAAACTTAGTAAAGAAACTTTTTTTTTTTCATTTCCCACACTCACTCTCTCCACACACACACACCACGACTGAGCATTTCATTTCATAAGCCGCATAGGTATTTCAACCTTCTGATGGCAACTTTTTCCCCCACACTCTCTCTCCACACACACACACACACACACACACCACGACTGAGCGTTTCATTTTATAAGCCACATAGGTATTTGAACCTTCTAATGGTAACTTTTTCCCCCCACACTCTCATGCATACATACCAACACCATGATAAAATGTTTTGCTTATGTTGCTCTTTATACTCCATTATTTGTTTGTTTGTTTTTTTTTGTTTGAAATGCAGTGTTTACTTAGAGAAAAAATGGCGTCCTGCAATCTGCAATCATCAGCAGCAGCATTTCGTCATCAGTGTAATCAGACTGCGTCATCTATAGCCAGCGTAATCAGACTGCGTAATCAGACTTCGTCATAAACAACGTAGACAGCGGTGTCTGGCTTTATTGTTTTTCTGAGGCAGCAGTGTCTAGCTGCTTGGAGTTGCAGTGTGACCCTAAGTGTTATACTTAACCGATTTGTCTGAAAATTTCACTGTTTGATTCAGTTTTATATCTAGTTTTCACATAGTCATGGACTGGTTGCGTAGCTAGCTGTATGCATCATGAATTCACCTTAAAAATGACAAGTTAAAAGTGGAATAACTTTTGTTATGATTGACCGATTTACATGAAACTTTCACTGTTTAATTCAGTTTTATATCTAGTTTTAACATTAAGTGGTTATAGGCTATTTGCGCAGCTGGCTGTGTGCATATTTACCACCATTTTAATTTTGTAAAAAGTGAAAAATTGTGATAACTTTCGCTATAGTTGACGGATTTGCATGAAAATTTCACCGTTTGGAATCAGTTTACAGTAGTTTGCATAGGTGGGTTGTTGGAATGGCGCGCGCCCACCATTCAAACATGTGTTTGAATTATTTTTTAGGAACATATTACGTCAAACTATTGTTCAACAAGTTTTTTAACAATTGTACAACAATTGTTCAACAAGCTGTTGTTCAACATGTTGTTGAACAAGTTACACATGTTAAACATGTTCAACATGTTCAACATGTTGTTGAACAAGTTGAATATGTTCAACATGTTGTTGAACATGTTCAACATGTTCAACATGTTGAACATGTTCAACATGTTCAACATGTTCAACATGTTCAACAAGTTGAACATGTTCAACATGTTGTTGAACAAGTTGAACATGTTCAACATGTTGTTGAACATGTTTAACATGTTGTTCAACATGCTGTTTAACAAGTTGTTGTTCAACATGTTGTAGTTCAAGCAATTGATGGAACAATAACAGTCAGTTCAGAAAAAAAACAAGACATATGTTGAATAGTTTTATTAATACACTTAAATACACACAGCTTAAATCTATAACAATATTATAACATTTATTGATTTACAAAGTCTTTATTATAATGTTTAATCAAATAAGTCTATTTTTCTTCATCTGCTTCACTCTGTTCACTGACATCCATATCACTTTCTTCGTCGCTGCTTTCATCTTCCTCCTCCTCCTCATCTAGAAGCTCTTCAAAGAATGCATCGTTTCTTCTTATAGCCGCCTTTAGTGCCTTTGAATACTCGTAATGTTTTTCATCAACAAAGTAATTAAAGTCTTCTAAAATGGTTTCATAATGTTCGTTTTGTTGTAGACGTTGGGTATATTTGAATAGTCTCATAAACAGTTGTTTAAGTCGACGCTTATAAATGGGTCGAAAGTCATCACTTGCTATTTCACGCGCATCTTCAAGCCCTTGTTCTTCATATTCTGAAACCTTTTCTTGAAATTTGGTATCATATTCATCGTAGACTTCTTGAACCATATCATACCAAACAGAGTCTGTTTCTGACTCACTTTCAGAGTCTGTTTCTGACTCACTTTCAGAGCTGCTGTCATCATTACCCTCAACACAATGTTCCATATGTTTGAACAAAGCTTCTTGACTGTTGTATAACGCACCACATTCTGTACAAGCATGTGCATTCTTTTCAGTCATGTTGACGCTTTGACTTTCCATAGAAGACTCATCTAAAGTTTCAGCGATAGGTGGTTTTACAGGGTTTTCCATATCTATCTCCAATTCTTCTTCTTCTTCTGAAGTGTGAGCATCCCTTAAGTGCCTTTTCAGACTTTGTGGCCACTTGTAAGATTTCAAACAAATGTTGCATTTATACATCCTTTCGGTTCAACATACACTTTTCAAATGATGAAAAAGCCTTTAAACATAGCCTTACATACAACTTGTTGAACAACATGTTGAACATGTTCAACTTGTTGAACAACATGTTGAACATGTTGAACATGTTGAAGAACATGTTGTTGAACATGTTATTGAACATGTTGTTGAACATGTCTACGCCTAGGGGAGTTTAACGTTTAACGCTGACTCAGCAATTTTAGCAATTTTAACAAGTTTGGCATTTTTGACGAGTTACACACCATATTTTGATTACATCTAAGTAGCATAAAAGGAAGAGTGAGACATGCATTTCATCCATATCAAACAGCAATAAATTCTGCTGAGTCAGTTTTTGATAAAGCATGCGCCTGTTCCAATGACGTCATTATGAACAACAACTTGTTAAACAGCATGTTGAACAACATGTTAAACAACATGTTAAACATGTTCAACAACATGTTGAACATGTTCAACTTGTTCAACAACATGTTGAACATGTTCAACTTGTTGAACTTGTTGAACATGTTGAACATGTTGAACATGTTCAACATGTTGAACATGTTCAACATGTTCAACATGTTCAACTTGTTCAACAACATGTTGAACATGTTGAACATGTTTAACATGTGTAACTTGTTCAACAACATGTTGAACAACAGCTTGTTGAACAATTGTTGTACAATTGTTAAAAAACTTGTTGAACAATAGTTTGACGTAATATGTTCCTAAAAAATAATTCAAACACATGTTTGAATGGTGGGCGCGCGCCATTCCAACAACCCACCTATGCAAACTACTGTAAACTGATTCCAAACGGTGAAATTTTCATGCAAATCCGTCAACTATAGCGAAAGTTATCACAATTTTTCACTTTTTACAAAATTAAAATGGTGGTAAATATGCACACAGCCAGCTGCGCAAATAGCCTATAACCACTTAATGTTAAAACTAGATATAAAACTGAATTAAACAGTGAAAGTTTCATGTAAATCGGTCAATCATAACAAAAGTTATTCCACTTTTAACTTGTCATTTTTAAGGTGAATTCATGATGCATACAGCTAGCTACGCAACCAGTCCATGACTATGTGAAAACTAGATATAAAACTGAATCAAACAGTGAAATTTTCAGACAAATCGGTTAAGTATAACACTTAGGGTCACACTGCAACTCCAAGCAGCTAGACACTGCTGCCTCAGAAAAACAATAAAGCCAGACACCGCTGTCTACGTTGTTTATGACGAAGTCTGATTACGCAGTCTGATTACGCTGGCTATAGATGACGCAGTCTGATTACACTGATGACGAAATGCTGCTGCTGATGATTGCAGATTGCAGGACGCCATTTTTTCTCTAAGTAAACACTGCATTTCAAACAAAAAAAAACAAACAAACAAATAATGGAGTATAAAGAGCAACATAAGCAAAACATTTTATCATGGTGTTGGTATGTATGCATGAGAGTGTGGGGGGAAAAAGTTACCATTAGAAGGTTCAAATACCTATGTGGCTTATAAAATGAAACGCTCAGTCGTGGTGTGTGTGTGTGTGTGTGTGTGGAGAGAGAGTGTGGGGGAAAAAGTTGCCATCAGAAGGTTGAAATACCTATGCGGCTTATGAAATGAAATGCTCAGTCGTGGTGTGTGTGTGTGTGGAGAGAGTGAGTGTGGGAAATGAAAAAAAAAAAGTTTGTTTACTAAGTTTGTTTACAAAGTTTCAATGAGTTTCAATTATGTAAATAACCAAAGTTTGTTTACAAATTTTGTTTACAAAGTTTGTTTACAAATTTTGTTTACAAAGTTTGTTTATACAGTTTGTTTACAAATTGTGTTTACAAAGTTTCAATGAGTTTTAATTATGCAAATAACCAAAGTTTGTTACAAATTTTGTTTACAAATTTTGTTTACAAAGTTTGTTTACAAAGTTTGTTTACAAATTGTGTTTACAAAGTTTGCTTACACAGTTTGTTTACAAAGTTTGTCTACAAAGTTTCAATGAGTTTCAATTATGTAAATAACCAAAGTTTGTTTACAAATGTTGTTTACAAATGTTGTTTACAAATGTTGTTTACAAATTTTGTTTACAAAGTTTGTTTATAAATTTTGTTTATAAAGTTTGTTTACAAATTTTGTTTACAAAGTTTGTTTACACAGTTTGTTTACAAAGTTCACTTTTGTTTACAAAGTTTCAATTCGTTACCATGACCACGCCTATGACGTCACTTCCGGTCCAGACAATATGATAGACAGAAAGTGGGCGGGGCTTCATTGTCTTCTTTGATTTCATTGGCTTTTCATTGGTCACGTGACTGATGACGTCATTATCACCATGGTTACGCCTTGGTTACGCCTATGACGTCACTTCCGGTCCAGACAACACTTCCGGTCCAGACGCTATGACGTCACTTCCGGTCCAGACAGTATGACGTCACAAAGTGCAGTGATTCTGTCCTTTCCTACCTACTCATTTTGCATGTTAATGAATTTCTAAAAAAATTGAGCTTGCCTAACCAGACATGCTATACTATGTCTCTACCAAATTTGGTCTTCCTAGCCATAACTGTCTCAGAGGAGTTCGCATGACAAGGTTATTGGCGAAAAAAGAAGCATTCGGAAAGAGTTTACAGAGTCTCACGAAAGCAATAAACTAGGGGATTTAAAATATCCAAGTGTAACAAGACTAAGTTTTGCTCATGTGTACTGAAACTCTAATTTTGGATTCGTGATAGGTGATCTAACCCACACAATCCCTTAGGTAAGGCAGCTGGAGTGAGCGTCAATCCCCTGCTTGCCACCCCGAGCTGGAATCGAACTCGGGACGTTAGGATTACCAGATCAACGCTCTAACCAACTGAGCTAACCGCCATCCCCGAAACCTACATATTTGATCACGTGCAAGGGGTGCAGGCCTAACCGAAATATTAACACGATAAAGCAATTTCAGCTGATTTCAGTCAGAACTGTTTCATCCTTGGTAAGCAATTACCAGGATATGATAAGATTATTGGTAACAGCAATATTTTGAATGCCTTATTTTAATTAACTGATCGGATATATATATACATATATATATATATTATTTGCCCTGCATCAATCAATGCTTTGTTTATATATATTGCGTATTGCTCTTGCCAAGGTTATTCATATAATACAGTGTTAACTCGCATGTCTGCAATTGCATTTATTCATCGCTTTAAACAAAAATCAGACCTCATCCAAGAATTCTTAATATGTAAGGCTTTGGTTTGTAATAAAAATAAACATTATCATTATGACCATAGAAAGCCCATTAGAATGTGTGACGTTCTTCCTCAAATATTTACTGAATATTATAATCTTGCGTTATTGAAATCCTTATTTTTATTAGCATTTCAAGCCTTTCTTCGTGTTGGTGAATTCACTCCCACATCCGCCAGCAATCCAAATTTGTTATTAGCTAAGAATATTAAAATTAAAAGAAAGCAAGGAAAATCAGTTGGTTTAAGGATCCATTTCGAACAATTTAAGCGTAGTAACGGTACAGAATTTGATTTATATATATCCTCTTCCCCTGGTCCCTTTTGCCCCGTTGAAGCGATGTCAAATTATTTAAAACTTCGTACAGAAAATTGATTCTCTCTTTGTTTTAAAAAGCGGAAAGCCTATTTCTCCATCGTTTTTTAATACCGTTCTCAAATCGACATTAATGCTCTCCCTTGGTACATGTAGGGGTTATACTTCACATTCCTTACGAATTTGGTGCCGCAACATATTGCCTCAAAAAGGTTTAAACTAGACCGAATTTTGCTACACGTAGCGAAATGGCACCCACTTGCAATGGTACAATCTATCTGGTCAAAGAAATTTTTCAGTGTTTCGACATAATTATCAGCTTCCGAATTATTATCTTAAACGAGGACATCGAAAGACATATAATGTTATCTCTTTTGGGTACTGATAATCAAATTCAGTTTTCTAACCGTTTTCGAGATAATGGTCCATTCCGGTTTTTGACCTTGACCATGACGGAGGAGGTCAAGGTCACCGAGGCACCTCGTATATAACGTCTTTTAGACCAACAGGGTCGAAAATAAGCTCAAAATCGCTCTATCTCTAACCGTTTTCGAGATAATGGTCAACATCCGGTTTTTGACCTTGACCATGACGGTCAAGGTCACCGAGGTACCTCTCATATAACATTTTTTGTAGGCCCAAAGGGTCGAAAACAAGCTCAAAATCGCTCTATCTCTAACCGTTTTCGATATATTGCACACTTTTTTTCTAACGGATTTCAGTTTACAAAAGTCACATGACCTTGACCTTGACACTTAATGTCGAGATTCCATCCATGATGTTACTGCCTACTGACACCGTACACGCGTTGAAACAAGAATTTGAGCGCTATTTCCAGCAATTTTTCGCGATGGAATAGCTTTTTGAAAAAATATTTGACCTTGACCTTGAAGGTCAAAGTCAAAAAAAATTGCGGACTGGATGAGTGAACTATGTGTTTTCTTTTTTCATAAATATATATGATGTAATTCTTCTTTAATGTTGTACATATATCAATTATTGATGTTACGTAATTGTATTGATGTTGCGTAATTGTATTGATGTTACGTAATTGTAAACGTATTAATTAAACATTGGCGGTACAAGAAATTGATATAAATCCCACCTGCGTTTTTGGACGGCTTGTAATCACACACACGCACACAGATATATATATATATATATATATATATATATATATATATATATATATATATATATATATATATATATATATATATATATATATATACATATATATATATATAATTTGAACAGCCGTACGAAATTCCTGTATACTTGGTTCGAAACGATTTAGAAAAATACCGCTCAGGGGCTGGCAGTACAAAACTGTCGTGCAGCATGCTGGATATGACTGATTTAGAGACTGCCTCCAAAATACACGTGCAAGGTGACGATTAGTGATGTACCGCTAGAAATATGCATTCCCGAAGGATTGTTTTGTAATCCCAAATTATCATTGTTTGTCAACATTGTTATTTTTTTCAAAAGATCTCATTCCTGATGACATTTTATTATTCGTTTGTAACTAGCTATTAAATCTACTCTGCTGTTTTTGTTTTGTTCTCTCTCTTAACATACATCCGTCTTAGCTAAAAGAACAAAATTCAGATTTACAGACTTTGACCCTCCCTTCCCCGACTTCACTGGTTAAATTCATGGATATAACAAAATTTTAAGACTTAAGCTTTAACATCTATGTTTCATGTTGAGGAAAGCAAAGAATACAAAGCTTAAGTAACATACAAAGTTTATCTTGAATTGTTGTTTAATAGTTGTTTAAACTGTGTCGATGTGTCACTAGCCTCAATTGGCTGGATTCTTTGCATTTCATGTGTTTGCTGCCTCTGCTTGTTTGAACAAGACGCTTTCTGGTAAGGAATGCATTTCTAATCCTCATCAGTGACATAATTTCTTACGCCATTAAACAAATTCAAATCACTGGAGTCAGTTTCGGTATAAAGGTGTTCTGTCATGTATTAAATAACAATCATCTTCTTCAGGAGCGCAGTTTAGACAAAATAGTTGAATAAAACTCGGTACAGATGCAATTTTTCTTTGTTGACTTTCAAATATGCCCCCAGTTTGCGGTATATATTTGGGGGTACCACCTTTTTAAAGTTCTCCATTGGTACCACTGCGGTTATATGAGGAACCTTCGCATTTTAAATGTAAAACAGTGGAGATGCGTCTTTTGTAGTTTTTTGTAGTCGTATTTGAAACAAACTGCAGAAGTACTGCAAAAAGCTGTGGTATTGTTGCGGTTCCGTTCTGGTCATTATATTCCTTTTCGGGATAGTGATGGTACATTTGCGGTATATTTAGAGTATATTTTTTGACCGTGTCATACGTTGCTGTGCCGTATATGTAGTTGCTTTAACACCCCCTGCATCTCTGTAGATGTAGTGCAAGGAAGCTACTAACAACTGGTCCACACCCTCACCTAGGATGGACCTAACGTGGACTTGTCCAACTACTTCTTGCAAAGTGGCTCCAAGAAGGATGGAGGACATCCGGCCACACCCCGGGCAACTCCTTTGACCGGCAGGCCAAACCTTGACGAGGGGCGGAGTGCCAGGCAGCAGTGACACTCTGATTACCTTGAGAGTAAGGACGCGTATACCTACACCAACTTATACCAACGACAAACTCCGGGACAGGCATGCGCAATGCCACTGCGCTTGGGAAGTCCTTTAGCAAGTACTAAAGTAACAAAAGCTATCACAACTCCATGACAAACTATTATCGGATCCAAAAACAGCGCAGGAGTTCGAAGTACAAACTGGAGGAGCCTTCGCCCTTTTGTTAAGTCTCGAGACCGAGAACATAGAAGAACTACCGGGGGTTTCCGAAAAAAATGCTCAAAATTCGTAGAGACAACTAACAAAACAGAAGGGGTAGTTGGCCTCAGAAAACGAAAAAATGATGGAAGGGTTATCACGAGACGTAGAGAAGGCATGTGAACAAAGAAGACAAGCCAGAATGGAACATCTTAAGAAAAAAGAAAGCACAAAGGCAAGAGACCGATATAAAGAATTAAATAAACGGGTTAAGACTGAAATCAGAGAACACAAGAAGAAACTGCTGGAAACCAAGATAGAATCTATGGAAACAGACTTCAAACAGAATAAGACTCGTAACATATTTCGATCAGTCAGAGACCTTCAAGGAAAGCCAGAGAAAGCATTGAGTGCGGTGAAAGACAAAGATGGCAACACGAATACAAATAAGGAAGAAGTGCTAAAATGCTGGCAGAAACACCTAAACACCGCGTTTCCGCACCAACCCTCCGCAGTCAAAGGAATGCCAGAGGCGCCACTACGTCCAGTTGACCTAGAAGAAATTAGAGTAGCAGTCACCAACATGAAGTCTCTGAAAGCACCAGGCATCGATGCAATCACAGCTGAGGTCCTAACAGCGGGCAACGAACCGATGTTAAAGATGCTGCATAAAATTTTCAACATAGTATCGAGTACTGAACGAACTCCTAAAGACTGGTCCCGAATGCTGGTTACACAATACACGAGGACAGTGTATGGAACAGTTTACCGCTTGAAATCAGAAGCTGCAACTCACTCGGAAGCTTTAAGTCAAAATTAAAAACGTACCTATTCTGTTTAGATTACAATCAGTATTGTTAATTTGTTACTCTAATCATCGAGAATCAATGATTGTTTCTCAAACTGTTTTATAACTTATATAGTAAATTGCTAAGCGCACAGATCAAGTGACTTGTTGTCTGGGCTATACAAGAAATACGCAAATAATAACAAGAAAGGCGACAAACTAGACCCGGCAAACTACAGAGCCATGTCACTGTTGTCATTTCCTGGTAAGATATTTAGCCGGATTTTGCTAACCAGAATGAAGGACAAAACAGAGGATGCCACCACGGAGAGCCAATTTGGTTTTAGACCAAACAGAGGTACAGTCGACCCGATCTTCATTGTACGGCAAGTCATTGAAAACGCCAGAGAGCACAGGGTCCCCTTACACTTCAATTTTGTAGACTTCAAAGCTGCCTTTGATACAGTGTGGAGGAAAGCACTGTGGAAAATGATGCTAGCCATAGATGTGGATGTGAAAATAGTCAGGATCATCGAAGCTCTGTACGAGGAAATAGAATGTGCGGTAGTTATTGATGGTCAACTCACTGGCTGGTATGCGGTCTACGAAAGGGATGCCTCTTGTATCCTACACTCTTCAACATCTTTTTGGAATTTGTGATGAAGGAACTAAAAGACCTTGATATATCCCTACAGTTGAATGACAGCCTATCAGTAGACATCAGATACGCGGATGACACAACATTACTCTCCACAGTATTTCACAACTAAAATTATCGTCCGCCCAGCTGGAACCAGCATGCCAAAAATGAAGCATGAAAATAAATGGCGCTAAGTGTAAGATTATCTGACCTGAGAGTAATAACATTATGATAGACGGTAAAGAAGTGGAGAAGGTTCAAGAATTTGTCTTGGCAGTGTAGTATCAGACTGCAAACGAAGAATCGCGCTTGCCTCTTCAGCCTTCGGCCGATTGAGTAAAGCCATATGGAGCAAGCCGGCTAAAGGTAGCGCGCTCAAAACCCGCTTATATAAGGCCCTAATACTACCTATCGCCGTGTATGCATCAGAGACCTGGACTGTCGGGTCGGAAGACACGCGTAGAATAGAAGCCTTGGAAATGAGATGTTTTAGGGCAATACTCGGAATATCTCTAAGAGACCGCCATACGAACGAGAGAGTCCGAAAGACACTCCAGATTACTGAAACAATATTAGAGGTAATCAAGAAGAAATGACTCCGTTGGTTCGGTCACGTCACAAGGAAGCCACCTGAACACATGGTGTACCAAGCATAAAAACAAGACTTCAAGAACCCAAGACCCAGTGGAAGACCGCCAAAGCAGTGGATAAGCCAGATTCGCGAAGACACCGGCTTGCCAGTAGCCACCGTAGAAAGGAGAGCATCAGACCACGTAACTTGGAGGCGAAAATGTCATGCTGCAATGGGACAACGTGTCCTAAGCACTTAACTAACTGAATAACTAACTAACTTTTTAGACCAAGTATTGTTACGGGACCAGAAAATGTACATCCGATATCTAAATACGCAAATCATGTTGTCCTATAAAAACATGAGATTTTTTTAAGTTTCTGTGTTAGTTTAGAACTTACACACAGCTTGTATAAAAGCAGTAAAAAAAATTAAAAACATAGCAACTTTAAATTTTGTATGAATATTTGAACATGACAAGGAATCGCCAGTCCAGACCTAGCGCATGTTTTAACATGTAACACTAATTTTTGATAAAAAACATTATATACATAAAAAGTAAAGATCACTAACTTTTTAGACCAATAAATCATGGCACATTTATTATTTATGTTTACTGTCAATAATTAAAATTTATACAACAAAAATTAATTATTTTTTCGATAAAAATTGATTTTACACATTTAAAAACTCTTTACCGAATTAAATAGTGGAGACATTGGCATCTGTAACAACAACGCAGATTCTGAGCTCATGAAATGTTTCATTCATGTATAGTGCCAAATGAAAAGATCATGCAGAGGCTAATAATGATTTCATTCACAGACATAAGTAATTGTTGTTGCCCCTTAGAAATGCTGAGAGTGCAGATGGTGAAGGGGAGGGGTACCAGGTTCTCTCTTCCCTCGTTCTCGGGATAAAAATAAACGCAAATTCAAGTGCCCTTATAGGTCAATGTCTATTTAGAGTATAATTTTGTGGCTGTTTTTACTTATAAAATGCTTCGTACCCATCCATTTAATAAAAAAATTTTATTCAACTTGGTTTGATCAAGCTCACCGGATTTTTAAGATATTAACTGGGCTCTACTCGCAATGCGCTCAAAACTATGACTTAGTTATTTTTAATTTATTATTATTATTATTATTTTTTTTTTTTTTAAGTGCTTGCTTTGTTTCCTATTTTGTCGCATGGGAATTTTTAGAACAGAACAATTTTAGCCATCTTAAAAACTTTTTTGATTTTGTTTTTGATATTGCGTGCTGTGTGAGAAAATATCTGATATTCTTCAAGATATAGTTTCATGATGTAATTTGAACAGTAAACTCGAATTTATCATCGACTTTATAGTTGCTTTGAAATATAGTATTGAAAAAGAAAAATGTATTCATCGTTGTATTAATTGTTAAAAATATTATTAAGTGTTTGTTTTTTCCTAAGTCGTCGCATGGAAATGCCTTTCCAACAAAATATTTTTGTCTTTAACATTTTGCTTTAAAATTGCATCCTTTCACCAACGAACGTGTAAGAAAAACTTGAGTTTCATTGTCCATAATATGGAGCATTGAAATAAATTGACATTTTAAAACAGAAAATATATCCATGGTTGCATGATTATAAAATGGAAAACATGAAAAGTTTGTTGTCGGATGTCTTTGATTTTTAAATTAATTGAATACTAATACAACTTCAGAAGTAATTTAGTTTAATTTGTGTACACGTTTGTATTTTGGATGCATATTGAGTAAATTTCAACCTGTTTTCAAAGTTCCTAGTTCAAAAGAACTAAGAGGACGTACTTTAAGAGAAATTACATAAATTAAACAATATAAAATATCAATAAAATGCAAATCTTACCTTGTACCGAATGTAATGCTGCAATAAAACCAGATCGCATATTGCTCCAGATAATATGTAATAATTAAAAACATTTAACTTTGGTCGACCCTTCCACTTATGACAAACCATGTAAGCTACAACGAAGAACGCCGTTTCTAGAATGTTCTGGCTTTATTATTTTTATATAAACACCAAGTTCTAGAATGTTCTGGCTTTATTAGTTTTATATAAACACCAAGTTCGCTTCTTTGCCAAATTGTTTGATACAAAATGTAACTAATGCAACAAACTACCGGAAAAACGTCATCAGCACACCTCGATTCATATAGACATAAACAAAGACCCCCTTAACACTATTGTTCTTTCCGGGAAGGCAGCATAGTGATTCAGGCCTTGGCAGAAACAACGGATCTCTATGTGCCATATTTTAATGTACAACATACCTAAGTTCGTTTTTTCTAATGCTAAGGTATTTCTCTTACTAGAAATTGCGAAAGTTCTTCTTTTAGCCTTTATCTTACTTTTTCGTTTTCTTCGTCATTTTTCCGTTTCCACGCATCTTCTCCAAAATTTTGAATTTGGCATTATCACCAGTCTTTTGACGTCATATAATGTTTAAAGTCAAATTTTCCGAAAACGGTTTTATCTGCAGCTCTGAAGCGAAATACGTCATAAAACTACATTTTCAAGGAACAACAATTCTTTACTTCAATATGGTTTTAAAGCGGGATTTCAACAAATTGTACAGAGAAGTCTTTGAAGAATAATGATGAAAATAAAATATAATTCTTAAAGTCCTAGGCCATTTTAACAGGCCACTAGGTACCGAAAACATAAAACATCTCTATCATGCCAAAGCAACACAAGTACAGCTATACTGACTTTCAGTACTCTGCAGTCTTGCTTTCACGTTATAACTGCTGTTAAAACACTGCCCTTAACAACACTGATTTAATTCAAAGCACAATACCTGATGGCTCTTGTTGAGAAAGTTTTGAACGTGAGTGTAACACACTTGTGTTTTCTTCATAACTTAGTCAAAATGAAGTTGTGAATTTTATCAGAATATTGAAAATTAATGTGGTTGTTAGATTATAGTTATAATGTGTTGTCTGTCTGTTCATCTGTAAACTTTGAATAAATGCTCTTTCTACATCTCAGCACATTGCAATAAAATTTAGTGAATAGACAGAACCAAGTTGAAATTACATCATTTTAGTTTGGCGATTTTGCCAATTTGGAGAACCCAAAAAATTTAACTTCCAGCAAAGTTCTATGTGGAATCCCATATTTGTAAGTTTTCATGGTGGCATTTTACGCTGCCAAATCTCAGTTTCACCACTCGGTAGCGAAATCGGTCTAGTTGTATTCACTTTTATCTATTTAGTTTCTTCATAATCCGGTAGTTACGTTACAATCTATATTGAAAGCAAAATGGTGTAATTTGCGGACAATAAACAATTTTACCATTTTTAGCGCCCATGCTCAACAGTCAAAATTTAAGGATTCCAGAAGGGGATAAAAATTTAGAGTAGCAAATAAAAAGAATCCATAAATTTTGTTTCAGACGAAACATTACATACTTCAGCTTTCAAAATAAAATGATAAAATAATTTTGATACTTTTCGTCATCGAAAGCAAAGCATTCATATCTCAGAAAATGGTTCTCCTTTAGTCTAGCTTCGAACACACAGGCGCAAAAGTAAAGTGTTCATATAAGGACACGAAGTAAAGCACACATAGTTTCATACGGAAAGTTCATTTTAAATGCACTTATCATTCGTTAAAAAACATACGTTTCATTCACAGAATAACAAACAGAAGTTTGTTTTAAATAACATAGGAATATTCTTGTCTTTTCACCACGTTAGATCGAACATATGGATTTATTTTGTATGAATCAGTCTGAAACATTTTTGGATCTTTAATACGTAATTTTGTTGATAGTAGTGCATACTTTCTCTCCTTTAACTAAGCATGTTTTAAAATAAATTTTAATTAAGATTAAAGGTTTATTTTACCGTAAAAGTTTCTCTTTATATTTTCTTGAAATTCAGAGTTTCCTTTTATTTGCGTGTAAATTTCATACGATAGAAGAATTCCGTACTACTGCTAAGCCACTGAAATCGAGAATAAAGGATATCTGTCCAATACTTTTATTAGATGTTATTGAACTGCGCTACAGAAACTAAGACTTATTGTTAAAAACGAAATGCAAAAACACAGATCATCAGGGCCTTGAACAAATTGTTCGCTCATTCTGACAGCTAGCACTGATTAAAAGGGACCACGAAATCAGTCAGTGCAGTCTGCTGCTAACTGATGTTAGACTAGCTTCATTACACCAGTACTTCCTCTGACTATTGGCATGGAAGCCAATCGCCGGATGTTGAATATTTCACATACCTTGTCGCAGCAAATAGGTAATAGCACCTAGATCGACTCAGTCAGCATATAAAATACAAAAAGTCATTGGCTCTCCTCGAATGATTTCACAGTGATGTTTATAAATCTGTTACATATAAAAAAATAAGTAACAGAATATAAAACAGTTTAAGGTTTTTATGTAGTTTCCTTCTATCTAATGAACACATTCATAATGTGACAGTAGAATATACGCTGAAAGCTGAAATATATTTTGGGTCCAAGGGCTTGGACCCCTGCGAACCAGAAAGCTTGGACCTCTGTAAACAAGAAAAAAATAAAGAGCATTTATTTTCTGATATCGATGTTATTAAATCTCTGTTGATCTACACAAAGTAAAAGAAGCGTTCTGCAGCTTATTAGATTTTCTACACTAAAGCTGTCATTTTTCGGCATTATTTATTTTCTTTAAAGTGTCTGTTAGTGTGTTTTTGTGCCTATGTTGCAAAGCTAACATTACGAATATGAAGCTTAGACATTCTTTCAAGCTATTGCTTATTTTTAAAAGGATGTCACTTGTGATCATCAGTACTACGTGGTTCTATTGGGCTAGTTATTTGTGGAATTCATTAGACGATAATGTGCAACGAATTTCAGCCACTCGCAGCCTCATGTTGTAATTTGACAATGTACCACAGGTTCTTCTTGACACTTGATAACATATGTGCAATTGCATGTAATTATTAGGTAATCACTGTCTCATATCGCTTACAATTTCATTTGGATATATTTAGATTTTCTGTAAAAGCAACTGTTGAGAAATTGTTGTTGACTTCTAATAATATAATACAGTATTTCAGTCTTAGTTTTTCATATACTTGAAAGCGATTCTTTCTAGATATCTCAACATTAAAGGTGTCTCAACTAATGGACCCTTGCACAGCAAGTGATGTCAGCCATAATTAATAAAAATTGTAATAATTGATGATAGCATAAAACTGTTTTATATCATGTATGTTTGTCAAATGAAAGAAATGTCTTGTGTCATTCTTCATGTAAAAACGCCTTCCTTCTGTCTCTCTGTGTGCATCCTCCTCTGTTTGTACCAACCTTTGTGTTATAAGATCCTTACGTGTTATCAAATGGCAATTGTGACAATTTACGACTTAACAAGCGTATTTTTGTGCATTCTTCGCTTTAAAAATCATAACGTCTCTTTTATATATAACGCGTATCTATTGACAGTCTTCTGTCAAATGCAACAGCGGAGCAACAATACTAATTTTCAACAGACCGCTGAGGCAATTTATGCGGCACGCCAAAGATAACAAATATAGACTATTAGTCTAGGTTTGGCGCAGTGTTAATGTAATATGTAGGATTACTGCAGCAGGAAAAATTGAATATGAATAATCGTAGTGTTTTATTGGTAAATTGGTAATGCATCAAGTTAAAAAAGGTATTATCTTCATACCAATAGCCTTGGTCGAACAACTTCCCTGGATGGACACTGTTCTGGTTTGTATCATTCAAAATTAACAGTTAAGAGTGTTGAAAGTAACTAAAATCCACATTAATAAAATTCATCTCAGAACTTTTGCCATAATTTGGAAATGGAACAACCTGTTGATCATGCTCTATCATCAGGTCCAGCTGAAAATAAAATGCTGGGCACGTTCACGAAAAACTGCGTTCAAAAACTGAATCAGACACATTCTTGAAAATAAAACGTTAGAAAATTGAATTTGTAGGTTTAAAAATTCACAATTAAGTGTGCAATCAAATAAAAGATCTTTAATTGAAAAGTTCAATAATATGTCTGTTAAAACGCCAGATACTTCAGTTGATGACGAAAAGGTATGCGTCATTTATTTCCTCCTTCATTTAAAGCCATGAGAGTTAATGGTGGTGTCCAAAGTCTTAACCAGTGTGTTGCTGCTTGACTTTCAACTCTGGTTCGATTAAAAGGTATACCATATGAAGCGACAGATATTGCCCATTTCGTTACAAATTTGGATCAGTTATTCAATGCATTTAATAGTTGTGCGGTCAAAAGTAGTAAAAAAATTATTCATGCACAGAGTGTGAACAGTGGTCATTTAAAATTTTTGCAACACATGCTATTTTTAAAAGACATAAAACTGCAATCAGGAAAAGTATCATGTATAGAGGGTTGGAAATATCTACCATCAGTCTGATAAATTTCTGGCAATACTTGCGTGAATACTGCGTTTACAAATATTTATGCAGAAACAGGTTAAGTTAAGACTGCCAATTTGTTTTCGGTCATTAGAGGGAGAAGGAGATTCCGTGACAATCCAGACCCTCAAGACGTCGGTGCATCCTTTGGGCAGGCTGCGGTTGAATCACTTTCAGTACAATGTCGAATTGTCAGGCCAATGTAGATAAAATGTTATTAGATTTATCCACTGTGAAACCAAGAAATATAGCCAGAATTGCCAAGAAAATGACAATCAGTTCTCCCATGGAAATCCAAGATATGGCCGAAACACTGAGTATATTTAGCTCTCAGACCAACGGTTGTGTTTCAGATGAAAATGCTGCTTTTTTACATATCTGGTTATTTGATGCCAAAAGTAATGCTTGAATGTGTCAATTGCATTCATTCTTTTGTGTCGCGGGTTACTAGTAAAAACTATTTTGGACCCTTGCACATTTATGACATAAAAATGCACAAGGAAATGGGCACTTTAATTATTCAAATAAAATCTGTAATTTTACTGCTTCTTCCATGGAACAGCACCTGTCGAAAATTCAAGTCCGATTGTTATGTAGCACAAAGTATTCAGAAGAAACTGTACAATGTTTCCTGTTCTCACAGACACAGTAAAGCTGTGCATGAAAGTAAGAATTCATTTTGCTTTAAAAAGAGCAGACACTTGTGTAATTAGTTCAGGCTGTGGTAAAAGAAACCAAGAGTTTAGAAGATATTTCATATGTAAATCTGCTGGGAAGAAATTCTGTACAATTCTCTATCAATAAAATTCAAAAATAATCTTCAATTGTTTTCAATTGTCATAAGAATTTATTCACCACATGTTTACAACTGAATACAAGCCACTCTGTATTTAGTTTCGCATTTTGACAGGCAATGTTTACATTATCGCTGTTTTATTTACATTAGCAATGTTTACAGAAGCGCTGTAAAATAGTTGAATACTAAAGACTATATAGCAAGTGTTATATCTTAGTAGTTTATGGCTATTGTAAAGGTTAAAGATGGTTCTTTTTGAAGCACGGGACGGTATGTTTGTGTGAAACACTACATTATACGGATTACACTACAATGGCTGAATTTGTGAAATGTAGCAACAGATTTCCCTGTATTTGGAAGAGCCAAACATATGAACAGTTTGTTTTAAAAAGCACTGTACTTCTTATACTCATTACAAACAGAAAATCTTCGACGACCCGCAACTGGTTCATCATTTATGAAATAGCCATGATTTTATGTCAATAACTTTATGTGCTTGTGTTGCTATTTCGTAATTCGTGTACTCCTATAAGTTACACTATTAAATTTGAGGAATTATTCTGTAGCTGAATATTCTGCTATACATTTCTCCGTGCTGAGAATAGGTTGAGACACATCGTTGAGATACCGCAGGGGTATGGGAGAGAATTACATGCGAATTACTGTGAAATCAATTACATGGCAGAAAGAAACTGCTGCACGAATCCATAGCGTAATCCCACTGATCTATTCAACTCATTCTGTTTTACTTTTGATGGACGGTGTTTCCCGATCGCCATGCATGTTTTCCAAATTGCAGCAAAATTTCCCACTATAATGAATCCACACCACATGGGTAAGTATAAGGACCACAATTCAACCCTGAAATTGTCATTATCCAACTTGACGATGGAATTCATTCCAAGTGAACTCGAAAAACTCAAATTATTCTTTAATGGCTTCATTTACAGTAATAACAGGACATGTAAAAATTGAGAAATCCAGTGGAGAAGCATAAGAAGAGCGACTGAATGCAACGAATCGTGAAAACAACGGCAGAACTTTTGCATTTCCGAGGGAGACGAGTGGCATTTATTGGAAACAAGTTACTTGAAATTAAGTTAATTACAATTACAGTTACTAGTAATATATAGAGACAAGATTCAAAGTAACTGCAATTAGATTAGTTGTAAACATTGTAAAGCAGATTATTTTCAAAGTAGAAACTGGTATTAGATTTATTGAAATTACACCTTTTTTTGTCATTATTGGGGTTGTGATGTACAGCACCGAGTTAGAATGATTGCGGAACTTTTTCAGTTGCGAGTTGTCCACTTCTTCATTAGTTGCGAGTTGTCCAATTGCTAGTTGTCCAGTTGCGAGTTATCTGGATACCTACACGGAATGCAACCACTGAACTTACCCACCAAATTCAGACAATGATTGCGGATGTTATTCAGTTCTTCCTATACGTTGTCACACATTAACATTTCGTGAAGCTGTAATTTTATAACACAAAAAGTCACTAGTCAAAAATAAACGGCGAAATAATCCTTCGCAGTTTTCAGTCTTTATTTCAATGGAATGAAACACGAGCCTTAAAGTTTTATGTTTGAACTGTGTATCGACTGATCGCACTGCGCAGAATGCAAAACTAACTTGATATTATTTTCGCCTTCGGTTTATTTTTCTTGTTAAAAAAAAACATGTGAAATTTTTTGCAAGTAAATGCGGAGCATTTACCGCCCAGCACAGAACACACTGTGCTCAGCTTTGTGCGAGCTCTCACTGCGTAAATAAATAACACGGCGTATGCCTGATTAGTCAATAAAACCTTAAGTCAACAAAAACTAAACACTACTCGGCCTATAAGACGTATTCAAGCTGTGTTGTTTGCAATATATTATTAAAAATAACCCATTGAAGGAAGTAATTTTGCGTTTTAATTTCTGTCAAGTGTTTCACATTTTGCTAGCGAAATTAGGTTCTAGTCTTTTTATTGATATCATGAATTTATTTATTTCAGAATGATACTTTTTACATGCATTTTGAAATCTGCGAATGATTTGATATCAAAATATCAATGCATTTTTATACTAAAATTCAGAAGCAAAGATCTGTGCATAAAATAATGACTGCTCCCTGTATAAAGAATCTTTCTTTTAATTTTTGCCACACAAAAAAGAACAATTTTTGAACCCCAGAACTGTGTTGTCATTATTGATATCAATAATTCAATTTTCATCTCCAAAATCTAATTTACGATTCGTTCAATTTTACATGAGTGCGTGCCTTCCTTAAATTCTTTTAAGTTTATAAAATTGATTGTTTTTACCTCAAAATAATTTTTTGACATGTAAAATCCAATTATTGATATCCAAATATAAAATTGATATATTTATTTATATTTTGATATCAAAAATTGGCGTTAAGTGTTAAAATGACATTACGTACTGTTGCGGCAATCTTTCATTTTAACAAGAAAAATCAATTTTAGCGTGCAAAATGAAAAAGCCCCATTTTTGTATTAAATTTAGTTCTTTCAATCGACAAGCTACATTCACATAAAACATTAATTTCTCAAAAGGATTTGGTGTGAAAGGTTACTCATTTCAAGGTTGATCAAACGTCGATTTAAGGCTGTGACATCGATGCGACCAAAGCATAACATTAACTCACTGCACTTTGGTTGGAATTGGTCACCACCACAGATCACAGATTTGGGTTGGGTAAGACGTTGCTTTTGGTCGAGACCAAAGGCAACTTTCTCCGACGACTATCCAACATTTTTGGAGCTGCTTTGACTAGACGCCGGAAATCGTCGTTCTATAGACATCGGACTCACATCTAAAACAAACTCCTTCTGTTACCGCTCACCGGAAATGGTAGTCATGACAGGTTACTTTGAAAGTAGATGGAAAGGAGGACATAAAATTTGAGAATTTCAGGAGTTCGCAAGTTTTTCCCCACCTACTTTTGAAAAATATTCATCGAAATCGACTTCATACACATCCTGACCGGATGACTGAAATGCAGGGATATTGTGACGAAGGGATGACTACACCACTATGATTATCGCTGCTTTACGCTAATCCAGATTAAGATTTTCGTCTACACAACGTCGCTTCCCCAACGCCTACACAACGTAGGGAGATAGACGTTGTTTCGGCATCTATTTGCAAGTTAATTATACTGAAGGACAAAAGAAAGTTCGCATAATATAAAAAATATTATTGTTACTCACTTAATTGCTCAATTGGTTTCCAATATGTACCAAAGATACCTCTCAGATAGTGCCATAACATAATCGAAAAAATTGAACTTCTGAAGCAATTTTAGTGAAATGCCACAAAGCGTTTAAGTTAGTGCAAATGCCGTTTTGAGTTTTCTTCGATTTATGTTTATAACCGTGTGTGGTATCCATTGAAACGCAGTAGGGCCTGGATTCGATTATGCATTGAAGTTATCAACCTGTTAATATTTATTGAAGATATCTGTACCACTCTCCAATCAATGAAAAAATAACGATGATTGCAACTTGGGATAACAATCTGATGCTAAATTCAATAAAAAATATCCATAAGTTTTAGAGATATTTTGGTTTTTATGTGCGAACTTTCTTTTGTCCTTCAGTATATTTGCAATGTTGTTAACAGTAGGATAATCGACCTCTCTCCAACGTCGAGGGATAGACGTCATTTCGATTTCCATAATCAACCGAAACACGACGTTGATCTTACGTCGGGTGGAACGTCGACCCAGCGTTGTTTTAAGGTCGCAGTGCTTACTGAGTATGTTCGTGTCCTTAATGGAGGACTTTCCCTGCAGACAAGTCGTGATGCTTAGGAAATAGAACGTTAATAACTTTTCTCATTTTGGTTATGATTGGCCTTATTTTCAGGACGCGGTTTTTAGCATTTTATTGTTTGCAAAAAGAAAAAAACTTATGCACATCTGCCAATGAAAGAGATCGCATGTTAGAGGAAAGGCTGCACCGCGTTCAGTAGCAGTATGTGACGTGCTTTTACGCACCACACCCGTAACCTACAGACACAAACAGCTCCAATTTATTGGCGCACTCATTCATGGTAATTCGTGACAGGTAAAAAGTCAAATTATTTCCCAACTCTGCAAACGTATTAAGCACAGGTCACTACATCTGGGCGGAGAACGACTTCAGTTTTTGCAAAGGGCCATCAAGTATAACTAACATTGAAAATAATGTGAATGGACTGGCGAAAAAAAATGATTAGTTTCGACCCCACCCTACATTGCCTATAATGTATTTTTGCACTGTATTTTTTAAGATTTATTTAACTACACCCAGCTCTGTGTTAATTGAAGAATATATACCATTTCGAGACAAAGTTGAGCAAAGGATAATTATCGTCCATTTCCCCCATTATCTACCACCAATGCCTCCTCGCATTAGACCTCAACCAAATTGTCTGAACTGGACTTGGGTCACAGTGTTATCAGATACTCAATGTCTATCAAAAGCCTTGCTGTGTCTCTTGATGATTAATTGTCAATGGACGTCCATGTGAACAATGTGTATAAAACATGTGTGTAGTACATCAACTTGATACGCAAAATACGTCGCTATCTTACCATTGATGCAACCAAGTCCCTTGTTAAAGCCTACGTGATCTCTAAACTTGATTATTGTAATTCTGTGCTGCTTTCCCTACCCGAGTGTTTGATTCAACGCTTGCAGAGCGTTATGAACATTGCAGCCTTGTGTTGCAGAGGAAGCGGGACTGTGGTACTTCAGAGGCACTTTCAGAACTACACTGGGTTATGGTCGATCGAAGACAGGATAAAGTGTAAAGTGTGCATGTAAATGTATAGTTTGGAAAGTTCTACATGGTATGACACCGGGCTATATTTGTGATAAGCTTGTGTTCTATTGCCCCCAACGGAATCTTCGATTGACCGACTCCATGTACCTGTGTGTGTGCCAAAGTCCAGAACATGTTACGGTGACAGAGCATTCTGTGATGCAGCTCCTGTCTTGTCGAATGCTCTGCCTCTGCTCTTCTCCTCGCATTAGAACCAAATTTAGCAATGTTAAAACATCACTTGAAGACATATTTATTCAAGAATGCTTATTTCAGTGAACGATGAAGTTGTTTGTTTTAGGGACACTCATAACTGTAAACAATTTTAGCTGTAATATAATGGTTTGTGCTATGTTGTTATCGTCCGCCGTCCTGCCGGAGGCGGGGGATATAGAAACGCACTGTGTCCGTCCCTCCGTCCCTCTGTCCGTCTGCGACGTTATCTCCGAAACTAGTGGACGGATCTAGTTCATATTTGGTATGGGTAACAAGCAAGTTATCTAGATGTGTTTTTGGGGGGTTTTGATCGGATCGAAGCCCATCTGGATCTGTATTTCGACTTAGAATCCCAAAATTCGGATCTCAATGTGTACTTTGGTTTCCAGACGATATCTCCAAAACTAGCGAGCGGATACGGTTCAAATTTGGTGTGCATAACATTCAAGATATGTAAATGTGTCTTTTGGGGTTTTGATCGAATCGAAGCCCATCTGGAGCTGTATTTGAACTTAGAATCCCAAAATCTTAATATCGACGTGTACTTTGGTTTCCAGACGATATCTCCGAAACTAGTGACCGATTCCGGTTGACATTTCATATGCGCAACAAGCAAGATATCTAGATGTGGCTTTTGAGGATTTTAATAGGATCGAAGCCCATCTGGCTATGTAATTGGACTTATAATCCTAAAATCCGGATCTCAATATGTACTTTGTTTCTAGACGATAACTCTAAAATATTTGCCGGATTCGGTTCTCATTTCGTATGCATAACAAAACATCGGAAACTGCATTTCCTACAACGACACTTGGTTCAGGTAATTTTCGAATGTTTCTTTTTTTTTTTTTGCACATCCTACGTGGTTCATTTATTTTTAACCGATGTTTTATCTACTTAGTTTAAGTGCGAGGTACAGCACCCGCCTTACTAATTATACCCACGGCGGGGAATATGGCAATTACTGATTGCTCCTGTTATTTCTAGGATTATGGTTGACATTAGTTACTATTGTAGCGCATAGTAGCTTGCTGAATATGCGCAATATCAATGACTCTTTGATATTATATGATATGATATGATAATGTGGTAAATACATGTTGAAAGACACGCCCATAGTTAAGTTATTTTGAAAAACAACAGATTTATTTGCTGGAACCAGAGTGACCAGTTTATCACAAAAAAATTTGCCTTCCAAGGAGATGAGATGACTAAAGTGGAAATAGGAAAGTGACGTAGCTGTGCGACCAAACCAGCTGTCAAAGGCTCTCACAGTCTGCCACAAATTAACATAAATCTATGGTGTTCTTTGTCAAATCAAAGACTTATCAAATACACTCATGCCCACATATCTCACTTTGATCTTGTGCGCATTTTATTGTGTTGCTCAAGTGTAAAGAGTAAGCACCTAGGCCGTCATAATGTGCAAGTCGTTGTAACAGACAGACGGACTACTCATCATAAGTAATGTCAGGGTCCTGTCACTTGTATATCTTCGTTTGTTTATTGGGAGTGGTAGAAGCATTCAAACAGTATCCTGACACTTTCAAACGGCATATTTTCCAAAAGGACTCTTTCCAGTCGAAAATAGTTAAAAAAAGTCCGGTTGGAAAGTTTTCGATTGCCAATTGTCGGTTGGAAAATGTCTGGATGGAAAATGCATAGTTGGAAAGTGTCCTGGATTCATTAAAACACCTGAAAGTTTCCTTAAACGAGCCATGGAACCAGGGGATGGAATACTTGGTGGGCGTCCTGTATCCGCCTGTGTGGAGGCTGATTCACTAACTGATGGGTGATGCGTCCCAAGCCAGTGGCACTCTTCTCGCTTATTCTCAGCTACAAAAGATTACACTTCCGGTTGAGAAGGGACCGAATCAATGGTAGAAATGCTCCGTTGGCCATAGCATCCGTTGGCAACCCCATACCAACCGGACTGAACAATAAACTTAAATAAGAGATGAGGAATGAGAATTCTGTTCCGTGCAAACAAAACAACGTCAGTTTCAGATCCATGGAGGTTTTATAGACGAAGTGGCATCGTTTGGGACAGTAATTAAGGAATATTGTGTTATATATTTTCCTTTGTATATATAAACTGAAGGACAAAAGAAAGTTCGCACATAAAAACTAACATTTCTCCAAAACTTACGGACATTTTTTTTTCATTTTAGCATCAGATTGTAATCCCAAGTTGCAACCATCGTTACTTTTTCATACGGGTGTGGTTATTAATTACGGGTCTGTAGGCATTCAAGCACAGTACCATATTAATCCACATAAATCAGTGACGGCTCAATGTTGAAAAATTATGAAATTCCACACGTGGTCATCCAATATAATCGCACATATAAACGCAGTAAATTGATGAAAACAACGGAGAACTGAGATGCCGCGAATACCGCAAAACTGTCGCGACCACGCTGATGGCATGCTTGAAGCTGGTGCTTCTGCTCAGTCCGTTGCCAGACGTTTTGGGTGAAGTAAAAGAGCAATAGAAAACCTTCGAAGACGGTATCGGGACACTGGATCAACAAAAGACCGACCACGTAGTGGCAGACCGCGTGTGACCACACCTAACCGGGATCGCCGAATCCCCATTATCCTCCTTCGGGATCGCTTCAGACCAACCACAATAACAGCAACGGTGATCCCTGAACGGACGAATAACCGCACATGCTCGAAAATCGTTATACGGCGCCTACGCGGACATGGGATCCGCGCTCGTCGGGTCCACATCGGAGTGGTGCTAAATCGCGAGAGACGGCGAAATCGAGTGCGCTGGGCCAACAACCACAACCATGGAGCATGGAGACATAACAATTGGCGGCGTGTGATGTTTTCAAATGGGTCGCGGTACAAACTTTTCCGGGCAGATGGACGTCAACGCGTATACAGACGCGTTTACAGACGACCCGGCGAAAGCTACGGGCTATGTTGCACAAAACAAGTTAACCGGCACGGTGGTGGCTCAGTCATGGTTTGTGGCGCAATACGCTTTGAATGGAGGTCCCAACTGCTCATTATTGATGGAAATTTGACCGCGAACCGTTATATGGATACTGTTTTGAGCAACCCAGTTTCCCCGTTTGTACAGCAACGCCAGAACACCATTCTTACGCAGAACAATGCCCGCCCACACGTTTGCTCGGGGGTGTAGAGATTATTTAGCGGCTAACAATGTTGATGTGCTCCCATGGCCGGCCTATAGTCTTGATATTAATCCCACAGAACATCTATGGAATAATCTGGATCGCCAAGTTCGAGCCCGCTTCCCACCGCCTCAAAATCTCGCGGAATTGAGGCAAGCATTGATTGAGGAATGGCACAGATATCCTCAATACAAAATTAACAGGTTGATAACTTCAATGCATAGTCGCTGTGTTACAATGGATACCACACACGATTAGTGGCGGTTATAAACATTATAAATCGAAGAAAACGACATTTACACTGACTTTGACTAAAATTGCTTCAGAAGTTCCACTTTCCAATTATATTGTGGCACTATCTGAGAAGTATCTTTGGTACAAATTGGAAGCCAATTGAGCAATTAAGTGAGCAACAATAATATATTTTATTATATGCGAACTTTCTTTTGTCCTTCAGTATATTTTGTGTCATCTGGTTCTTAGAACCTTAGAACTTCTTATGTCATGGTTGTTTACCGTATATATATATATATATATATATATATATATATATATATATATATATATATATATATATATATTTATATATATATATATATATATATATATATATATATATATATATATATATATATATATATATATATATATATATATGTGCATGGCAACAGTGCTGTTACATTGAAATTGGTCGGTGACAACAACAAATTTAGATGGTGGTCAAATGGTCGGTTTTGAATTTCGCTGGTGGTCAAATGACCGGTGGTCACTTGTCTGGTAGTCATTTTGGGGGTAGGACAAAATACCACAGGACATAATACCACCGGGCAAAATACCACCGGACATAGTAGTACCAAGGAAGTGAAAACTAGGACAAAATACCACCACAATCTTTTATTGCTTTCTCTGATCACCGGAGCTATTTATAACTGAATGTAACTAAAACAAACGTAAAATTACATTCACTGAGGACATTCTATTTTACTGTAACCGTTCTTTTTTGCAGATCCTAATTAGTTTATTGTCGTGGTTTATTGCTGTTGATATTGGTTCAAACTCTACTCATTTTAGTGGCTTAATTATATACGGAAAGTCCCTCGCTATGGCAATCCCTTATCAATAATGACATAACGGAGTATTTGCTCTTATTCTCTGCGACCTGCTGCATCTGATTTTTACAATCCCTTAGCCTTCCCCGTTTCGCGTCTTATTTGAGCTTCTTCCATGACTGGACGCCACCGAGTCTGCGTTGTACTACCTCTAATAAAAAGATATCGTTGGTGGTATTTTGTCCTAGTTTTCATTTCCTTGGTGGTATTATGTCCGGTGGTATTTTGCCCGGTGGTATTATGTCCGGTGGTATTATGTCCGGTGGTATTTTGTCCGGTTCCCGTCATTTCACTGGTGGTGAAATGTCCTATGCCCTGTTCGGAAACCGAGATAATTCTTTAATTACAATTTGCGTGTTGGCCACTTTTTACTTGCCGCAGTTGATCATACATTTCAATTAAACTTAAATCATTTCGATCTGAAATTATATGATAACATTCTAGAATATTGGAAAACAGATTGATTTGTTACCACCTGCAAAACTGAGGACAGGACACCGGGAGACATTACGTGTGAGGAGATATAGTTGCCTACATTACCAACGAATCAACAAGAAAACAAATCAAGCCATTATTTGACCTGAGTAATCCGAACACATTTGCTAATCTGGTCAAATTTTGTCCGTCCCTACACAATCCGGATTTATCAGGTTTTACTGTATATATTATCACTGTGTAATTAATCAGAACTTGTCTGGACACACCCCAAGTCCTCTGACACAAAAGATTTGTTTGTTTTTTTTCGTGTGATAAAAAGAAACATGAGGCCTTGGTGGATACATGGTAAAATGTCCAGCTGGAAAGTGTCCCGAATTCTAATGCACCCTTTGCGTCCTCACCACGGCCATTCGTACTCTGATGGTTAAATATCTATCATATTGCGAAGGCTGCCCCTGCCCATAGGAGAAACGGGATATGATCGCCTTCGATTATCTGGCCTAAATGATCTCGTGCCAAACGCTTCTTGGAGCGCGGTTCTTAGAGTCCAGTCGCTAACTCGTCAGGCCCTTTACTCACTGGAACCCTGTGGTACGGAGCACAGTCCCTCATGTGCCTCCCGTCATAGGTTAGCCCCAGACTGTGAGATTTTTTTATCCATATTTGTCCTATTTAAAATATTAAACCTACTAAGCTGAGATATAGCAAGAGCAAACTAGTTACTATTGGTGGAGCAGACAGTCGGGCGGAGGCGCAGCGTTGCACGATCTTCCCCTGCGTCGAGCGCGATAAAACATAGATAACTCCCCAACACATGCATTTTACATAAAAGTACATTTGTTAATAAGAGAAAATTCACAGCCCTTTGATTTTAGTCAACCGGATGCTCGTATCCGCCCTCGCATCATGTGTGAGGTAACTACGTCTCTTCTCATATCCAATTAGTCATTTTGAGCAAAGTCATAAAGCGTGTCTGTGAGTCTCTGATGAGACAAAGGTTAAGGATGTAGAGTGACATGTCTTGCGTTTATACACAACAAAGAAAGGACCAATTGGGGCCATTGTACACCGAATGAATGGCAGAGGTCAAACCGACACCGGATGGGACTACATACTCAGAAATGTTAGCAATAGTTCATTTTTACAATTACGATAAGAATGCCCGGGAACCTTACGACCAGCTGCCACACACTTAATCAAGTCTATGTTCTTTGATGGCTTTATTATCACTTGATTATTTATCATAAGCTACAAAAGCAGAAAAAAGAAACCAGGAAAGACTAACCATCAAACTTTCCCGACAGTAAACAACCATGACATAAGAAGTTCTAAGAACCAGATGACAGAAAATACGTTTTGTGAGAACTCCAATGTTTGGTAAGATTTTTGTTTAAATCAAAGCAAACCGGAACCAGGATAAAAACGCCGCTTTAAGAAGACATATTTTATAGTACGATTACGTCAATGCTTTCTTATATTTTATTTTATTTATATTTTTCTTTCGTTTGACAAATATTCGGCAAGACATTAATAATTTTATTGGGTAAGCTTAGTTTATTAGACATGCAAATAAGAAAGCCATTGGAGTTTGGAACATCCGGTAACGGGATGATTCATACTATCGTCTGTTCGTGCTACTTGTATTTTGTTTATCTTTTCACACCTTTGTGAAAGACCAAAGGCAACTTTTGGCAAAGCTTTAAATGACTTTTTCTAATCTTCATATATGCAATTGATCACCTCAGCGACAGAATTAAATAGTTTTGGCCCAGTCAACAAATAAACCATCGTAGAGAGCACATCCCCCAACCGGAATCGTAGAGAGCACATCCCCCAACCGGAATCGTAGAGAGCACATCCACAACCGGAATCGTACAGAGCACATCCCCCAACCGGAATCGTAGAGAGCACATCCCCAACCGGAATCGTGGAGAGCACATCACCAACCGGAATCGTAGAGAGCACATCACCAACCGGAATCGTAGAGAGCACATCCCCCAACCGGAATCGTAGAGAGCACATCCCCAACCGGAATCGTAGATAGCACATCCCCAACCGGAATCGTAGAGAGCACATCCCCAACCGGAATCGTAGAGAGCACATCCCCAACCGGAATCGTATAGAGCACATCCCCAACCGGAATCGTAGAGAACAGATCCCCAAACCGGAATCGGGCATTAAATGGTGTTTTTAATGAAACAACGGTTAATATTGTAATCCTTTATGCACTGAGAACAAACCTTGTTTCTATGGTCCTGTGCAACTGGAAGTGCATCAGGGTGGAGCGTTCGCGAAGTACCAGCCTGCATGCTTAATCGTGTCTCATCTAAAATTTGGTGATGATCGGTCGAGCAGTTCTTGTGTTATCACACGAGAAACTGCGTCCCGAGCGTAATTTTCGGACGGTTAACCCATGTCTAAAACTTGGTAACCATGTGCAAAGTTATGTATGCGTAAAGTTGCATGTGAGTACTCATGTTTTCAAGAAATCCTGGGAAAATCCAATCTGGCCGCCATTTTTCTAATCGATCACAAAATCATTCCCGAGTGAGCTTTTGAGCTGGTTAGCTGTGCTGAAACTTTAGTAATGATCAGTCAAGTGCTTTTTATTTTATCGTGTTAGCAAGACATTTCAAGTGTAAATCCAAGATGTCGATCATTGTGACCTTGAAATCGGATCAATGTCAAAATTTAAAAATGCACGTGCACTCATGTATGTACCAAATATCATAGGGAACAGTGACAGGGTGGGTGTAACAGCCGGTGGAGAGAGGTACGAACAGGCGGCCTGCATCCAAAGATTTAGTCCCTATCGGGGGGCTAAAAAAAAAAAAAAAAAAAGATTAGGAAAAAAAGTCAAATGAGAAAATACTGATACACTTAAAGCGATTCGGATCGAAACTTTGAAGAGTGATATTTTTTGTCTCGTTGATTAATTTACGGTACATTCCGGTTTACAATGTGCCCATATATATCGACACCATTTTGAACCCGGGATTATCATAATTTAGTGCATAGAACTTACCAGTCTGAGCTACAAACATGAATTAATGTACTATGGGCCTAAACATGCTTCTGTGGCAAGTAGAACTATAGATATTGCCCGCAAAACCAATGAAGGAAAACAATGAAAAAGTACGCTTTGAGTTGGGCTTGAACTCGCTTCACAGGCGGCAACGCTAACCACTAATCAGCCCTCCTAACCTTACGATTAGTGAAATAGGAGCACTTCGTACATTTTATTCAGTGTGATCGTTTTTCATTTATTTATTTTTTTTTTTTTGTCAGTATTTTGGCAATGTTTGCCAAATCGCCAAACAATATACATCATCCTGATGCTGAAACTCGAGGGCAACATTCCTGTAAAATTTCGACGCAGTGGAGCCTGATTTGTAGGAAGAGTAGCACTTTTTGTGTTTTTTTTTTAATTTGACCAATATTTGTCCAAAACGCTAAAATCAATACAAGCCGAGTGAATTACCAGGGAAACAATTCCTGCCAAAGCAGTCGACCAGAAATGTAGTAACACTAGCATTTTAAAAAGTGGTTACGTTCACATATAACGGGTGACGGATGCCCCACAATTGAGATGAGTGTAGCCCACCGTCTTAAGTCGGTAGGACTAAAAAAGTAATAGAATTATCAAGTTGTAAATTATTACTCAAGATTTGAAGAAATTCAGTAGCGATCTTAAATATTTTTTTATGAAATTAAAGTTACGAATGGAGTATATTTTGCAGTTTCAGCGACCGGTTGTGAATGAGCTTAATTGGTTAAGAGGAAGAGCAGCTGTAAGAACCTTGCCTCTTACATTTTTAATGAGCGCCTAAGAAGCTTTGTGCTGCTTAGGCTAGCCCCGGGAATTCAATGGGAAGCAGTTTATCAGAAGATCTCGCATGTCTATTTTTTTCATCTTCACACGGCAGCATTCTAAATGGAACAGAAGGAAAATTTTGCGAAGCAGTTATGCAAGCATCTTTCCTTACAACCTAAAAATATCCAACTGATGTCTCAAATTATGCTAATTAAAGATAATGCTCTCAGCAGAAACTACAGTGCGCACTTAGCCACCACGCAGGAAACCTCAAGGCATTTATAGAACTAGAGCAGTGTGCACAGCCCACATATTCCCCACAGACCCCCCGCCAACCCCATCAGTTAAACGCGGCCATCAATAGTCAATCAAGAGGTGAAATTTTCCAAGTCCAGTTGGTTCATTTTCCTTGGACGATCTGTGTTTGTTTCCATACAAGCTGCATACCAAGTTTCATTAAAATCCTTGCAGCAGTTTTTAAGTTATCGTTTTAACAAGCTGTTGATAACAGACCGACACACGGTCGATCGCATATATTTCCCACCTGTGGGGAATAAAAGATAAGTGTGCGATCGAGATCGTCTATTAGTACTTGGGCTAAGCCCTGTGTATTCTGTTATTCAGAAGACGGGATTTTTAGCTCACTTGCATTATTGTTTATGTTGACGTGAAGACACACTAAGATGTGGAAACGCATGCTAAAACGCACCACGACCCAAGTCTTGATTGTTGGTACCAACGCGTCTTAGCCAGTCAAGAGCGCATTGACTGTGGTTCAAATGTAAGGATGTGCTGCACAATTTACCCTGCACACATCCGAATCGTACTTACTCGGGGCATTACTGTCCAAGTGTCAGTCATTTTGCTGGGTGTTGATTTTAGCTCGAGTGTGGCGGAATCACTACAAAGGACTGTTTTGATACATTTTCCAGTACTTTCTCCAATTTCATGCTGACCCTTAACAGCTTTAGAGCACTTCTCGGGTAAAACTCAAGTCTCGATGGAAAATGTGTAAAGTTTTATGAATATTTGACAAAGCTCTGACCTATCGATTTTTTGGACGATTTTAAAGAAAACACAAGGTGCACATCTGGAGTACATAAATCGATTAAAAAAAAAAAAATGTTCGTGGACATTGTGATAAGCCTTAAAATTAAATATATTACAAAGGTGAGACAGATTTTGACATTTATATTTGGTAGAAGGCTTTATGGGCAACATTGCTTTTAACATTACTCTGACAGCGTCTGTAGGACGAACAATACTGTTTGCGTTTCTCTTAAATTATCCATTTGGACAGTTTTTGCCAAACCGATAACAAAAATGCTACAACTCCTTTGAAGATCTGCCTGAGATGTGGAAAGGGAGGAACTGAAGGAAAGAAAGAAAAAAAAGGAAAAGGACTTAATGAGAATACAAAAATTAGAAGGTACATTTTAAAATCTGGATAAAAATAAGGGTGGTCTTGTTAATAGCCCTGATCATCAACACTTTCTGGAAATACTTAACCAGAAACACAAATAAACGACACAATCCAGTTTTTTTTTAATTTTTTTTTTATTTTCTTCCTTATTTGACAGGAGTGTAGGAACAGTCTGAATGGTCTTTCCACAGTTCTTATTGGTTCGTTTCTCTACTTTTTGTCGGCTTCTGCTTTTTCTTTTGCAATCTTCGCCCGGATTCCATGTAGCCTAAAATCACAAACACGGCATTTTATACATATTCATCTTAAAACCCGAAAGATAACCACGGATAATTTACGTTGGACTTTTTCATAAATTAATGTAAAAATTAATTGTTAACACGGTACTTACTTTTCAAAAAACTATTTTTCAGTAAAAATTTAATTGCCTGTACCATCACGTCAACTGCTATTTGCAACAGCCTCATTATAATATTACACTTCACCGTAACTCTTCAATTTCAAAACTACACACTAATCAGAAATAACTTAACTGGTAGAAACCGATCCCGTGAATTATGTCAATAGTTAGTTTCCACATACCACCCAAACACACACACATATATCTTATAATACATACAGTGGAATGCCGGATATGGACAACCCTCTTATTTGAACACTCCACTGATTTGGACGTTTTTTTTTTTTATTGTTTTGATTTTCCATTGGAATCAATGATGCCCAAACACCTCTAATCTGGACACCCCGCTATTCTGAATTTTGGACACCCCTCCCTTCAGTCTAAAAATGAACATTATATACAAAACTGACCCCGCCAGTGTGGACACGGTATATAGCGGTTGCACTGTATTGTGCTGCATAAACTTTACCATTGTGTAAATAACATCTCCAAGGTTACCCCTCACTGATCTTGTTTGGTAGCTATCTTGTGCTACTGATAAGGCACTGCCTACCCTCAAGGAACCTGATCATGGCTTAGTAAGAGTAGTAGAATCAAAGGATTGGTCATTTCGTGCAAAGCATGTAAAGCGACCTGTATGAGTGCGCATGAGCTGTAAGACGTGCCCTCTTGCATGCAACCCCTCTAATGTGGACAGTTTCAGGCCAGACAAGTTCTGTTTAAATTAGCGGGCTTCCACTTTATATACATAATTACTTTTTTATATTACTTACTATTACTATTATTTTTGGAGGAGGGGGGAAGGGGGGAGGTATGTCCTGATTCAGATGTAGAACTTATAAACCTTATTACGAAATATACTGATCGACACCAGATTGCGCATCCCGCCCATCTGTTTGTCCACCCCCGCCACCCCCACCAGGCTTACCTCTTGTTGGCGCGCGCCATGCGCAGAGTAATGAAGGCGTTGAAGTTCTTCATTTCCGCGGTGACGGGACGCGCCTTCTCGCGCTTGTGGACCGGCACGATGGGCATCACCTCGCCCTTCAGCTGTGTTGCCATCGTAACCTGCTCCTCCTGCCGTTTAGATATTTGCTTATTTATTTTTAAACATAATCTTGACCATTTTCAAGCATCCTCAGCGGCTGGGTGCTGTCTGATGCAAATACAGGTTCACAAAAACAATAAAACGACTGAGAAAAACCTCCTTAAGAAAAACAATTCCTTTCTACCATGAAAGTCTTTTCCATGTACTTCATAAAATATTAATAATGACACCCCAAGCCAATTGCGCTACACCATTCCAAGCCTACTCACCGTTGCATCACCCTTCTGTGGTTTCCCAGGCTTCTTGGGGAACAGAATCAATTTCGATTTATATTCTTTTAGGCGTTGGATATTTTGCTGCAGGCCCTCCACAGACTTGTTTCGCCGCCTGAAGTCTACAGCAATGCCGATAGTGTGTGCCTCTCTCTTTCCAATACCCGCCATCTGTAAACATCACCACTACACTGACATTTCACCATTAAACATATCAAAAATCATTTGCCGTATGGATTAGTGTAATGGCTAAATGACGTGTTTTACTCACTCCTTGACTGTCACTAATAAACAATATTTTCTGAAAATTTCACATGAAAAGGCTTGATTTCCTATAACTGTTCAATTTGACAGAAAATTTCAGTGACTTTGTAAAGTACTGATTTGGCAGATTCATAAAAACATCACACATAAATGTGCATTCTGCTGAGAAATTTATTTCCAAAAGATAGACAGCAAGAGCCCCAACACACAACAGATAGCCTGTGGCATTAAGTCCTCTTTTACGATGAACACTTCAGCTTGAACTGAAACAAGGCTCGCCCGTAAGTGTATTACCCGAGGACACAACTGAACGGACACGGGTCTCCCCCCCCCCCCCCCCCCTCCCCACCCTCAGAGTTCCCTTCCGTTTGCTGCTCGCACCCGACACATTGAAATATGTACCAGATTTTCAGGTTTCCCAGGTTGGCATCTCAGGTTTTTTTTTCCAACTTTCATCGCCTCTGGCTAAATTCGTAACCTAAGTTTAGTTTCCATAAGCTAAGTAATGGGAAACCAAGTCGGTTGGCAAATCTCGCACTTACCAACTTGCTGGCACACGAAGTGATAACACAGTTAGTTCACTGACGCACACTACCAAACACCGAAAAAAACACATTTGGACTTGATGTAAAACTCATTCCTAACCCCTTACGGCTCTGAATTGCCATATCCGCCACCCGCTGATCTACTAAACTGCACCTGAGGTTGCAGCTTAGACTAAGGTTCCTGTTCGGCGAATGCCCTCCCTTTCAGTGTGCTGATGACACAAGTGTTGTAAACTCCACAGAACAGGGAAGGAGTTACACCCACCTTGAGTTCCTGCAGCGAGAAGCCCCTGCCGGCACGGATGCGGGTGTTGTATTTGAAGGTTGGGCATCTGACGACAGGCCGGAGGTCTCCAGCCACGGGACGGGGCGCGATCTTCCTCGCCTTTTTTATGCGGTTGTCGCTCCTTCGCTTCTTGCGCGCCGGCTGATTGAACCAGGTGCGTACGTAGCTCTGCCAATCCTTGTGGAAATGGCCATTCGGGATCATGTTATTTCGTTTCGGTGCCATGGTGTTTCTGCAACGAAAAAAATTTAACACCGATGCAAAACATGGTTATATTTTATAAACGCCTCTATTTTTGTTCACATCTCCGAAGTCGAAATGCGGTTTCAATAATTATTAAAGGGCCAACTGCATGAGCCTATTTTAACCGCCGGATAGTCTTGCGAAGTCTACTTCATCCATCGGACAGTGACAGGAGATTAAGGTGTAGAATAAAACATCTAATTTACTCTGCATCAGGGGTAACATGAAGGGTTGGCAAGTTTTGGACATGGTGGTTTAAACCATGATTCTACACCGGTTCTTAACTGTCCGTCCGTCCAAAATAGGTTTTGGACAGTTTAAGACCAGTTTTGGACATCCAGTATTAAAGCCCATTGCTATTTTGTCCCCCAATACTTGAGATGTCTATGTTTGACGAAGTAATGAAGAAGTAATCCTTGTCTTCACCAATCTTACTAGCATGTAATATTTCTTGAAATATTTCACGGTTCGGGTGCATGGTTCAGAGCACTGAGATTCAGCCCAGCAGGCACGATTCGGCCGAAGCCGAAGAAAATGAAAAATGTCTCCGGCAAGTGAAACTTTGTGGTAATTTGCCTCATCTCCATTACTTAATGTACATATTACCGCAATCATTTTTATAACAATTGGATTCTTCTCCCTCCTTTTCAACATTTTCCAACAAGAAACGGTCGCATTGCCTGTGAAATACGGGTCACAGATCAGCCGCGACTTCCCCCCTCTTTATACCTGGCTGTTTTTTGGGGTCATGTTGAACAAGATCTCCACAGTTTTGAGACCGCTGGTCGAATAAACGGTAAATTAGTTCGACGTACCACTTCAAATCCTTGGTACACAACGATATACAAGTCAACTGCACTCCCTTTAAAGCACCTCTGTGGCGACCCACAAGACTTTATTGGCATTTGCTAAAGGCCCTCAAAGTACAACGGTAATGATACACAATTCCTGTGTTACGCTTTCTTTAAACTAGAGCAGGGTGCATAGCCCACATATTCCCCACAGCCCCCCCCCCCCCCCCCCCGCCCAGTTAAACACGACCATCAATAGTCAATCAAGAGCTGAATTTTCTAAGTTCAGTTGGTGCATTTTCCTTGGACGAACCTGGCCCATTCACAACATTCTGTGTTTGTTCCCATAGAAACTACATACCAAGTTTCATTAAAATCCTTGCAGCAGTTTTAAGTTATAGTGTTAACAAACTGTTGATGACATACAGACAGACCGGCACACGGTCGACCGCATATATTCCCCCTCTGTGGGGTATAAAAAAACGGAAATAACCACAAACAACTGACAGTTGTTTGTATTTTGGAAGCAGTTTATCACGTCAAAATGTGACAAAAATTTTTGCATGCATCTGCAAAAAACTTTTGGATTGATATTTCAAAAAGAATGGAAGAAATTTAAAGTTAAATATTGTGGGTATACAAAATAAATTTATACTTAATTCTGAATTTATCAACTATTTTAGTAATACTTTACAGATAATCTACAACCCTTTTAAGTATACTTTTGGTCACTTGACTTTGGTCACACGACATTTAAAGCCGGGAATGTAAACAAACATTCGACAGGTGAATGCGGAAACTAAATCTCCACTTTAATAAACAAATCAAAGATACAGCCCACGAAAAAGACTCGTAGTTCCTGAAGTAGAACATGTCATTGATCTCAATTGTGCCAATCTCGGCTCACGACTGGGGCCAATGGCGTTATTTTAAAAAGTGTATCACATAAATGGTCTAATTAAAAATTAAGGTGCGCAATTGTTATGGTCAAATAACAGTTTTGTACTGAGAAAAATAGATGTTTTCTTTAGATCAGGATACAGAATCCCTCATTATCGCCCACAACAACAATGACTCTACAGTTGCAAAACCACTCTTTACTCAAGTTTGCTAGTTTGACCGAGGTCGAAAATATTGCACCAGGGTACTTCTCAGTGCGCTTTTTAAGAAAAAGCCGTCTTGTCCAAACCTAGGCGTCCTGGAACCCGCGTCTAAAGATCCATGAGATCAATGGCCATTTCTATTACGGGGGGGGGGGGTAGCTCCGAGTAGCTCTGACTTGTATAACATCGTATATCTCTGTCAGAGCTACGAAGCCTTCCATTGCCCCACTAATACGGGTCAATTTCATATGTTCTGAGGCACGAATCCTACATACCAGCCCCTTTATTCAAACATCTACAGAAGTTCATGCCCTATAGGCCCTTTTTGTAAAACAGGCACAGTTTTTTTGTGAGCTGTATATCTTTTATTTGTTCATAAAAGTGCAGAAAGGTTAGCTTCTGCATCCACCTGTCAAATATTTGTTTACATTCTGGCCTTTGAATGTCACGTGACGAAAGTCAAGGGACCGAAAATTTAAATAAAGGGGTTAAAGTTTATTTGGGCAATATATATTAAATAGTTGATAGATGCAGAATTACGTGTAAATTTATTTGGTACACCCACAATATTTGATTTTTTATGTTTACGTTCTTCTTGAAATATCAATATAAAAGTTTTTTGGTGGATAATTGCAAAATATTATTGTTACTATTTCACGTAATAAAGTATGCTCCCTGTATACACACAAATGTCATTTATTGCGGGAGATTTGGGGTTATTTCCGTATTATTTTCTTTTAAAAAAAGAAGTTGTATATGATTACTTTTGTACTTTGCGGGCCTTTAGCAAATGCCAATAAAAACTTATGGGTCGTTGAATCTAGCACAAAGTAGCCACAGGGGTGCCTCAAAGCCAGCGCAGTTGACTTGCTTATCGTTATATAGCGAGGCTTTGAAGCGGTGCCTGGAAACTTTTTAGCGCACCGCTTCTTGGAGCTAAGGGGGGGGGGGGGGGGGGGGTCGAATTTTTACAGTAGATCCAAATTTGTGAAATGAAAAGGGAACATCTTCTGTGGTTCAAAACAAATTTTTTTTGTCAAACATCACAAAATTATGTGCCAGTGACCTAGATCTTTCGCCAATGTCCATGCAAGTTTGCCATCCCGGAAAATATTTATTCCCAAAATGTCATTTTTGTCTCGCCAATTATCACCCGAGAGGTCGACTAAATAAAGCAATACCCCTTTAAATGGTAGGACTACCTAAACCAGTTCATGTTCGGCATTTTGGTATACTTTTTCGTTTAATATTAGTTGTTTAGGCAGCTATCTAAAAAATTATTTCGCAAAATTCTTCGATTTCGGGATGACAAAAATAAGACGGCGGATTAAAAATATTTTACCCGGAAATATTTTATTTCCAACACAAACACATGAGTTTGCTTTGTAATTCTCTGGAAACATGTATGAAATTCTACACTTCGAAAGTGGAACTCCGCCGAAAACAAAAAAGTAATCGATACACAAGTAAGTATTTGTGAAACACAAGCAGGCCCCAACCGCCCCCAAATTCATAGGGGTATAAAGCGTTGACGGACAGACGGACGGCAAGACGACAGACACCCCAAAACCTATAGGCCCCAATCCGAAGGGTTCGGGCCTAAAAAACACCAAAAATTGGCGGACGGTCGTAGGTTGCTGGTATATTTATGTCGAAATGATTGCAAAATTTGCAGCTGGCTTATTCAGTGAAGTTGGAATTTAACATTTTGTTGTCATCAATTACGATCTACTCTAGCCAATTCCATCTCCCTCGTACAGGACCTGTGACCCTTTCTGACCTTGGAAAACAGAAAGGGTCCACTGGGACAATGAAAAAATATCCGTTTTACAAAAAAGGTATATTGGGCATGAACTTGATGTAAATGTTTGAATAATTGGGATTCGTATGCATGATTTGCAAATCAGAACATGTGAAGTTGACCCCTATTACAAGAAGAATGTAAGGCTTCGTAGCTCTGACAGAGATTTTCGATGTTACTCAAGTCAGAGCTGACTCGGAGCTACCCTGTTGGTACATCAGGAAGTGCTAAAGTTGCATGTAGCCATATCACGACGGTTTCACACTTGAAACAAACCCATGTGTTTATTGTTAACTATATTATCTAAAACGTGATATTGGTTCCAACATCTGCTCCATGTGGGAAGATGTTTTCTTACTCTTGAGGCTTATATTTGGGCGATATTAAATGATCTCACAAAAATTCTCAACAAAATACCAGTAACGCCTCTGGTAGAACTAACCCATGTTAACTGAATGATAAACTGTTTGATTATACAGATACCACGACATCATTAACAATAAGTGTTTGTATAATCAATCAAGTGTTCTCCCCCATCAGCGGCGGCTTGGTTCGATACACAAACGTAAACAACACCAATTTGTCTAGCACTTGTATATTTTTGTGTGCAAATTATGCTAATTTTATAAAAGGAACCTTGAATTGTGCTAATAGTGAGATGGATACAATGAATTATAGAGTGAACGGCAGATAGACTAGGATTATTACAACTACATGAATTCCTACTCGTCTTTCCTATGGCAAAACCGGAAAAGGAAGTTGTATTAATGGTCTATTCGAGTTTAACTGCATCATTGTTTAGCTGCATGAATGTGCCAGTTCATTTAATTTGCAATGCATAAAAAAAATAATAATAAATATAGAACACGGATTCCATTTTTTTAACTAAAATATTTAATACATGCACTTCAGATTATTTCATGGTGAAAGTTCTATTTTATTAAATGTTATCTGCTTACAATGCGGCGTTCGTTCCCAAGTTTTTGTACAACGTAAGAAAATGAACTAAGACAAATAAAACTAGAAGCTCATTCCGCTGGCGAAATGTTAAACACTTGAAAAAAATTAAAACGCAAAAATGCTTCCTTCAATGGGTTATATCTTGAATAATATATTGCAAACAACACAGCTTGAATACGTCTTATAAGCCGGGCAGTGTTTGGTTGTTGTTGACTTAAAGTTTTATTGACTGATCAGGCATACGCCTTTTTATCTATTTACGCAGTGAGAGCTCGTACATAGCTCACTAAGCAAATGTGTATTCTGTGCTGTCGTTAAATGCTACGCATTTATTTGCAAAAAATACACTCTTTTCACATGGTGTTTTAACAAAGAAAGCGAAATCAAAGAGTGACATGCACATGTTCAGATCAAGCTCTTCATAAGTCTCAAGTTTCATGGTCGTAGGGCCCATAGTGTCAGAGAAGAAGAAGACACAAAAAATTGGAAAAAGTGTCAAGAATAGAAAAAGGACGAATTTTGCTCGCACAAATTCATATAACTCTTGCAAGCCAAAGGCTTGTCAAGTGTTAAAAAAAAACCGCGCGATCACTTAAAGCATACAGAAAATACATCATGCCTCGAAATATTTGATGACGTCAATGTTTTCAAAAAGTTCTTAAGTGTGCAAAAGCAGCTTCTAAGCAGTTGGTAAAGATTGTTCTTTAATAGAAAGCGATTTCAATCACAGGTAGCAGCTGTTAACCTGTAGATCCACTAGTTCTACCATCTATGCTGTCGACGGTGTGCTTTGTTAGCATCTACTTCAGACATCAACTTACAACACAAAAACACAGGCTCTAGGGGTATTTTTCATCTGAAATGACATACAGAACACGGCACCAAAATCGATACCACTTAGACACACGTAAGTATTTGTGTTCTTGACAACTTGTGCACAATTTCTTTACACGTTCAAGGCGAAACTTTAGAGCGCGATGAAACGAAATACACACGAATCTTATAAAATGTAAATTTAACATAAAGATAAAGATATTTTTATTCTCATTTCATCCAGATTGACAACAATTGAATATACATAATGAAAAAGGAAAATAGGCTTTGAAGATATTACTATTTACATACAATTTAACAGAAGTATAGAGGTATTCAATAACATACAGCAGGTATTTAATTACATGTATTTTAGAGTGATGAAATCAGAAGGGTAAAGCAAGAAGTACGTGTTACTTATATACTGCCCACCCTTTCCATTTACAATTATATCACATATTTTTGCTTTTATGCCAAGGTAGAATGCCAAGTTTTGCTTAAGTGTTAATAAAAACAGTTACTTAGTTTACATATTCACCTAAGAAGTGGTCTTTCAATAACGATTTGAACTTACGTTGCTGATAACACATTGCTATGTCAGGAGGAAATTTATTCCACAACTTTGGACCGTTTATCGAAATACAATACGATTTAATAGTTGTTCGGGAATAACATATTTTGAACTTGTTGCTTTGCCGCGTTTCGTGTGTCATACCTTCGTTTCCGAGAACAAACAATGATTGGACATGCATAAGAAGTAAGTTATGATCTCTCTTGAACATAATTAATAAAACCTAAAATTTTATTAGCTCATTTAATTTTAACAGCCTTTATTGGTAAAATAGTTTGCTAGTGCTTTTGAATTTAGTTACATTAGACATTAACCGCATTTGCTTTCTTCTGCAATATGAAAACGGATTCTAACTTTGTGTAATAAGTACAGCCCCACACTTCAACCCAATATGTAACATATGGAAAAAACAACGCATGGTATATTGTAGGAAGAGCTGTTTCGTTCAGAATGTGTTTCACTTTATATACAATAGATAACGTCTTCGCTAATTTACTTTTGATTTTATCGATCTGTGCTTTCCACAACTTGTCGTTAAGACACCTAGAAACTTTGTCACATACACTTGCTCTATATTCTTACTGTTTATCTTAATCGGAAAAGTATTTTTAAAGTGTATTTTACTAAATATCATAAAAATTGTTTTGCTTACATTCAGTGAAAGTTTGTTGACGTTGAACCAAGTATTTAACATGTTAAGTTCTAACATATACTAACATATATGGATCCAGGAAACTTTTTAGCTTCCAAAACAGACTTAGCCAGTTTTCCATCGTAGCTTTTTTCGCGAATTTATGCTTTCTTCGAAACCTTTCCGGTTGAAGAAGTTGCAAACCGTTGGATTAATAAATATTGTACTAATTAATGATAATGGCAGATAACATTGCAATACATATCCAAGTTTTTATCTTCAAAATTGACCTTAACACAATAATGTTCACAACATTCCATGACAAATCCGTTCTACTATTGTGTAAACAATTATAGGGTAGAGTAATTAATTTGGGCAAATATTTCATGAACCTTTTTTCTCATCGTATTTATCTACATTTCTATGGAATTTTCCAGTGGATTAAAGTATGCTATCGCGATTCATAAAAAAATGTGAGATATTACCGCAAATGTAAATAATGAATGGGCACCTCTTGATTCTGTGTTTATAATGTGGTGTCAACCAGCCGACCAATCAGCGTAGCAGTAGGGTCAATCACCTGACCGAACCCTACCCAACTTATCCCAGTTGATAAGGAGGTGGGCGGGTATAAATCGAGTAATGGCTTCTACTTCTACAAGATATTTTGCTCATAAAAATGTGTAGTAAGAAATTAAATAGTTAAGTATTAATTTGAAAAATATTGGCTTGTAGACTATGAGGTCATCACTACGGTGAACTATAACCAAAAGTAAGAATTGCACGTCGAATGCATGCAAACTGGTTGACGCGCCGACCATTAGATATTCTGTCGAAAGGCAGAAATAAAAGAAATACATTCAGAGATTTTCTTAATTTAGCAGGATCTCACCCAAACTGCCCATTTCATGAAAAAAACATAGTTAAACGGGATGTCACCAAGAAATATCGTAAATTAAAATAAAAATGAATGCCCGCATGCATGCAACAGACAGAATGACACGAACTCATTGTTCCCTCATTTGTTACACAAAAGGACCGACATACAACACAACAAGCCAGGTTCGGCCAACGCTAACCCTGAGTTTGGGCGCAGAGAAATTTACACCGAATGACGGTGATTGAGACGGTTCCAACACGTCGACTTGACAGGAGCCCAAGGCGCTTGATCTAAAATCAATGAAACGTGAAATTCGGCAACACCGACTCTGCATGGGCGATTACCCCCTTTTCGAACGCCAGATCGGCAAGAAGATTCAGCCGCCTGCGCTGTGATATGCTTAAATGACAAAAGTCATAGCCGAGAGCACACAACGGAACCGGCTTGTTGAGTCGACACAACACCGATGAGCGATTACCATCCTTCTTGGACATATACAGCAGTACCGTCTGATCTTCATCCAGAAACTCAACCACATGGCCCTTGAGAAAATAGCAGAGAATCTGACTTACAGTTAAGACAGCGCTCATTCCCAACACGTTGATATGAAGCGTCCGACCGTGACAAGATCTCTAACCTTTCCAGGTGCCCCCTTGGAAGAAGAATCCCTAACTACTGCAAGACGCATCCATATGAACCTGCCTTTATGTGGACGGAAAAGGGAAAGGTGCACTCTTCAGAAGACTCCCCTCACGTGACCACTAGTCGAGATTTCTGAGAGCTAACACGAACAGTTGCAGTCGATGACAATCACAACACAACGCTCTCAGAACTACACCTTGAAAATGGCACCTGCTCAATTTGACTGTTTTTTTTCGGTAGCAACTAACAAAACCAAGAATGACTCCAGCACAGAAACCCGAGGGTTGGAAGTGGATACTTGTAAAGTCCAGAAGATCGCCGGAAAACTCTTTGCGCTGAACTTGAACCAGCTGTGACTTCTCGAAATTGACCCAGAGCTCAAGAGCAAAGAACTGCTTGACCAAGCTGACCAACTGAGATAGCAAGACGCCCTTGTCCCTGCTCACGATTTGGATTACCTTCATAACCTGAGTGAACACGAATGTTGAAGTCGACAACCCGAATGGGAAGGCAAGAAACCAATAACCTACACTCCGTACCATTAAACACCATTAGCGATTTCTGCATGGGAATGTGAAGGTAAGCATTCAAGAGATACACCGAGATGGCCCACATTCCCTGACTTAAAGTGGACTTGATGAGATGTGATGGGTCCATTTTGAATTACTCAGATGTAAGAACCGAAGAACCGAAAGAGTTGTGAGAAGCCTATGACTAGGCAATAAATGTCCGGCTTTTCAGGTTAAAAAAAGATGCGACTCAAAAAAAAAAAAAACCGGTGAGTGCCCACGGAATTTTTCTATGGCTTTTTTGTCTAACAGTTCTTGAATCGTTGTATTTAATGCTATATGCTTGTCTTGCGGGTGCGTGTACGACATGACTAAAGAAGGATCGGAAAGCTTGGTCGCCGGAGGGAGAATCTGTTGCCCCGACGAATCTCTTGCAAACGAAGCAGCCTCTTGCAAATTTGATCTTGATTTGCCTAATCCAAACATGAAGCTTGATACTCGACTTCATACTTTGATTGGTTGCTATCTTTGCTTCGAAGGAGCAGCCGATATTTAGTGTCCAACTTCGGTTTCTTAATCAGTGGTATGGATACCGTATAAGGAACAGGTTGTTTTGTAGCAGCTGGCATAGGTGGTTGAAGCTGTCCAGGCCGATTATGTTGTAGCTTCAAGAGTATAAATGCGTATAAATGCGACCTGAGATTTTGTTGGGACTGCTTCAATTGCTTCTTTGAACAAATCCGGAGGAGAAAGCTGACTGTCCGGCTATTGGAGCAGAATGTAGCTTACGGGCGTCCTCCGTGCTGATATTTGAGTGGGAAGCGTTTGGTCAAGACACAAAACCACCTAAGACGACAGTAGGTAAGTGTTCAATTTAAGATAGTCTGATGGCATTGCAAGTACGCAATCGAACACCCGGCCGAACAGACATTTATTATCTAACTCAAGAAACTTGACTTCTGAAAAATGGCATCCTGAAAGGCTTTGAGCGCAATCTGAGGACTGATATTGGACCACCGCGGACCATGTTGCCAAAACGTTATTGAACTGATACGTTGGCGCATTGACATGAAGAAATTTGAAATACAATAGTCGCAGCCACTGGAGCTATTTCGAGGCTTGCAATGACCGTAATTCGTTTATTCTTGCCTGTGTTGCATTGAATACAAAAGGTGGTGTGGATAAATCCAAAGTCTTTCCTCGGTTCCGGTTGCAACTGTTCAGCGAGATACAGAGACGGCCTCATTAATTGAGGATGTGTCTTTTTAAGTGAAGCCGAAGAATTATCTGCTATAAACTTAATGAAAATCTCCAACCAGATAGTACCAGGGCGTCAGCTCTGCCCCAATCATCCGTGCGATATCAACGCCTGGCGGCGTACAGCTCCTTCAGGTATATAATCCCCTCGCGCCATAACGAAGCTTGGTAGGAAACTGTTACTGGTGCGGCAGTCGACGGCACAAGTGTAGTTAAGGACGGCGGCGGCGGTGCTGGCGTCGTCACCAGTAAAGGCTTCAACACGGACAGTTGATGTTCAGTACGAAATGACTGCAGAGACAGCTCAGACTCACTCAAATATTCCTGTTCCTGTTCTCCAGAGGACGAGTGTTCAGCGGATAAAGAGCAGTAGGGTGAGTCATCATCATACGTTACTGTATCAGACAATATTTGTCCACTGCTAACGCGATTTGGGCATAGTGCTCTGAGGAATATTTACAAATAAAGTACTAATTTCCTGTACAGTTGCTTTCGTTGCCATTGTCAAGTCACTAGCTAAAGATACGACGACACCGGCGTAGATAACACAGACTGGATAGATCTCACAATTCAAGACCCTGGTTGTGACAGATAGTTGCGACGTTGATGGCTTTTCACTTTCTCTCTAGTGTAGCAGAAAAGGTGAATGAGTCATCCAAGCGACTATTCAGAGAACAATTTGAACTAGCGTGCATCTCGTGTGTGTATCACGCTTGAGGGAAGCACAACAGTCTCGGATCACCTGCCGGGCTGCAACAGAAGGCAACTCACATACCCGTCACAGCAGCAGTTGACACGTCATCGAATGAATGTATGTACGACCCGACGCATTGCCTACCCGTCACAACCACTGGTCTTGACAGTGACAACCCAATGCGTGGACGACCCGTTACAGCACCGACCTCCCAGAGTGACGAGTCGCGACTTCCCCGACAAGCTGCATGCACGAATGGACAGGGGCAACCCGTCACATGGTGAACCTCTCAAAGTTACGGGTCATGCCAGACACAATTGAGTGCATAGCAACCAACCACGTGACCGGAAAATACTCATGTCTACACACTAACAGCACAACGCAATCATCTACACTGCAACACCATGAGAGTGCTCAGTCAAATAAACACACACGTCAGTGAGATGAGTCACTGCTGCCACGACATCAACACATGCCCGATCACTTGAACACACCGTATCTGCACAAAAATCTCCACTGATGCCATATACCCGTGATAAAGCTAGGTGAAATGTTGTACAGTGATACGGGGACGATGCATTCACGCTGTCGCTCATGCATTCACAGTGTCGAGATGGCATACCCGTTACAAGTACGCCACCGCTGTGACAACCATGTGCACGCTCCAATTGTTGTACCAAAGGAGGTAGCAAGAGAACCCACTACTCGATACTGTGTCAAGTCGCCGCAACGCGCCGACACAGAGGAAGACATTGGTTGCAACCTTCCAAGCCGAAGCCGCTGCAGTATCGATCACGTGACAGACAAAGCTTTCTGAGGCGCATTCAACTGAAAACCCAACGAGTCAACAATGTCCTGTTGCTGGCAGAAGGGAAAAAAGACGGAGAAAATTCTCCTGTTTGCAGAGCCGAATCAATGCAAACGACCAGCTGATCATGATGAAAGGCCTCAAGATAGGATTTATGTGAAAATCACTCAAAAAAGTTCACTCTAAATTACCTTTGGCCTACACTAAAGTTCTTGATGGCCGGGTAACATTTACCTAACGAAATCCGGTTTGATGAAAACCCAGAACTGCCACGAGCAAAGTCAGCTCAGTCAGCAAACCGTAATCCGTAAACAAAACAATATGAAATGTACGGTGTACATATAGATGATAATACAGGTGACAGCGCATTGTAAACACAGCGACGTTCAACATTTACATTTGTGGTAATTTTCCGCAAAATTATATTTTTCTCATTAATCGCGATAGCCATTGTGAGCACATTAAAAACCCCATAGTGATGGCTTCGTAGTCTACAAGCCCATATTTTCAAAAATAAAACCATAATGAATTCGCATATAGTTTTCCTTCCATACCTTCCATACATTAAAAGTAGCGCTTCTGCTTGGTTTACTCCGCAGGCATTTTCGATGTTGTGTGCATGCAAAAGACGTTCACTTTTGGTTTCTATGTTAAAGTTGGGTCTAGGCGGTCTCCCCCTTTCGGCGGTCTCCCCCCCCCCCTCGGCGAACTCCCCCTACCAACTCAGCCTGGCGATCTGCCCCCGTAGGCTGACTCCCCCCGTTCTTCTCTCCCCCCGCCCATGACAGATTTGTTTAGTTAGTAAAACTTAAATCAGCAAAATTTGTACATTTCATTCCCTTTTTAATTTTCAACCTCACCTTTCACCTACTTTTACATAATTATCACTATGAAATTAATCTGCTTTAAAATCCAATTACGAAATTACAATCAAACACTTACTGTGAACTGATCTTTCAAATGCGATCACGAAATTTAATTTTTAGATCACCAGCTTTACTGTGTCACAAACTTACTGCTTTCCTCGTATAGTCGTAATGAATTCTATCTTGATGTGAAAATTTCGCCACTTTTTGGTGAGCTTTTATACAACCATTTACTTCTACGGGCGCAAATCTGATATCCATAAATAAACCAAACTACTCCTGAAAACATCATCATCAGTAGCCCACTCTGGTGGTGATGGCTAAGAAACAATTCCAATTTTTGTGCATGCAATGAGCATAACACTAGATCCGACGTCTCATTGATTCGGTCAAAAATTCAATATATCAATCACTAAATAGAACAGATTAAAGAAACATCAAAAACCCTTTGGTATTCATACATTAATAAGGAAAGCAAGTTTGAGGGGGGAGAAGGAAAAAAAAGAGTGAAAAGTACAAGTTTTGCTGATGTAAGTTAAAAAAAATCTGCCGTGGGGGGGGGGGGGGGGGAGAGAAGGACAGGGGGAGACCGCCTAAGGGGGGAGACCGCCAGGGGGAACCGCCGGAGGAAAACTGCACCCGGTATTGTACAGTCAATAACATGTTTTCCACATCTTAATGAGTCTTGTGTCAAGTGTTGTCCCGATCTTTCACAAATAACCAAAATTTTTCGAATGGTATAAATAATGCACCTTCGTCGCTGTAATTTTTTCTCACAAAAATGTACGAATCCGAATCACTGACTGATTCGGAAACAAACTCCCTAATACATATGTTACAACTAATTTTAATTTTACGAAGCAAATAACCAGCAATATAAAAAGCCACATTCTTCATTGAACTGTCGGGTTGTCGCATGACACTTAAAATACTAGCAGTTTCAGAAATACCCTGAATTTCCAAATTATAATTGCCATTTTCTCTTATGCGTTGGGTGACATTATTTGATTGCGAAACATATGACAAATCTAGTAATAATTTGTTAAAATATGCCTGACAATTAGAAAATGAGCTTGGCATCAAAAGTTGCTCAACCGCTGCTTGTCTAAAGGCTGCCCTAAATTCCTGGGGATCGGGATTATCTCGGAAACCCCATCTTCCCTTTATGGCCGAAAAAATTTTCGGCGCAGTCTTGCTTTAACCGGTTTTTTTTGTTAACAAATACCTGCAATTGCAATTTTCACTCAGGTCTATTCTAGTAAACTTGTGATTGACAGTTTCCAACCTTCAACACAGAAACATTCTTCCGGACACTAATTTAATGTCATTCAAAAATGCTAGCATGTTTTGAAAAAAACTCCAAATGACCAGTATTGGTACTTAATGCATGTCTCATCATGTGACTGCTTTTTATTGTTCAACTGTTGAATGAATTGAATAATTGGTCAAGGTTTTCAACAAATCGGGCAGTGTCGCTAGCTTGTTCAGGCATCTTTTTTAAACGAACTAGGGTCGAAATAGCAACGGCAACCAAATGACTAAGAATTTGAGGGGCCAGGTTAACACGCATTGTCTTAAAAGGGGGCAAAGTAATGTGCGCTTCACTTAATTTTGGTGTGAGTTTAATGCTTTTCTCTTGATCAAACTCGTAAAATTACACGATATAATGCCATTTTATTACTTTTACCTTCCACATGAACCCGTGTTTCATGAGGTTATTTCTGATTTTCTTTTAAAAGGGTCGTATATAACGTAACCTTTTGAGTAAAATATGGTGTTTTGACCGACACTTTGTTCAAATTTACAAGGAAAGACCTGTTATTAGATCCCTGGTCGCATACCACAACGCGGATCTTCACATCAATTGCCTTCAATTTTCGAACACAATTTTTTGTCAAAATGCCCAACATTCTATTTTCAATCGGAACAGAGGACAAAAAAAATAGCCTATGGATTGTTTCCACTTGGAGTGCAGCCCCGAACCGTGTACAAGAGAACATGATTTGCTACAAATTTTGTTTTTCCTAAATCACCAAAATCTTTGAAACCCTCTATTAGTCTGTTTTGTTTTTTTCGCTCTCCAAAGTTTTGGCCTAAGTCGTCGCACCTCTTTTTTAATTTTTGTTTTCTGGGCGTATCAGGTGTAGTTGATGGTGAAGGCGTTGAAATCAAGCTATCCTTTTTTGATCACATTTTTCTTGCGGTGAGGATGGACCCACAGAAAAAGATGCTTTTGGAGTGTTGGAACAGTGTTGGAACAGCATTTCATATTAATCTCTTTCTATGTTTGTTCATAAACTGGCTATCCTCAAAATCCTTGCACAGATTTTGTTGTTCTTGTGAAGAATAACCGAATCAACTTTCATCAAATCCGCTCGCCTGGTGTTTCGAACCCATTTCAAACATCAAACTTAAGGAAAGATAAAAGGAAATCTGCTACGAAATTATTGATTCGATTACTTTATTACTGTTCTTAAAACATTTTAGCATATTTTGAAAAAAAAAATATTACCTTTCTTTCCGTTTGAAATCGAAAGAAGGAAAGATTTCAGTTGTAGTAGTGATTATCGCATCCAACTGCTGCACAAGGTCCTTTCCTTGTAGTGGCCATACTCTTATTCTGTACTAATCATTATTCAGGCGAAAAATGTTTTTATAAACTTTAAGACAGAAAAAGTAATGAGAAGTTAAAAAAACGCGTGCACTTTCCAGGTGACCTCAATATTTTGACAGCTTAATTGCAACTCTTATACCAGGCGGCGCCACTGCTGTCTGGATACGCGAAATGGTTGAGTGTTATATCTTGGTAGTTCACCGTCTTTACTATAAGGTGCAAAATTTCTGATATTGTAGCTAGTTATTCCCAGGCGTTTTTCGTGCATACACATGTAGTGTACAGTCAAGCAACAAAGACTGTTTGTGCGGATTTCTCCTACACCGAACTCGGGCGTAAAAAGACATACAATAACAAAGAGTAACGGACAGCGAGGTGACGACCCCCTCCTTCTGGTGTTGCAGATGCATGGAATTAGCGTTACTGAGACTATTTTAAAACAAATATTTGTGATCATAATAACCATATCTTTTGTCATTTTAAAACGGGTGGCAAAAAGACTCAGTGGACATCAGGGATGTTTAAAACATACCCGCAGCTGAAAACAAAGATGAGCTTAAATCACTTCTTAGCTTGATATCTGACGTGTTACAATTCATTCCAAACTTCTTCCCAAAAAAACAGACATAATGCGTGAACTAGCAAAACAGAATTCTTTACAGTGTTGGGATGATGTGCACTAAACGTGTTTCGATGAATTCAAATCAAGATAACTGAGCACAGCTACTAAGAGCATTTCAGTACTGGCCAGGAGGTTACTCTTGAAGTATACATAAGTAAAGGCCTGGGTGCGTGTCACTAGAACAGCACTGACCGTGAAATCCTAGTAATGGTATTCGTACACGTTCGTTTATGGAAGATATTATATATTAGCAGCGCTCACAAACGGTTGATCACTATTACAGCCAATCCTGAAAATACTGTCTAGCTAAATTACAGTGCATGCTGTTACAAATAGCAGGGTACAGTTTGAAGATGATATATAGACAGGAATTTGAGATGAAAATATCAGACGCGATAAGTAGACAATCTAACCCGAAAGCAAACAGTTTTAACATTAACATCATTACGTCAAACCGACCGCTGATCCAACACTCAGTAAGCTTAAAGACTACGTATCGCAAGATTGGTCTGAAAAATTCACCAACCTACCCATTGGATTTAGATCATACTTTAAAGACGAACCAGCAATAAGGATAGACAAGTGTTAATCATTGAATCGATGCAAACTGACCTGCTCACGTCGTTGCATGCCACCTATCAGGGTACAGAAAAAAACCAGAAAAATAAGCGAATGAGAATCTATATTAGTTGATTATTAGCAAGCATACTGAAAGCATGTGCAACACTTGCCAAAAAGTAGAAATGCAAACGAAAAGAAGCCTGTTACTGCATGAAACCTCTACAAAGAAATGGTAGATTATCGCTACATATCTGTTTTACTCAAAGAATAAAGGCTACTTTACACTTATAGAAAGGTACAAAAGTTCCCACCTGTGGAGGACATGGTTGTGCCTGTGACGAGCTAAAAATGTCTTTCTGATAAACAATGAGTAACGATGGCAGTGATTATGCAGGTTAAGTGTTTCAAAAATTTATACAAAACTGGCCTATATGATACGATGAGTACTCAACTATAAAACATAAAGAAACTTATTCATTCAACTATACTGTGGTCACATAAAAATGTTATTAAAAGTCATTAGAAATAGGGCATAATAATGGTCTAACATTATTAGATGTACTGCAACCTCCATTGACACGAATCTCAGGTGTCAAACAGAAGTGAACAAGGCCCTTAGTATAATCACGAAGGGCTCCGAACCCGCAAAGAAAATATGATGCAAAAGAATTTAAAAGGTAAAGGGTTGAATTATCTAAGCTTTCTCAGGCGAACGCATGAACATTTAGAACAAGAATCAGGGGAATGCTCACTAGCCATAGCATTAAAACAATGCAAAGAAACTTTGGTAGAAACCCCCACATCTAAAATTCTGCGCCGAAATATAAGTCACGTTCATGTAACTATTCCATCCCAACGCTGCACACTTTCAGACGCAAGTATAAATATAAATGACACATACCAAATAACGGTTTTTGTTTTTTGAAACAAAACTTGAGAGAATAGTAAAATATTCAATATATTGAAAATATGCCGAAAATATTAACTTCTAGACTACAAAGCCATCATTTTGACTGTTCCAATGATATGTTAACATTGATTATCGCAATCCATAATAAAAATTGGTAAAGGTTGAACGGGATTCCTCCGTTGCTGTATTTACAATGTGTTGTAAACCAACAGAACAATCAGTGTCGGTGCAGTTGCCTGAACGAATATATTTATACCTAATATATAGCTTTGATCATTTGATCGAGTATGTGTCGATCTCGAGGCAGAAGCGATCCGTCACACTAGACAGTGTGTTTACTCATATGCTGCTGTCACAACTGAGCACTCTCATCATCGTTGCAATGTCGATTGGCGGGTTGATGTGTCGTTGCTGTGTCACGGTCTCGTGGTCATCAGCTATGTGCTCAGTTGTTTTTGTCACAACCTGTGGCGGTGACACAACTCTGACGGGTCAACACTGTGACAAGTGTTCTCCACTGCATCCGGACACGTTGAATCATGCGTCCGATAAAGAGCTCAAAGTACTTCGTGATTTTGCTTCCAAGTCGTGGTCGGTGGCCTCTGTCACATCTGTAGTCTCTGTTACTAGTGCTGCCTCTACAGCGATCGTCACAGAATCGGAGTCGACTATTCAGACGTCTCGACTAGTGGTCACGTTAGAACGGTCTCTTGAGGGATGTGCCTTTCTCTCTTCCAACTGCATTTACGCAAGTACAGCAATTCGAAAGGTTAGTGGTCTTGTCACGATCGGACGCTTCATATCAACGTGTTGTAAATGATAGCTGTTTTAATTACATGTCAGTTTCTCTCTGCGTTGCTAAAGGGTTATGTGGTTCAGTTTCTGTGGAACAATCAGCCGGTGGTCTCTTATTTGTCCAAGCATAGCGGCGCGGGCTCACCGATGTTGTGTCGGCTCACCTGTTTGGTGACAATGGGTTTATCATGGGCAAATCCTCCAAACAGGGTTTGTTTTAGTGGTTTTCATACTTTGTTGGATTGTAGATCAATTGCCTTGGACCCCGGTCAAGTGGACATCTTTGCGAACCGTCTCAGCCACGGTCACCATTTTCCGGTGTACGTTTCTCCGCGTCCAGATTTGGCAGTGTTAGTTTTGATGCGTAAGTGCGTCGTTGGTCTGAAGTGGGGTGTTTCTTATTTTTCTAATTTTGCCGTCGCCGATAAAGCCGAATTTGACAGAAGACACCGAAACATATGTTGCTTGTATCTCTGCAATAACCTGAACTGCCTTGGCTTCCTTTGTTGATGTGGTTACGTGCGTCTCCAAACTCCCCTGGAGTATGGTACTTCACGGCAACCTCTTTGAGAGAATTGCCATCCAAATCCGCTGTTGTTTGAGCTCAGTCTTAGGTACATTTACGCAATTTGCAATACCAGTCTTATCGGGGTGAAATCTCAAGGTATCAATGACATCGCGTCCGGATCTGTCTCTCTATTAAGCTCATGTGTAAAACGGTTAAGGATTAATCGTAGCACATTACAGAGGCGTCTGTTTATATCACTCATAAGTAGCATTACAGGAAACCTTTCTAAAACATCCACATCTAACTATATGAAGAAGGTTATTCTATAAGCGTGTGACAATCTGTTGAAAAAGCCTGATGATGTAAAGCAAAAAAAAATTGTTGGTGTGTCTATCTATATCTGATTTGTTGAGAGTTGACTGTGGTGCCTCTCAAAACACGGTTTTCCAGAATACACAACTGATACTGTAACTAATTTGCATAGCCTTCGTCCATTTCTCGCTGTTGAGTAAGTGACTGATAATAGTCTTTGTTCTGGCAGGACTTCCCAGCTAGCCGGAGGAAAGAAGACCTTAAAAAAGAAGAAGGCAGCCAAACAGACTATGTCTTTGTGTCCACTTGAGTGTAACTATTGCCTTAACGTGACTGGCGTTGTGTTGACTCGGCACAGCCACATCCTGTACCATGATCGTGTTTGCATATGGTACAACACGGCATTGTGATGTGTCGGCACACATTGACGAGCCGTGTCTGACTTTTTGTGTTATATGTGGCTCTTGTTATGTAAGGAGGCAAAAGCTCGTACTCTTTCTTATTTGTGTTCGAGCGTTCAACTGCGTTGTTATTAACGGACAGTTCGTGGTGAAACGGTGTGTCAAACAGTTCGTATGCATTATATGTACGATTCCAACCAACAGTTCTTGTCTGCTTTGTAGGCTACAAGCCGATATTTTCGAAATTAAAACTGAAGTATTTAGCTTCTTAAGTCTCATTTTTATGCATAACATATCTTGTAGAAGCCATCACTCGAATTATACCCGCCCACCTCCTCATCAATCTGGGTCGCACTAGAGATGTAGGTGTGTCGCCATATATTGTCACAAGTATATGGAGAAAATTAGTTCTAAACATTTTGGCTGTGTGTTATTATTGGGATCGTTAAGCTTATTGAAATGGATTACAGAATAGTCTTTGTAACGCACTATGACAGAATGGATAGGAAGACACCAAAATTTGACAAATAAATCTATTATATTGACCATAGGGTAAATAATAGCAATAAATTGTAAGTATAAAGTGGTAGCTAATGTTCTTTTGTGCTATTACGTGTTTAGAATTGACTTAAAATTCAAACCATCTTCACTTAAGGAAAGAAAATCTTGCCATGTAAAGGTGAGATTTTTATTCATGATATTTAGTTAGTGACCTTATCAAATAAGCATTCATTTGCTGGGTCGGGATTTTTTTGGCACTAGAGGCATCAGGTCGCGCAATCGAGACAAATGTAGTAGTATAAGAATACGGGTTTGGAAAAACAGTTTCCGGAAGTTGAATTATGAGGTCTCTTCCGGTTTGTTTGTTGAAACCCGTAGGGGTTGGAGCCCAGTTTCCGTAACTAGGTAAGAACCGCCCGCGATGTTGATGTCAAGGGCGCTGAAGGCCACTGAAGGTGAAGGCCGCTGTATGTAGAGAGCACTGAAGGCCACTGAAGGTGAAGGCCGCTGTATGTAGAGAGCACTGAAGGCCACTGAAGGTGAAGGCCACTGTATGTAGAGGACTCTGAAGACCACTGAAGGTCAAGGACACTGTAGAGTTACCCTAACCTCATTCAGGACTAAGTATATAGGCACGTATCGTTTTGACCTTATTCAAGGACACTGTATATAGACACGTATAGTTTTGACCTTATTCAAGGAAACTGTGGAGTAAAACTAGCGGTTGTACTTCAGGAAGTGACGTCATAGATGGGAATGGCAGTGTAAAAAGATTTATCCCGAAAGTTATTTTTATTAAAAGTGATAGCTATACGACATAAGCAATTTTCATGCATAAACGTGGAAGTGTCAGAATATAATGGGAAAGTTGTGAAAAAGTTAGCTATGTATGTTAAATGAAAACCTTGAAAAACTTTTAACCTTGATCCTTTTTGTTAAAGTGTATATGTACTTTAACCTTGATATCAAGAACACTTTCGTCAAAGTACACATGTACTTTCGTCATCCCATCCAGGCACGTGTAAATTTGAACTTGACCTAATTTCGTAAAGAACACTTTCGTCAAAGTACTTTCGTCATCCCATCCATCCACGTGTACGTTTTACCTTGACCTAATGACCTAAAGGACACTTTCATCAAAGTACACATGTACTTTGGTCATCCTACCCAGTTACGTGAAAGTACACATATTCTTTTAACCTTTACCTATTTTAGTCAAGGATACATATACTTTTAACCTTCACCCTTTAAAGTACATATATAAGAGCGTGTAACGAGCAGACGATAATTATGGATAGCATAGTGGTTGTATAATATAATGGAGAATATGATTTAATAAATAAATTAGCAAACGTAAAGAAGTAGAAAAACCAATTAATGTAGTGGATTTAACGGAGGAAAAGAATGACAATGCTACAGAGGAAATGCTTTAATTTCAGTATGCATTACACAGCATGTATTTCACCACACTAATGTTTATTAATGGAAGACTCCAATATATTAGAAAGCTTATGTCTAATTGGAGAGAATTAAAAAAGGGACTAGAACATATAGAGAAAGGAGAGTACCGACGCGCCTTTATTTTTGGCATCTTTCTTGGTATGGGAACACCAAGAAATGTAAACAAGAAAGAGAGGAATATCCTGAATGGGCTAAGCAGTGTGAGATATACTTGAGTGAAAAGTGTTTCAGATGTGATGGTACTATGGGATGGAGCCGAGTATATACAGTAGGATGTCTTCTCTACTGTTGTTTAGAGTGTGCGCATAAATGTAATGTACACTATTTAAGTAATGGAGTACAACAATGTGCATACTGCCGAACATGAGATATATGTGCAGTTCTACATCAGATGCAAATGTTGCGGTGGAGTAAGCACACTCTTAAGCTCTAGAGAGACAATGCTGTTTATCACTCCGCGTATATTGGTGTATGAATTACACTATAATAGACAACGAAAATAAATTTTAACTGAACTGGATGAAGTGTTATGCATTCTAGCTGACTTGAATGAAGACTTAGAATGGATGATTATTTAGCTGAAATTAATCGGTTGATTGCTATTGGTGCAACAGCAGCGGAGGATTTTATCGGTATTGAGAATGTTCTCAACAAGTTATGGGAAGATGTCATCAATGAACATGAACTTGATGTGATGGAGCATGCAGCACAGGAGGAGAGTGAGTATATTTGGTTTTCTTTACCTATCACTGAACAGGAACTTGATGCGATGGAGCGTGCAGCACAGGAGGAGGACGAGCATGCTTGGTCTAAATTACCCATCACTGAACAGGAACTTGACGTAATGGACCGTGCAGCACAGGAGCATGTACCAATTACTGAGGATGAGTTTAAAGAGCATACCGCACAGACTGACACTTTGCCCGTTGAAGACATAGAACCGCGTGATAAAAGACGCATGTATCAAATGGAATCAATTACGCGCACATTTAATGCATTACAAAGAAAATACAGACGACGAGATGACGCAAAAAAGTACAATGAAACACCACTGCTCCATATGCAGTTGACACTCTAGCTCTCGTCAGAAGCTACAGCAACATCCTCGAGCTAATTACCAACGCCTTACTCTTATATGCACAGATTGTGGTAACACATTTGACAGTAGTAAGCTTCTCGGACAGCATCGATTGGTAGTTAGTATCAAACAGCAACACGTCTTACAATTGGGTCGCGAGTATCGAAAAAATGTGCAAAACCATGCGAGAGAAAAGGTGTTTAAGCCTAAATACTAATCACGACATTTTAATGGTTTGAATGAATTGGAACCTGATCTTGAACATTATTTAAAGGAAGAGATGAAATTAGGAATAAAACTGTATGCCAACCGGCGCACAGTTTATAGCAAAATGATGAAAAACGAAGAAGGGAACATATTAGAAAAAACGTATGAAATTTACCAAGGTAGTAATACATATACTACACTACACAGCAACCCGATGTATTACCTGAAGTGTTTCAAACAATACATACAAATTTTCAATAATTTGAGCGTGAGGGTTCAGGTTGGTTTTTAGATAAAGTGGACAATATTGAAGTGCATACCGCAACATATGATCCACTGGTCGAAACTTCTTATTTACCATTATCTAGACCATTAGCACAAACACGAGCCGTTGTGAACATTAAAAATAGTGATTAAAAGTGTTTTATGGTCAGTCTTGGCACATCTTCATGTGAAAGATCAAAATCCCAACCTGCTGAGTCATTACACGGACTATGGAAATCGGCTCAACGTGAAAAATATCTCCTTTCCAACACCTATACGTGAAGTACCAACCTTTGAAAAGAACAACAGCTTATCCATAAATATGTTTGGGTATGAAAATGGCAATGCGTTACTAATTTATTTGAGTAAATATAATTACGAGACACAAATGATTCGGGATTTTAATATGCTGATGAATGAACGTACGAAATATAAAAGACGTATGTATTACTGCTTCAACAGTATCCATGCATTTATTTGGCAAGATTTGCTAGATGAACATGAGGTAGTCTGCATGAAAAATCAAACACAGCGATTGATTTTTGAGGAGGAAGAAGAAGATTTAGTGATTCGATTCAAAGGAATTACAAAGCAGCAAAAGATAAAATTTATCATCTATGCAGATTTTGAATGCTTTACGGAAAAGAAGAGGATGGTGTCAAGTATCAGCACCATAAAGCAAAAGTTTTGCTTACGTTGTTGTCGGTAACGATACCCAATATTCAAGAAGACTAGTGCTGTATCGAGGAGACAATGTTGTTGATCTATTCTTACACAAATTGATGGAGGAAAAAGGTCGGATCACAGATATTTCAATGAATGCTAAACCATTGGAAATGACATCGGAAAACACCCATGATTTTAACACTGCAACCATTTGTTTTATTTGTCATACTACCTCAGGATCTGACTGAGTACGAGATCGTGATCATGTTACCGGATTGTACCGTGGTGCTACTCACAGTAACTGTAATTTACAATACCGTTTGATGAAAAAGAGTCAGAGGAAAGAGGATTCCTTTATCATACCAATTGTATTTCACAACTTACGGGGCTATGACAGCATTTCATTATGGAGAAGATTTGACAGTTTACGGAAAGCAAACTACATGTTATTCCAAACACCACTGAAAAGTACATATCCTTTCAATTAGATAATTTACGGTTCATTGACTCTTTTCAGTTATGAGAGCCTCTCTACAAAAGCTGGTGAACAATTTAGTAAACGAATGCAAAACAAAATTCCACATCATGACACCAGCCACTGATAACAGTCACCAACAAGATTTATTGTTGAGAAAGGGAGTATACCCATATGATTTTGTGGATTTCGTGTATCCAGCCTTCGTGTAGCCACTTACGAACTGGATCCAGCACGTTATTATACAGCTCCCGGCCTCTCGTTGGACACTATGCTCCGGCATACGGATGTTGCATTATCTGTTATCAAAGACATTGATATGTATCAAATTATAGAGCAAGGCATCCGTGATTTAATCTCGATGATAAGTCACAAGTACGCCAAGGCAACTAATAAGCATTTAAGTACGTATGATCCCACCCAACCAGGCAGTTACATTTTGTATCTGGATGCCAGAAATATATATGGTTGGGCAATGAGTCAGTGCCTTCCAGAAGGAAATTATACATCGGTAGAAGGCTTGGATTCTATTGATGTCATGTCTGTCCCGAAAGATGGAGACACAGGTATATATTAGAAGTAGACTTAGACTATCCCAATACTCAGTAGCTGTACAGTGACGACGTTTCCAAGAAGAGGAACTTGCAGTAAAGAACTCAAAAACGAATAAAACTTGAAGGGGAAACCATGTGAGAAACTGGTCCCTACTTTATATTCCAAAACAAGACATGATGTCCATTACCGGAATTTACAGCAGTATTCATCATTAGGTTTGACATTAACATTAATCCATCGAGCCGTCATGTTATCTCAGAGTAAAAATTTAGAACGACACATTACCCTAAAGAGAAGCGCAAACAAGCTAAAAATCCGTTTGAGAAGGATTTTTACAAACTCATGAACAATTCGATATTTGGGAAGACAATGGAAAATATGCGGAAACGTATTCGATTAGAATTGGTGACTAATGAGAATAGCTCGTAGCAAAACCAACATTCCATCGTTTCAAAATTTTTAACGAGCATTTAACTGCAGTTCACTTGAAACAAGTTGAACAAACCGATTTATGTTGAATTCAGCATCTTAGATCTCAGCAAAATGTTAATGTATGACTTTCATTATTTGTACATAAAAGCCAAGTACCCCACAGCAAAACTCTTGTTCACGGATACAGACAGTTTGTGTTACTTTATTGAAAAACTGACTTTTATCAAGATATGTTAGAAGATGTGTGATACAAGTGATTATCCTATATCTCATTTCCTTCATTTCACTACAAAAAAGTGATTGGAAAAAGTTAAGGATGAAACAGCAGGTCTTCCTATAGAAGAGTTTGTAGGTCTACGATCTAAAATGTACAGTTTTTCATGTACTGGAATAGAAAAGAAAACAGCTAAAGTTATAAGTCGGGCACAAATAAGAAAAACGAGACATGAAGACAACAAAACAGCTCTGGAAATGTCAGACCATAGCAACAAGTAATATGTTACGAAGTCATGAACAAGAAGTTTATGCAGAACGAGATGAAAGGTAGCACTGTCTCCATTTGACGATAAGAGGTATGTGTTGAATGATGGTGTGAGTACATTGGCTTATGGACATTGTGACATCATGATGTGAAGTCACAAGTATGTATAGAAGTCACACACACACACACATACACACACACACTCAAAAATGCTTATCACGTTAACAATGGATAAGGATGTGGAAGGACACTATTTCATATGTTAAAACCGAGGAGCGAAATGTATTGCATATTCGCTTAAGCAGTGGGAAACAATTAGAAAACATGCACATCTCATAACGGAAGGGTGTGAAGTGATACCGAGTAATGAAAAGAATGTGAAAGCCACCAAATATGTGGACCGACAGTTTGTCACTTTTCACAGGATTCATCGAGTCAATGATAACGTGTATAACACGTACATCAATCTGAATGAAGACGAATGGACATTATTTCTGAACACGATACCATTCATAGATGGTGTATTTAATTCAGAATGTGAAAACCAAGTTGTATGAAGTGCTGAACTATAATTAAAACTGTAAAGAACAAACGTAATTTTAGTGTATGTGTAAGATGTGTAACGTTTTTTGTTAGAAATGTATCACACTTAAATAATTTATTTAATGTATTCATTAATATGTTAAACATATATGTAAAATAAAGTTGAATATATATTTGAATCTGTTTGAATGAGTTTGAAATGAAAGTCCACGTTTGTATTTTTATTTAACCAACAAACAGTTGAATTACAATTAAATTTAACAATATTTAACTAATACTCAACTAACAATACTTAACTAATAGTTAACGAATAATACTTAACTAATGCTTAACTAACAATACTTAACTAACACATACTTAACGAACGTGATTTAATAAAACAAAGGTTTATAACGATCATAAATTATATGTTTTACAATAAAATCACTGTCACTGTTTCTAAGTACCTCTAGAATATCTTCTACACTTACACGTCGAGCCCGTTGTAAAATATAATACAAAGAGCAAAATCCGCATTTGACAATGATTGTTATAATTATATACTATTCATAACAAAGTTTTTTCCTAAAAATTGAACTACACGTTTATCTGTAGGTGCTATTCCACAGGAATCAAAATACTCTTTATTATACACCGCCAACCAATGTTTCTCGGGCTTATCCTGTTCATCTGTGTTAATAACATAAGTCATCAGGTGCCATATTGGTAACTGTTTAAAAGCAAATACACCATAAAACTGTTTTTAGTCATACAGTCATGTTTTAAAACAGCTTTTATCTGCCACGTATTCATGTGTAGTCAAACTGAATATTCCGACTAGCCGTGATTACAACAATGTTATCAAACTCAGCATAAATTATAATATTTTTCAGATGCCGCAGTCCTTCAGCATAATTCATTTCCAGCCTTAAATTTCCATTTTTTATAATACCATAGTAGTCATTTTCATCATAGTCTGATGTTAAGTCAAAATCAAAGAGTGCATAGCCTTTATTCCAATCTTCACGCTTGATGATACAGCTCTTGCCTCCATCCAGCCTATCAAATCCTCGGAACAACTATTCATAGCAATGTAAATAAACTTTTTCACCCATATATGGTTGGAGAGCTTTGGTAGCTACAGGCTCACCATCTGTGCACAATTGAATAAAGTTAATGTTGATATATAGAACATTGTAAGGATTTTTATCTCGTCTTCCATGTGTGATAGAGAATTTAGCTGGCATTTTCAACAGTGCATCAGCATGACCTAATTGCACACCTGGACTTGATCGAAATTTTCGTTCCATGAGGAAACATTCAAGTCAACTCGATAGTTCTCTGCAGGTGTCATCAACATGTAACTATCCTTTTGCCTATGGAAACGTAGTTTTACATTGATACCGCTTGGAAGGTACCTTTCTTGCTCAAACATATCAATACGTAATGAGCCCAGGACGCTCACCAAATGACTATTACATGTGTATATGTATCGAGTGTGTAAGCCATGGTTCCCAGGGGGATCAGCAATGGGTTTTCCATTCTCTCCTATGGTGAACTCGGTAATATACTTTAATGAATTAGCCTTCTTCACATTTAAAGAATCTATTTGTCCTGTCATGTCTTTGTAAATGAGCTGTAGCGTTCGCTCTGAGTTGAGGCTTTCTTCTGAGTCATGAATGAGGTGTGAAATAATGCTTGTGTATCTATGAGTGTTGTTGCTATGTGAAATAAGGCGATCATTCAGAAACAGTTCCACGTTGCTCCATAATCCATTAAATAGATCGTTAATAGGAGCCACTTCATCGCCCGGTCAACAACTAGCTCCTGATGTCTTTACAATTCTAAAGGTGACGTGAAGTTTAGATTTTTAAATCTAAATATTCTTCTGTTGTGGCTGGTATGTAGAATTCTACTGGCGCACTAGGTCTAAGAGGGGAACAGGCCGAAAGCCCCCCCCCCCCGGCCGAAACCCCCGCCCCGAATCCGCCCGTCAAATCCCCGACTAAAACCCCCCGGCGGCCTAAACCCCCCGACCCAAAACCTCCCGTTCTCAAAGATAATGTGTAATGATAATTTCAAAGCTAACATTTCAACTCTCCAACTACAAAAGCTGAATTCTCGAACTAGATTTTTTGCTTTACGTACAAATGCCCTTCTTACAATATCTTTGGATTGTCTTTAGCAGATGTGATGTATTCCATGATGGTTTTTCACAGCAATCTGGGTCATTTTATACGTTCCTGCAAACCTACTCCGGAACTCGGAGTCGATGAACTGGAGCTGATTTCTTTAGGACTTGTTAGTATTGAAGGTTTTCACTAAATTACCCATTCAAGTGAGTCACAATGGATATAAGTCACATCTATCGCAATTGTAATTTGTAAACTCGACTGATCTCGCAACCGGCATTTGAATTGCAATTTTTAATGTGTACACACTCATCAATTGTGAGAGTAATTGCAGTTTCAAAAACTGAGTGCTATCATCAATGGATGCATGAAGTTTCTTTGATAATGATGATCACTTCCTTCAGTGGTTCAGAAATTGCAATTTTAAACGCCGTGTGATCTCTTCAATGGGCATTTGAAGTGTAATTAACAACGTGGATGCATCGCAATTACAAAATATAAAATAGACCTGAGAACCGGGGGGTTTTTGGTCGGGGGGTTAGGCCGACGGGGGGGTTTTAGTCGGGGGGGGGGTTGACGGAAGGGTTAGGGCCGGGGGGGTTTCGGTCGGGGGGGGGGGGGGGTTTGTGCCTAGACTCATCTAAGAGCAGTAAGGGGCTGGTATTCTACATCAGATGTTTCGTCAACTGCTGTTTGTGTTGGTGAAATGCGAAACCATTCTTAAGGTGAAGTACTACATTGACATGACTGATCATGAATAAGTGACATTTTTAAAAAAGGTCTTTTGACTCTTTTTCGTTTACTGACAGGTTTACCTGCTTGTTTACGCTTTTGACCATTTCATATTGCACCTACTAGTCGTGTTGTCGCTTCCTGAGCTACTTTTCCAGTAACATCTTTAGCAATACCTTTTAAGTCTCCTTTCAAATGAGGGGCAACCAGTTTTGCACCAGATTCAAGTAGCGGTGCAGCCCTTCTAGCTAATGCAATGTACTCAGAAAAGAACCATGCCTTGCCCATATTGCATTCAAGTGCCTCGAAAACCAAGTAGTGCGCGCCCCACTTGGTATTGAAAATGGTTTCGATAAATATTTGAATTGTAAATATAAGGCTTCATATTGCTTTTTGTCTAAAATGAAGTTCACAGATGACTTTACTATTCTCAAATGCTATGTTTTCCCCTGTGTCGTTCTTGATATTGATTTCAATGGTACCGAACTTGTTTGTATTTATAGAAACATAATGTGGTTCCCCATAAGTTTTATTGACTATCATCATATTTTCCTTGGACAGCCACTGCACGTAATAAAGGGACATAATAATCACCAACAACTTGAGCATTACAAATACTACAATATACATACAAAGTGTAAAATCCATGTAATGTCAGTGCAATGTCAGAGGTATAGTCCGGCATAGGAATATGAATTTTAACTGACTCTTCTGTACCATACCAAGGGGAATAATCTGCGTCTTTTTTAAATGTGGGCCAGGTATGAGGTATTGAATCTCTGCTAATGCTACTTCAAATTTGTTTCTTAAATAAATTATTTTTGGCATACGTATTTGAAACGTGGAAGTTGTATTATATGGATAAATATCCTTGCTCGCATTGCTCGGCAAAGTAATGTAAATACTTGTTGATTCCATGACGTCTAAATTGAAAATGACCTTTTATGCTTTGGTACAATATTAGATAAATTGATAAACGGACAGGCGCAAAAACGGATAAACCGACAGAAGGATAAACGAACAGTCGGATAAACAAAACTATTGGTTCTCTAAACTAAGTCCCATTCACCAGTGGCCTCGACCTGTCTTGAGCGGCCTTGACCTGTCTTGAGCGGCTTCGACTGAAAGTACCCCCATTCACAAGCGGCCTCAACCCGTCGTGAGTGTCCTTCACCTCTCATGTAGTAAGTCTGAATGTAGCCGTAATTATATTTGTCCGTAAAACGACATGACTAGTGGTTCTTATTAACGTTAGGTCACAGTTTTTAAGACACACATTGCTTGTTGTGTAGTAAAAGAAGCCCTTAAAAGGGCTTTAACTTTAGTTGGGTGGTGGACTGGTGAAGAGTTCATACTCCTCATCCCAGTCTTCCCGTTGCTCCCACCGCTCTTCGAATTTTAAAACAGATTAAATCTAATTGTAGAGCATTCTCGTCTGGCCATTCCAAGACACATTATAAAAACAATGCGTCTTGGACGCCAAACGATAAAAATTTATGATGAAGTATTCTGTACCAAACAATGACTAATGCTTCACTTTTTTTTTTCCTTACATACCTCTCTTTTCCCCTTATTTCATTGGTCTGTAAAACTGTACTATGATTTGCTTCACCTTCAGTGTCCTTGACCTTCAGTGGTCTTGAGTGACCTCTACATCGAGTGGCCTTGACTTTCAGTGGCCTTCAGTATCCTCTACACACAGCGGCTTTCACCTTCAGTGGCTTTCAGTGTTCTTATACTACTAAATGTCACCGACTGGTTGCCGTCTTTAAACAAATTACAGTTACCTTCACTAGTCATTAAAAGATAGGAACTTCTTTTTAAAATACCCACTCACTCTGTGTTTATGCATTACAGATCTCCTTAGATGCTCTGTTTTATGACATCGCCATAACTCAGATAATTCCTGATCTGCTCTTAAAATAGTTAAACCTGTGTTGATTTTTTTAGCTGTTAGGTTTTTAATGCTAGTATTCCTTAAATATGATAGTGTAACATTTGCAAGTGTGGTTAGTGTATTTTAGAGTATTTTGAGTGTTAACGTTACATAAATTTACAAGGGACAAAATAGGACTGAAAATATCGATGTTTATATGGGCGATAATTGGTAAATGCCCGCGTTGTTATATAAACACTCGGGTCTACACGCGCGCAGGGCCGGGGGGGGGGGGGGGGGGCGAATTGTTACAGTAGATTCAAATAGGTGACATGAAAAGAACATCTTCCGAGATTGAAAATACGTTTCGTAAAGTATCGTAAACTAAGAAATTTTCTTCGAGTCCAAAAGATTTGACAAATGTGCCCGGGTTATAAGCCGAATCACACTTTGGCTGTTTCGAATAAATTCGTAAGAATTGTGGATTTCAGAGGCAAGGGTGCCGGGTGAAAAATGAAAGAATTTATGGAGGAAATATAGAAGAAATATAGCAAAAAACAGCTCATACTCAGAACATAATAGAAATTGGTACTCGTAAAGGCGAAAGCTCTCTATCATTTTTGTTCATTTTCCACAGTTACTTTGTATTCGAAACGCAGAATTTTTGGGCATTTTATTCGGGACGCCAAAGGTGATTTGGCTTATTTATTTACTTTATTTCACATGTACAAATCCTTGACATGCAAGGACACAGTGATACAAACAGGTGAAAACATTTCAGTGTCTGAAAAAGTAACAATATAATACGTTTAAGCACACAAAATTAGCCTCTAAATACTTACAGTAAGAGAGGCGGGGGGGGGGGGGTATTGTATTAGTCCTAGATGACTCTTGCGGTTTTCTTAAGGACAGCAAGATCTTAGTTCCTTTAATAGAAATTGTCATTTAGGTCAGTTTAGCTAAGCTCGGCGCGCGACTCGGGTCAATGGCGTTATTTTAGAAAGAGTGCATCACAAATATGGACGAATTATAAATTACGGCGCACAATTTTTTTGGTCAGATAGCAATTGTGTACTGAGAAAAACATGTTTTCTTGAGACCAGGATATAGGATACCCAATTATCACCCACAACAGCAATGATTCTACAATTGTTAAACCACTCTTTACTCAATTTTGGCAGTTTCGCTGTGGTTCAAAATAAGTCGCCAGGATACCTCTCAATGTGCTTTAAAAAGGCCCACTAGTCAGAACATCGGTGTCCAAAATTTCAAGGCATTCAGGCTAAAAACTCAGGAGGAGATACAATTTTTCAATTCAAAAGCGTGCATTCGCACATGCTTTTAACGTCTGCTATAATTCCTGCTGATGTGAGAAGCTGTGGCTAAAATAAAGAACACTCCTAATAGTTCTCATGCCTTGATTTTCATTTTAACTACTATTTCAACTTTAATCGAATCCAGTCATAGTTGGTAAGCAGGGGATTGACCTTAACTCTGATTGCCTGGACTGGGCGAATGCAGTTGATTAGATCACTCAACGTTATTCAGAATTATCGCACATTGAGTCTGGAGAAGAAGAAGAGTCTCATTTCCTGAAGCAATATCTCTTTTTGCGGAGGCTAGGTGTAAGGGAGGTGGTATTTCTAGAATGGTTTGTAATGTGTGACAATGGCTCCCTTTTTTACTAAACATGGGTACTTTCAATTCATCCGCCATTTGTTTATTTACAACACATAAATATCTTCAGAAGTGAGCTTTTAAATAAAACGCAGGCTTAAACTTGGTACCATACTGCACACTTATTGTGCCAGTAACCATTGCGTTTTCGGCGTGAATAAACAGAAGATATCGCACATTTGTGAATAAATGCATATGACCTACTTCACAATGAATATTTCTATAAGCAGAAATAGGTATTAAGTTCACATATATTCACAATGTCGTCCACTCGCTGGTGTATGATCACATAGCTACAATAAAAATTCCAGAATATTTCCATATCGCTGGTCACCACATATGGCACTCCCCCCCCCCCCCCCCCTCGAAATAAATTTGCTTAACTTAAACAGCCGATATCGTATTCATGTTCCTACTGAAGAATTCTGTGAATTTTCTTCTGCCAAGTAGTTGTAATCTTTCCTCGTTAAAGACGTCACACTCTAATAACAAATGAGCATCATCACAAAGCGTTTTTCAAGTACATAAATTACAATTTAAGTTCACATTATGATCATATTCTGAAACTGTGCAAGGAAAATAATTATTTCCGGTTCTGAAATCGATCATTTTGACAGCAAGTGTATTTGGAAGCTTACTGAAATAGACCTATAAAAAGATGTTTTGAAAATTCCGTGTGCAGTACACTCAAAGACAAGAGCACTCAGTTGATCCTCATTTCTGAACTTAATTGCCTTTTAAGCAATGACTTGTTAAGACATTGTCTTAATTAAAACAAAGAAAAAGCAATCCAAGTATATTCAAATGATTTTTTACATTTTTATCGTCGGAGAACTAAAAAGATTTTATTCTTATCATGGAAACAGTCTAACTTAACTAACATTTTGTATAACATAACATTCAGTTTATGGCAATTTTCATCAGTTATTAATTTAAACCAGTAACTGAGCACTATAATATTAGCAGTTTCAGATATTGGAAGTCGGCCCGCCTCACCTAAAACCAGTGTTTTAGCTTAAGAATATACTTGTAATATTTGAGCTGGACTCTCTTGGCATCCAGACCTCACAACCATACAAAAGTAATGGCCTTAAATCACTGTCAAATAAATCTATTTCTGAATCAAGGTCCAGATTTAATACTCTGGATTTTAATAGTTATACTTATCTTCTTTTGCAAAGCTGTAGTTGTAATTAAATTTCACTCCTAAGTATATAAAGTCATCAACAATTTCAGAACTGAATTATTATATATAAAATGCGATTTATTTCTTAATTTATTTCTGTTAACTATAACCACCTTTTGAAGGGTTAATCCTTTACTACACTATGTATACATAGAATCCAGAGCGTTTTGTAGGTCTTATTCAGATTCCACCATTATTGTGGTGTCGGCGGCATACAGTAAAATGAACAGCTTCAAAATAAATAAATAAAAAATAAAAAAACCTCAGCAGTCTCATAGGATAACAAACAAACAAACAAAACAAAACAAACAAACAAACAAACAAAAAAAAACAAAAAAAAAGCAACGAAATACAGCGGTTTTTCTGTTTTAGTTTTTAATCGAACCGAACCGAAGAACCGCCGGCGGTTTACGGTAAGGGTGCGAACCGTAACACCCCGAATGCTCACTAATCATGTCCGTTGGGGAGCTGGTAGTATGGAATCTGTGCGTTACATAACGAGCAGGGCTGGTAGAAATCATGATTTAAAAAAAAATAGTGATTTTTGTTTTTTTTTATTTAAATCGATTTTTTAATTGAAATCATCATGATAGAAAGAGAACACACTTGACCTTAAAACACGCTTTTTTTGATGGTTTCTACAAGGTTATGTACATGAGTCAGTCAAAAGTGATATTCTGGTGCAAAGCGCTAGTCCAAGGGTATACTCATCATAAATAAAAATTAAAATTGAAAATCAAATATCCAGTGTCACTTTAATAAAATTTGTCCATGTCTCCATTTGTCAGTTCATTTTGATCATCAACTTGTCGATTGAATACAAAAAAGGGGCGTGGGCGGGGTAGAATATAGGTGGGTTCGAAAGGGAAGATTTAGCAAAAAAAGTAAAGCTATCCAGACATGAAAAATAATTAGGAAGGCTACTGGTGGGGCAGTCACCCGGTGGGGCAGTGTGCCGGTGGAGCTGTCATCCGTTCACCTATTAAAGTAGGGCATTTTTTGTTTTTGTTTTTATTTTTTTGTCTTGACCGTAATGTATTTCTCGACGAAACTTTGTAGTGAGCTACGAAATCTGTTCCAAAGCTCGTTTGCTGTAAGGCATTCTATTTTCTACTTTATTTCGCAAATTTATGAATTGTTTAATACTATTGAAGTTCCCTTTCTGTACAAAGTTATTTTCCTTTTCAGGCCAGCCGACTGTGTCGGGTTGGTCTTCCTACATCAGTTAGAAGTGGGGTGAGGGGGCGGGGGTTAGTAGGGGCATCCGTCTTCTGTACGAACGTATGTTCGTGTGTACATATGTAAACTTAAATTGCTTCTGTCTCAGTTGTGATCGGATTCCTTTTCAATTTCGTACGATTGTTCCCAAAATAGGTCTCGCTGTGAAAAATTACAGTTTTGACTATCCGCCACAAATTGGCCAAATCGTGGGCTTTTCAATTTTTTTTGGTAGGCAATATTCAGAATGCTTCTTTTCAAACAATTTTGTGAGGATTCTTCTAAAATTTTGTATAGATGTTCACTGGGAAAGCCTCTAATGAAAAGTCACTTTTTTTGGCGAAAACTGACCAAATAGTGGGGGGGGGGGGATTTTTAAAATTTATTGACAGCTGAGCTAGTTTTCAAAACGCTTTTTCTCCCAATTTTGATTCCTTTCCGATTTTGTACAATTTTTCCTCAGGTTGTTCTCTCTTGAAAAAATTAAAGTGCTTTCATTTTGGCGATCCGCCAAAGCCAAGTTTGAAAATGCTTCTTTTTCCGCGATTTTGATCGGATTACCTTTTGCATGAATGTTCAGTAGGCTGAATTCCCTTAAAAAGTTACTTTTTTGGCGATCCAAAAATGACCAACTTTAATTAACAACAAAATTAAACCCTAAATACATACCAACATACGTAGTTCATCAATGGTTTTTTGTGAAAAATAATTGGAAATTATGCGCAAAACAGCAGTTGAAATAATCTATTTCTTATATATTTTTTTAATATATTACGTTCAATTGATTGGATCTGTCAGAGGCATAGTCCGCCTATTAATGAATTTTTTACTATCCTAATGAGAGTAGCCTTTTCATCGTAAATCACAATCACACAGATAGCACATTGATTTGAATAACTTTTGGCTCAGGTGTTATGCCCTGTGCAACCACAGCCAAAATATTTCGTTTCCAGTGACGCGTGCCCATTTAAATTCAGGGAGTACTCTATGACATACCAAAACCTGTGGAAAATAGGCTCCTCCCACTTATCTAGGAATAAAATAAGTGTATTTCGGTCCTTAAACCTAAAAAACATAAACTCATCTGAATGTTGCTTTGGAAGCAACTCAGGTTGTTGTAGTTGTGATGCATGTGCTGGGTGAATCTGCGTGCCTAACTCCAACAGATGTTTCTGGTCCTTTCAAAGCTGTTTACATTTACGAATTCACATAATATTTTCCACAGCCGTAGCATAAATCTCCCTGCACGGCTCAAGTGAAGTTGCGTCAAAAGATAGAATCTGTCTAGAACTTTCGGATTGTGCTTATCTTTCTCTTGGTATTTTTCTAGAGCACGAAAGGCTGACGTCAGCAAACGATGTATCGGGTGAAGAACAACTTCTTGAATGCAAGAGCTCGTTCGAAGCTTTACTATTTAAGACATCTCTACAGTGAAACTGGCGAGTGGGTACGAATTTACACATCACTCTTTATGAAATACAACACTTATAAAACAAACGGAGGTTTTGCGGCTGTGTGGTGCCAATGATGGGGAATGGGAATATTTATTGTCACTGCTAGATTTGCAAATACCCTATGTCCATCAAAGCTTATGTAATTTTTTTGGTAAGACTGATGTTGTGAAAAAAACATTAATTTCATTTTGTATCGTTTTCTCAAAGATAACCAAGGTGTTACTAAACGTCATGGATGGGAGGCCATTTCATTGCTATAATTTTAACAGTCAACATAAATTGCAAGATTTAAGAACAATTTATACAACAAAGATCAGTATCTGATGTATTAAAACGCGTCGGTTATGAAGTTTGTTTATCATTTCAGCCAAAGTATTACGACACAAAAGTGAGAGAAGCAACAGAGGAGTATTGGAAACCGAAAATCAATGAATTAGATTCAAAAATACACACTCAGGTTAAACACGTACTTCAGCAACCCATTAGTTCTATATAGTCATACCGTGTGTAAACTTAAGTGTCAAACGTAGGCCTGTACTACCTCAAAAAGAGCCCAATTATGACTGTTTTGATTAAGGTCTGTTTTAAGTATTTGATGAAAAGAATTCAAAGTGACTGGTTCAATTCGTCTAAAGCTTTTTCACATCACTAATGCTTATCTGGTATTTTTCTCCGTTCAGGGAAATGTCAAAAATAAGGAGAAGTTCTATGTATTGTCGATGTTTCCATACCCCAGCGGCAAACTGCACATGGGACATGTGCGTGTCTACGCAATCAGTGACGTCATGGCGCGATTCCACAGGGCCTGTGGTAAGTCATGACATGGCGCTGTGGTTGATATGGATAGAATACTCCACTTAGTGTATACAAGTTTTATTTTGCCAAAAAAAGAAAGAACTAGACGAATCCAGCTATGTTTAAAATACGTATACCAATAAATAATGGTATAAAAACTATGTCAAGGAGCAATTAGATATAACTTTAAGTCTCAACGAATAAAACTATGGGCACTGGAGGCTACAGTTTTTTATAGGCTGCTGATGCAAATGATGATGAAATCTCGTGCAGAGGTCTGGCGAGGCATATAACCGCTCAAATATGCTGTTGAAAAAGAGAGATAGAAATTCTTTATTCACACAGTAAAAGAAATTACCAAATATTGTTACGCCTCCACTTGTGTTTTAATGATGATTTAAAAAAAAAACCGAGCGATTTCAATCTGTTTTTAAATAATTTCGGTTGTTTGAAGTTTTGCTAGTACGATTTTTATTGCAGGCATTTACTGTTTGCATGTTCTATGTGTGTGTGTCAGTCTGTTGTGAACAAAATCTGCGTAGGCGTCATGTGTGAAATTCTTGTGTGCGAAATTTCTCAGCCGCTGAAATCTGAAACTTGGTCGGATTGTTGCTCGGTAGGTCCGAAAGATTGTTTCAGATTTTGTCGGGAGTAAAACGAACGACTGTTTTGTTTAATATATAAGCATTATCGTTAAATCTTAGATAATGATATTTACAACTGTTAGATTTAAAAACAGGCTGATTCATTCAAACAATCAATGCCGTAAACAACATGGTTTGCGGCAATGATATAAAAAAACTTGCGTTAAATGTGGCGCATATCCAGTAAAAAACATTTTATATTTCTCAAGATTTGTTAATACACGTAATTATGTAAAGTTAAATAATAAATTGTTGGTGATAAGTACTTAACTTTAAAACTGAGGTATAAACCTTACTGCTGTGAAGGGAGATCTCCAAATGAAGTGCTTTTCAGATATTGATATATAGAGTCGATATTATTGTAATGTTTCGGGTTGTGAAACGGGAATTTTACCACATTTTATCAAACCGAAAACGTGTAATATTTGGAACGACTCCAGATGCCAAGCCGTAAAAAAATCATATTTTTCAGACAGTAGTCTTAACAAGTTTTTCAAAAATCTTCTGGAAATAGACACTCGAATTTAAAGAAAACATGTCTTGTGTGTGTAGTGCAGTCACTACCTAGCACACATTTGGCCGGGCGCATACGTCAGTTCGGCGTTGTCGCGGTATGACGTGGTGGCTTTGCGGACGTTTCTGTAAGAAATGCGACCATCACAGCAAAGTCCTTCCCATGTCGTTTCTTGGATTTTTTTTTCTATTCTGTTTTAACACGCTCAAGTAAATACTTGACATCTAAGCATGATGCACCAATACGTTTATTAAAGACACTTTTTCGATATTGAAACCTGAGATGTGCCACCTTATTAAAAAACACAGACAGTAACATTTTCTTGAAAGACCACTCCCAGGTTTGTAGCTTGCAGATCCGGTTGATTGATAGAATACGTATTATTACCATTTTTATGTTACTACTTTTCAGCGTTTGAACTCATCTTTCGAGCAAACGCTCACGGGTCTTTGAAACTCGTAGTTTGGATTAAATCTGAGAAATAAATTTGAGTACAGCGCGGGTAAGAGCTAACACTATGTTTTAGGCAAACACGTCATTCACCCCATGGGTTGGGATGCCTTTGGCCTGCCTGCAGAGAATGCTGCCATAGACCGCGGTAAACATCCACGAGAGTGGACCGTCTCAAATATCGAGAGTATGAAAAAACAGCTTGAAGATTTTTGCTACAGCTTTGAGTATGATCGGGTAAACTATCTCACTTAAAAATTTCAAAAAACTTCAAGTAATTTTAAATTCAATGAACTTGCCGTATCAGCTTCTAGTTGACCAGAAAACATTTGGTTACAATTTAAAAATTACATAAATATTATTGAACGATAAGATAGGATAATGAAGTAAATAGTATATTGTATATTACAGTGTGCGAAATTAACGGTGACCCGATGCACCGAGGCCGAAATTGGCTCGAGTCATCTCAACTTCAGTCCAAATCGCCCGGTTGCCCATCTCAGAGTTTGGAGGTCTAAATATTAAATTTTTTACTACAACATGACGAGCCGAAATTTTTCCGCTAGACTAGGTTTCCCCTGAGAACTATGTATAGGGTATTGTCTGGAAAATATAATGTTGCCTGTTTTCCACATATGCAGTGCTACGTATTACGTATTTTTATGCTCCCATTCTCACTAGTTTAAGAGGACCATTGTGTTTTTGATTTGGCCGTCTGTTCGCCCGAACACAACACGATTTCGCCAGTTCCTATCAACGAATTTCGATGAAAATCGTTTTGAGTGTTCATATGGATGATATGTCGCGTTACCTCAAGAGGTCATTCAAGGTCATCGCTAGACATTCGGACTCGTGATGGGAGGTTTTGTGTATTTGTGAACAAGATTCCGCCGAAGTCTGTGAACAGAGTGTGATGAAACTCACGAGTATTGGTGTTACTGGCTTCGTGCAGTGATTACATTTTGATGACCAGTAGTTGACATTCAGGGTTACCAATGTCCTACGAAATTTAAATTTCAGTACTGTATAGGTCATGTTGAGTTTCTCGCGTTTGAGAGACTTGTGCATCGTGTGAACACGATTGAGGCCAAGTCTGTTAGTATGTTTTAATGAAACTCGATGCGTATTCAAGTGGCCGACTGCTCAGTGGTGACATTTTCACAGCAACACGTGGAATTTGCAGTTGCTATTCAATTTCACAAGCGCCTTGATAACCTGATTCTACTAAAACCCGGGAACAAATTTGCTTAAAAACACTTGTCCATGTGTGGTTGACCTCTAAAGCTGACTGGAATTTGGTGTCATGAGAGGGCATCAGTGGACTTCAGAACTTTCACTTTTAACACGAGTAAAACTTTGAGTATTTATATTGATATTGAGTACTTCAGATCATATCGAGGAGTCATTGAAGCAATACTAGACTTTGAACTTCCAGTGCTAACACTGTTTTTGCCGTTAATGCTGTTACAGTTATCACATTTCTCAGGGTTGATATGACATTCAGTTGAATTATCGGGATCGTCTGGGCACCAATGTTACCAACCAGTCATTTGTAGTCAAAGTACAAAATCATAGGAAAGAAGAGGGAAGTAGAATTAGCGTGTTATTGATTTTAAGTTTATTAATTAATCGTACTTATTTTTTCGGGCCGTCTGATACCTGGTCTCTTTGACTGAGATACCCCCGAAGCCCACCTACGCACTCGGATTCATTTCGCGCACTGTATATTATATTATAAGAAGGGTTCCGTGCACAAACCTGTTATGTTGAGATAACATGTTTGTGCACTGAGGTATATTTGAGTTCCTGGAGTCCAGATCTATCATCTGTAAAGTTTCCACCGATGAAATATGCTTAGAAATGGTCATCAAAACATGTTAAGTCTTGTTTGAAATGAGAAATCGGGTGCACAATAATGACATGCCGAGATAACAGGTCTTTCCATTAAAATTTTGAAATTTTCCCGGTTGCACAATCCTGTTAAGTTGTGTTAACATGTGAATAACATCAGAGATAAAATGTAAACAATGCAGAATTCTCGGGTGCACAAAAATGTTATCCCTTGTTGAAATGTAAATATTTACATATAATACTTCAGCTGCTGATAGGTTTCTGTTAAAAATTATCGCGCATTACACGTGTAACTATGACCTCCTCCGTCATGGTCAAGGTCAAAAACCGGAAGTTGACCATAAACACGTAAACGGTTAGAGAAAGAGCGATTTTGAGCTTATTTTCGACCCTTTGAGCCTAAAAGACGTTATATAAGAGGTACCTCGGTGACCTTGACCTCCTCCGTCATGGTCAAGGTCAAAAACCGGAAGTTGACCATTATCTCGAAAACGGTTAGAGATAGGACGATTTTGAGATTATTTTCGACCCGTTGGGCCTAACAGACGTTATATGAGATGTACCTCGGTGACTTTGGCCTCCTCCGTCATGGTCAAGGTCAACAAGCATGTCCAAGGACATGATCCAGCCGAGTTACCAAACAAGCATTAGAGAAAAACCCTGAAACGAAACTGTTAGGCCATAAAATGAAGAACTTTGTTTCTGAGCGTAACTTTTTCATAATTTTAATTTTGGCGACCTAAGAAACTTTCGATTAAAAATTTATAACTATTTGAAATTGACTGAGAATGGTATGACAATTCAGTTATTTACTACCATTTATTCCAGTTTTTGCCAAACTTCAAAGTTCCGCCATTTCGGCAGCTTTTGGCAAATCGCGAAAAAAATAATAGCCTGGTAGGCGAAACCCTGGGGAACATCCCTGCGTAACATTTAAACGATTGGAGTAAAACTGTAGGAGGAGTAGTATTTTAAAAATGGGTCAAAACGGGCAAAAAAAGTGCCGCCATTTTGTCAGTTTTTCGTCAATCGTCAAAAAAGTGGGCAAGTGGGGGACCACCCAGGGAACATTCCTGCGTAATATCAAAACGATTGGAGCAAAACTGTAGGAGGAGTAGCATTTTAAAGAAACAGTTTAAGATACACACATACATTCAAGCCCCCTATAGTGATACGACTAACCCAGTCCGACCGAGTCGGCTGGGTTAAAAACCGGAAGTTATCTCGAAAACGGTTAGAAAACTGAATTTGATTATTTGTACCCAAAACAGATTACATTATATTTGCTTCGATGTACTCGTTCAAGATAATAATTCGGCAGCTGATAATTATGTCGAAAAACGAAAAATGTGTCTTTGACCAGATATATTGTACCATTGTAAGTGGGTGCCATTGCCGTTGAAGCTAGAAAAGCCAAACTTGGCACATATATAAACGACGATGTGATCTGAGGCACCCGTTTAAAATTTTTGACCTTCACCTTGATGGTCAAGGTCAAATCGCGAAAAACGTTATTTAAGAAAAACAATGATTTATCTCGAAAAGGGTAAGAGATAGAGCAATTTTGACCTCATTTTCGACCTCCACCCCCTATACGACGTTACGTAAGGTATAACTTCCGGTGTCCTTGACCTCCAGGTCACTTTCGAGCCCCAAACCGGAAGTTGGCCTTTATCTCGAAAACGGTAAGAGATAGAGCAATCGGTTTCCAGACATCTCCTCCAAGACTGCTGAAGCTGGACCAATCAAACTGGCATATGTATTGAGGGTTATCTGGGGTGGTGCACCTGACAACAATTTTTTACTTTGACCTTACCGGTATAGTTGGCAGTATTTAGGAGGATGTTCTACATTCAGACATGTGAAAATTGTTAACAAAAATAGCAATATCATCTATCTTCCGTTTTAAGTTATCATTCCAAGTGGGGTCTAATTCGCTGTGCGAATTTCCGTCTAGTTTTGCATTAAAATTATGTTGGATAAACCGACGTAAAATGATCCTTCCTACAATGTCGGCTTAGAGGGTTCCACTGCATTAGAATTAACTATAAGAATGAACTGTTTGTCGGTCCTTGATTCTGGTCAGTGATGAGAGGGGGAGGGGGGTGTACGCATTAAAACTCCTGGAAACAAATAAAACAAGCCATCGTCGAAGGCGCAGACCCCAACCGGACACAACAATATATATATATTCACTGTGCAAGGTTGTATATGCCTAGGGTAAATAGTTTCGGAGAACTTGCGTGGAAACAAAACAGCAGCCAAAGTGTGACAGCCGGACCGACAGACAGACAGAGGGCAATCCTATAGACCCCCTGCCCCGGGCTCGTCCGGTTCGGGTCTAAAAATTTACATAAACTTGTTTGGTTGCGATGGAGATTAGGGGGTTGTAGTGAAATAACGTTAATATAGAGTAAATGTGATTATTTTCTCAAAATATGATTTTTAACGTGTTTTCCAGTAACTGAAAATCATTATTTTTATCATTTGTGGGGCGACTCACGTAAAACAGCGTTACTTTCGGTCATGCATACAAATATGTATGTGTTTGCACCCTAAGTAAAACCGACTTTTTACATGTTATCTGGACATTTGTTTACATGTTAAGTCGGAATAACAGGATTGTGTACCCTAAACGACATTTTCACTGTGAATGCTATGCCGTAATACCATGTTGATTTTTTAAGTTTTTCTTAGTTTTCTGGCACATTTACACATAAAAATTGCATTTTTATAGCTTATCGTGTTTCTCAAGCAGCGACGAATCTGGAGATACCTCATTTATTAAAATCGGTCAGACAGTAACAATCACAGACTTAAAATTCAGATTTTGCAGTTTTCCGAACTTTAAGAGCGATTTTCTCGAGTGCTGTTAACCCTACATAACAGGTTTGTGCACGGAACCCTTCAAATTTAATTAAGTCCAGTGACATTATAGAAAAGTATTGTTGAGTACAGTTTTAAAAACAAGCATAATAAAATAGCATTTTTTAATGCCGGTTTATTGCTGTTTGTACATCAATGAAACAAATTATTTGTAACCAAAAAAATTGTAGCCATATATTTTAAGATCCGTATTTAAGATGATAAATTATTTGTCAAAGATTTTAAACATGTATTGCAAAAAAATGTTTCAAGTCTGATATGGACCTATCGTAGCCATATTATATTGTGTGTAAATATGATTGTGACTGCAAAAATTGGGTCCCCTAAACCACACCTTTCCTGTTAGTTTAACGTTGAGAGTATAAAATAAGTCAGTTTAGAAAATTAGGATTTTACAGCCTTTCAAACAAGTCGACTTGGCTATGCCAGTATTTTTGGGTGCACAGCTTGTATGTTTTGGCGTTTCACAAAAATTGGCAAAAATATTGGGAAAAATTTGAAAAATTTAGGAAACAAAAATGTCACTGTTACCACAAATCAGGTCTTTCTTTCTTTTTTTCTTTCTTTCTTTCTTTCTTTCTTTCTTTCTTTCTTTCTTTCTTTCTTTCTTTCTTCCAGCCTTTCTTTCTTTCTTTCTTTCTTCCAGCCTTTCTTTCTTTCTTTCTTTCTTTCTTCCAGCCTTTCTTTCTTTCTTTCGTTCTTTCTTTTCTTTGTTTCTGTCAGCCTTTCTTTGTTTCAGTTTTTCTTTTTTACTTACTTACTTACCAACTTACTTGCTTACTCACTTGATAACTTGCATGCCTACTTACCGACTCAATCATTTACTCACTCACTCTTTTTGGTAGACCGTGTTATAATATTTTGTTGCAGGGATTTTCAACTTGCGATCCCGAATACTACAAATGGACGCAATTCATATTTACGAAAATGTGGGAGCATGGTCTTGTTTATCAAAAAATGGTAACGCATATCAATTAGTTGAAGAAATTGTTTTTATCATCTTTACAAACAAGTTCTTTCTTTGTAGCCCCCAGCCAGGGCTAAGCAGTGATGCGTGAAGTATTATGATATGAAGAAAATAAATATATGAAATAAGAGAAAACAACATCCCTCGCTTCTTATAGCTTTAAATTGGAAATAAAATATTGCCGTTTTTAAAAAGGTGCATTTCTTGGCGCACAGGGCGCGGTGAACTGGGACCCGGTTGACGAGACAGTGCTGGCAGACGAGCAGATCGACGAGGAGGGCTGCTCGTGGCGCTCTGGCGCCAAGGTCGAAAGGCGCTTCCTCAAGCAGTGGTACATCAAAACCAGCGCATATGCCAAGGTAAGTAATCAGCCCCCCCCCTCCCCCCCATCCTTCACGGACTGCAGGGATCACTGTGGTTGGGCCAATGCCATTTCGTTCAAATTATAGGGCGGATTTATTAGGCTAAGGCTAAAATTCTGTATACTGAATGCATTATCAAGCGACCTCCTTGAAATTAATTTAACAAAAATTATACGCTTTACCATCAGAGAGATATTGTGGAGAAACTCCAAGGCAATGTATTATGGAAAAATTTTGTATGAACATTTACGTCTGTGATTCGCGGTGTGCTAGTAAATGCGTAAAATCATCACCAGTCATAAAAATGATCTCTGAAATTCTACTCAGTTCTGGGGCTCTGGCATTTCAGTCGCTGTGGGACGGCCTTGACGAGGTGGATTCGGACTTATGGCATGACGTCATCGATCTGCAGAAGCACTGGATAGGCAAATGCGATGGCGTGAGGTTCGAACTCCAGCTGCTGGATAAAGATCGACTGCTGCTTGATGACCACTTCTCCGTGTTTACGAAGACGCCCGAGGGCATTTATGGAGCTTCGCATATTCTGATATCACCCGATCATTACCTAAATCAAGAAAAATATTATGTTCCTGTGCCAGAAAATTGTGAGTAACAGTCAGTGGTGTGGGCGACCATTGTCTTTTATTATTATTATTATTATTATCATTATTATTATTATTATTATTATTATTATTATTATTATTATTATTATTATTATTATTATTATTATTATTATTATTATGGCTTGTTGGCCCGGCAGACTTTCGTCGATGAGCTCTGCCCATCACTTGTGAGGTGTCCGTCGTCCGTTATGTGTCTGTATACAATTCCTCATAATGTTACTCTTCCTACATTTGAAGTCCGATTCTTTTGAAATTTGGAAGGAGTATTCCTTTGGTAGTCCTCCCTCCAGCTCGGTTATTTTACTACTAACAGTGTATTATTTAAAATAAGAATTTATGAAGCAAATAAGAAATCAGATATTTTTTGTCATGGGTGAACTAACGCATTTTACGACTACGGTAGTCTATTCCGGAATAGACAACCGTCTATTCTGGAATAGACTACCGAAGTTCAAAGTTCTCTGGAATACAACGTTTTAAATTTTTCATACATATTACATTGTAGCATATATTACTTACAGGTTTTATAATATTTAAATTTAAAATTTCACAAAAACGTTTCATTTAGAAGGATTTGAAGGTCGGTAGTCTATTCCGGAATAGACTACCGTAGTCGTAAAATGCGTTAGTTCACCCATGACAAACAATATCTGATTTCTTATTTGCTTCATAAATTCTCATTTTAAATAATACACTGTTTACTGTTCCTACAAATAAATTTAGCTCTGCCTCACATAGAAGCAGTCCATGTGCATGTAATAGGTCCATACTCTATTAATTCTATCTTTCTTTCAGGCAAATTTTCAACGCGGTTTTAGTATTTTAGCTATCGGTTCGGCAAAAACTGGCAAAAATATTAGCAGAAACGGATAGTTTTAAGAGAACTACAAACGATGTAACGTCTTCGCTTTTACGGCTAGGCACAGTGTCCACGGACATTCTTCTTCTTGTTGTTATTGATAATAATATTAATGATCAAAATGAAAACAATAATTGTAATTAGAATAAATAATGACAAATTAACTGTTATAGTTTTATATATATAGTTATTGAGAAATGTAAATAATAACAGCAACTGTTATAACTATAAAAAATGGTCATTACAAATGACATTTTTGGCAGATTTGGAAAAATCTTTTTTCGATCCTAAATCCGCATTGGACGCCTTTATGCCCGAGAGAAAGAGAAAAAGAAGTTTGGAAAGAGAAGGTTGGTTTGATTTTCTTTTATCTTGTCAGCAATAGGCTTTAGAAGCGGAAGATATCTTAGTAATTTCTGAAAAAAAGATAGCTAAAACAGACAGAAAAGAGGACTGAAATAAACTATTGAGTGATGGTAAGAGGAGACAGTAGGATCAGAGGTCATTTGGCCACGGTTCATCTGGCGACGCGTCGTGTAGCCACGATTCAACCGGCCACGGTTTATCTGGCCGCAGTTCATTGGGCCACGGTTCATCTGGCGACGCGTCGTGTGAACACGATTCATCTGGCCGCTGTTTCGTCTGGCCACGATTTATCTGACCACAATTCATCTGGCGACGCGTCGTATGGCCACGGTTCATCTGGCGACTTTTCATCTGGCCACGGTTCATCTGGCTACGGTTCATCTGGTCACGGTTCATCTAGCCACGATTCGTCTGGCCACGGTTCATCTGGCCACGGTTCATCTCGCGACGCGTCGTGTGAACACGATTCATCTGGCCACGGTTTATCTGGCCACGGTTCATCTGGCCACGAATCGTCTGGCCACGGTTCGTCTGGCCACGGTTCATCTGGCCACTGTTAATCTGGGGATGGTTCATCTGGCCACTGTTTATCTGGCCACGGTTCATCTGGGGATGGTTCATCTGGCCACGATTCATCTGGCCACGGTTCATCTGATCATGGTTCATCTGGCCACGGTTCATCTGGCCACTGTTCCTCTGGCCACTGTTCATCTGGCCACAATTCATCTGGCCACGATTCATCTGGCGACTTTTCATCTGGCCACGGTTCATCTGCTCACGGTTCATCTGGCCACTGTTCATCTGGCCACGGTTCATCTGGCCACTGTTCAGCCAGCGACTGTTCAGCTAAATTTGCATTTTACGACAATTCGTCTGAATTTAAAACACATAAATGATGGTTTTAAAATCGAAAAACGTGTTAATGAAAATATTTATATCACAAATATACATGAAACATAGCCTCAGATATCCATCGTTCACTCTGCGCAATCGCTATCATGAGTAATTGCAATTATATGCGTGTGATTATAATGGTCCTGATTGACTTTTTACTCGTGTTCTGCTAGACTAAGAGTGAGATCAAACTGCCTCGGATTAGGCGGTGCCTGCAGAGCTTGATATTTTCATGCATGGAATCTTCCGGCTTTTCTGGCTTTTTTTGCCAAATGGACCACTTTTTTCGACCCCGTTCCCATGTATGTATTTTTGAATGGAGGAGCAGGTTAGAGAATGCGAAAGCCAAGGATTAACATTGAAACTACTACTGCTACCGGTAGTAAGCTCATAGAAAGATCCATCAGTGCATTCGCGTGTCTGATATGAAGTTTTCGTTATGCTTATCAATTTTTAGCGATTTTTAGGAGATGTTCTTGACAGAAAAAAGACACTTTAAATGAATTGTCGGAACCTGCAAATTAAGCTGTGTGATTATAATGTCATTAATTTCATTAGATCAGTTGTCGCTCAAGGAGTCGTTCATTAGATCAGTTGTCGCTGGACGAGTCGTTCATTAGATCAGTTGTCGCTCGAGAAATCATCATTAGATCAGTTGTCGCTGAACGAGTGGTCAGTAGATCAGTTGTCGCTCGAGAAATCATCATTAGATCAGTTGTCGCTGGACAAGTGGTCATTAGATCAGTTGTCGCTCGAGAAATCATCATTAGATTAGTTGTCGCTGAACGAGTGGTCATTAGATCAGTTGTCGCTCGAGAAATCATCATTAGATCAGTTGTCGCTGAACGAGTGGTCATTAGATCAGTTGTCGCTCAAGGAGTCACTCATTAGATCAGTTGTCGCTGGAAGAGTTGTCGTTAGATCAGTTGTCGCTCAAGGAGTCACTCATTAGATCAGTTGTCGCTGGACGAGTCGTCGTTAGATCAGTTGTCGTTCGAGAAATTATCATTAGATCAGTTGTCGCTGGACGAGTGGTCATTAGATCAGTTGTCGCTCGAGAAATCATCATTAGATCAGTTGTCGCTGAACGAGTGGTCATTAGATCAGTTGTCGCTCGAGAAATCATCATTAGATCAGTTGTCGCTGGACGAGTGGTCATTAGATCAGTTGTCGCTCGAGAAATCATCATTAGATCAGTTGTCGCTGGACGAGTCGTCATTAGATCAGTTGTCGCTCAAGGAGTCACTCATTAGATCAGTTGTCGCTGGAAGAGTTGTCGTTAGATCAGTTGTCGCTCAAGGAGTCACTCATTAGATCAGTTGTCGCTGGACGAGTCGTCGTTAGATCAGTTGTCGCTCGAGAAGTTATCATTAGATCAGTTGTCGCTCGAGAAATCATCATTAGATCAGTTGTCGCTGAACGAGTGGTCATTAGATCAGTTGTCGCTCGAGAAATCATCATTAGATCAGTTGTCGCTGAACGAGTCGTCATTAGATCAGTTGTCGCTCGAGAAATCATCATTAGATCAGTTGTCGCTGGACGAGTGGTCATTAGATCAGTTGTCGCTCGAGAAATCATCATTAGATCAGTTGTCGCTCGAGAAATCATCATTAGATCAGTTGTCGCTGGACGAGTTGTCATTAGATCAGTTGTCGCTCGAGAAATCATCATTAGATCAGTTGTTGCTGAACGAGTGGTCAGTAGATCAGTTGTCGCTCGAGAAATCATCATTAGATCAGTTGTCGCTGGACGAGTGGTCATTAGATCAGTTGTCGCTCAAGGAGTCACTCATTAGATCAGTTGTCGCTGGACGAGTCGTCGTTAGATCAGTTGTCGCTCGAGAAATCATCATTAGATCAGTTGTCGCTGGACGAGTCGTCATTAGATCAGTTGTCGCTGAACGAGTTGTCATTAGATCAGTTGTCGCTGGACGAGTCGTCATTAGATCAGTTGTCGCTGGACGAGTTGTCATTAGATCAGTTGTCGCTGGACGAGTCGTCATTAGATCAGTTGTCGCTCGAGAAATCATCATTAGATCAGTTGTCGCTGAACGAGTGGTCAGTAGATCAGTTGTCGCTCGAGAAATCATCATTAGATCAGTTGTCGCTGGACGAGTCGTCATTAGATCAGTTGTCGCTGGACGAGTCGTCATTAGATCAGTTGTCGCTGGACGAGTCGTCATTAGATCAGTTGTCGCTGGACGAGTCGTCATTAGATCAGTTGTCGCTAGACGAGTTGTCATTAGATCAGTCGTCGCTCGAGCAGTCGTCTTTATATTGTCACGTTATGAATTGCCGAAGATTTAGAAGAGGTTGGTGATATTGCTTCCGGAACTGATGTTTGGTTGTTTAAAGAATGTGTCTGTAACTGCCATATCTTATCTCACTTTGGAATTGCATCATATAAAACATGTCAAGATGAGCCAAAGACGTGTGATGCTGTTTCGGCTCAGTTTACCTCTTCCTAATGTATTATGGTATGAATTGTTCTGCTGTTTCAGTTATTCCTTTAAACGTCGTGGCTCAGAATCACTTGAAGGGCAATTATATACCAATATTTGTTCACAAGACGTGGGACTTCGGCGAACATTTGGACTCTCACATAGGCATGCCATGCTTCAGCACAGAAGATTATGACTTTGCGAATGCGCCCGAACGCGAACTGCGCTACACGCCTACAGTGGATCAGTATGGTCTGCTGAAGAACTCGGGCAAATACTCGGGCATGACGTGTGACGAGGCGGCCGAGGGCATCTGCGAGGAGACGCGCAGTTTCGGGAAGGGTGGCTACCCGACCAGCGAGAGGAGCCGTGATTGGTGCATCTCCCGGCAGCGTTATTGGGGCACGCCCATACCCATGATGCATTGCCCGACGTCGGGCACGTTTCCGGTGCCCTATGAGCAACTACCCGTGACGTTGCCGGAAGTGGACAGTTTCCGGGGAGTTGGCGGGAAGTCACCGCTGGCCTCAGCGGGAGAAGACTGGTTGTGCGTTCCGTGTCCAAAAGGCAGGTTTGTGATTTTCTTTTCATGAAAATCCTAAATTTGGAAATCCTCATACTAGACTAAATATCAGTAAATGAGTATGGCATGAGAAAATGGTGTGGAAAGTTTAAACAGAAGCATATTTAGACTGAAGCAGTGCCGACCTACGTGGGATTCCTTGAGGTGCAGGTGTAATCCACTTAGAACGTCGATACTTCTCAGGTATCTGTAAAAGTCTCAGCGTAAAAAAGTATTAACCCCAAAAATAATTATGCAGACAAGAACTGTAATCAGCACCGATTTTTTTTCTGACCGCATTGTCGTGATAAATGGACGAGTGCAGTCCATCGATCGATTACAGCCTTTGAGATAGGAACCCCTGTCCCTCCCTCAGGCACGTGTGTGCTTTGTGCCGTGGCAGGTACTGTCGATGCGGGGGACAGACTGGCAGCTTGTCGTGCTGTGGGGCAGCCGTGAGGGAGACAGATACGATGGACACGTTCGTCGACTCGTCCTGGTACTTCCTGCGCTATCTCAGCCCGCGCTTCCAGGGCGGCCCGTGCGATCCAAACGAAACCTTCAAAAACATGCCCATCGACTTGTACATCGGAGGAAAAGAGCACGGTAGGATGTGGCACAAAGCTGTACAGTGTTGACGTCACGTATGTAGTGTTGAGATATCTTAGTGTATGGTGTTGACGAGTCTAGGCCTTTATGCCCTCTGGCCTTTAGTCCCCGGCCTTTACCCCCACCCCGAGTGCCCTTATCCCTCCCCTAGGTATTTAGCTCCTAACTCCAGGCCTTTACATCCCCCCCGGCCATTACCCCTCTTTCAGCATTCAGTCCTTAGAGGTAATAGTTGTAGTGATTGTAAGAGTGTCGAATTGTACTTCAACATTTCATAGGCAGTATTCTATTCCTACTGTAGTAATTGTCGTTGGAGCCGATAAATATGTTCCCTGTCATGCACGCAGTCAACTGAGGGGTAAATGGGGGGAGGGGGTAAAGACCAGGGGGGTAAAGGCCTGTGTCCAGTGTTGACCTCTCTTGCTGTTTGCTTTAGACATCTCATTGCTGGTGTTGACACCTCACAGTGTTTCATGTTGACATAATCTCATAGTGTAGTGTTGATATTTCATGATGTCGATGTTGACCTATCTTTTTGTGTAGTACTGACATCTCTGCCTTTTGGTGCTGACCTGTCTCGCTGTGATGTTCACATCTCATGTTGACATCTCTTGTCGCCCTGTGATATTCCTTTAGTGGATTTCATTTGGTAAAGAATGCGACGTATATCTTTTTGGTCATTTTTATGCTCCGACCTGACTAAGGTCAGGAGAGGCGTCATGTTTTTGACTGGTTTGTCCGTCCGCCGCCATTCTGTACGTAACGCTAGGATTGTGAACACCATACCTCAAGTTCTACCTAACGGATTTCTTTATATATATTGTTCTAGAGCTGATTAGGGTTTTGGTGACCTTGCATCGTTGTTCAGGGACACAACAGTACTTCGAAATTTTACACGAGATTTCCCATACCATGTGGTTTGTGAACACCATATCTGAAATATCTCTGTCAGTGTGGTATGCAGCTTTTATATATAGTGTTCTAGAGCTGATCAGGTTTAGGGACTTACGTCGCTGTTCAAGGCCACTGCGGGACTTTGAGATTGCACACGGGATTTCCCATGCCCAGTTTTTTTTAGCCTTCATGTGGGAGGCCTAATACGTTAATTATCATTTTTGGAGTTAAAAACAACCATATGGCAGTTCGGTCGGGGGCATCCGTGTTCCAACGGACACATTTCTAGTTTATTTGTACTTTAATATTTGTTGTAAATAAAACGTTTCTTTACTGAAACGCCTTCTCCCTGGCCTTTGATGGTTGCTCATTGCTAAATTAAAACATCTGGGAGTACTTGTAAATAATATAATCATAATATAATAATTAGTTTATAACTCGAGCGTAGCTAGATCGAAATTAAATGTTCATGATGTCGTAAATTAGCCTGCAGTGTACTAAATGACACATTTAAATGTTAATAAGCATTTCCTATTTGACTTTTTACAGCGATTATGCACTTGTATTATGCCCGCTTTTTCTGCCACTTCCTGTACAACATTGGGGTGTTACCTCAAAGGGAGCCATTCAAGAACTTACTGACCCAGGGCATGGTGAAAGGCAAGACTTTCCGTCATGAGGCCACGGGAAGATATGTCCTCCGGGAGGAAGTCGATTTTTCAGGTATTTGTTCATGTAGAGTAGATGGTCGTTATTTCGGGCCCGCCAAATTCGTTCGAATTATCCGGCATTGTGAATAATCCGGGAAAAAAGGCTGAAAAGTACAAAATTGAACCAAACACTTGTGAGTAAAACGGCGAGTGTAACCGCAGAAGGGAGCAGCTTTGACGTAACCCAAGTGCCTTAGGTTTGCAGAGGGCCGTAAAAATACGGTTTACCCCAATCTAAATAGTATTGTTTTCTTAACATGAAATCGAAGATTTAATACTGGCTTGCCTTACCGCTTATTGCTCCCTTTTCTTCATATTTTCCACCCGGATCTTGTCCAGACTAGGCTCTTTCCCGCCTCGTTACCCCTTCCCGTATTCCCCTAACTCGCCCCGATACTTTCCCCCTCTGGTCCTTTCCGGTGTCCCGTGTTGGGTGCAGGTTTTGCAGGCCCAGCTGAGTCCGGGCCGAGTTGAGTCCTTTTACCATACATTCCTTTGTAATGAGGCCAATGTTTCGGAAAGGAGGAGGACTCAATTGGGCCTGGGGTAAATTAACGAGAAAATTAGAAGTGTTTGCTCAAGGGATGTTTACATGCAGTAGTTGTGCAGAACGTTTCCACCCCACATGCGTTGTTAAGACCAGAGGAAACATTCTGTGTGACTTGTGTTAGAAAACTGGGCAAAAAAATCATTGTGAAAGAAACTATTGTGTGTGATTTGTGCCAGAAAACTGAAAAAAAAAATCAATGCCAAAGGCCGGAAGTTTGGGTTAAAAAGGTTAGAAGGAGTGGAGGGGGGTAGAAGGGGAGGGGTGGAGGGGGTAGAAGGTTGGGGTGGAGAGGGGTAGACGGGAGTGGAGGGGGTAGAAGGGGTGGGGTGGAGGGGGGTGGGGTGGGGATGCGGTAGAAGGGGTGGGGAGAGGGGTAGAATGGGTTTAGGGGGGTGTTACTGTTGCACGTTCAGCTTAAGATTCTTCAATTTGAAAAAAAAAATCCTTGTTTAATACGGTCGAATGTATTTAAATGTATGAGATCAGACCAGATAAAATAAAATGTTACTTTCTTTAAAGGACCATTTCACACCATTTATTATTTATGTCAGACGAAAAGGCAATTTGGTTAACAGATAACCACCTACTTAAACAAAAAAACAAAACAAAACAAACAAAAAAAAAAAAAAAAAAGGATCGCGAGACCATATTTAAAATTGGCGACTAGTTTTGTCACCGCTGATATAACGTAGGGATAAGTTTCACGAATGAAACTATAAAAAAAAAGGAATTGAGAAAAAAACATGGAACAAGTGACATAATTGCACAAGTGAAATGCTGATATAATTTGGGAGGATTGTCTAATATGACGGTTCATTCAAATGTTCACCGGGCGTATTGTCGCACCACGCAAAAAGTTGTTACTTTTTATCTGATCCCTTCTGGCCCAAGTGTCATGTATTCGTGCCAATCTCCTCGATATGCATTAGAAAATTGAACTTGGTAAACTTAAGGTAAGATGTTTAAAATTAAATTGACGTGACAAATAACACGATGCTATAGTCCTATATGAACGGGGTGCGCATACCGGAATTGTGTTCCGTTTTTTTTTTTCTCAGGGCATATCCCTAGGGACCAGTCAGGCAACGAGTTAGTGGAGAGCTGGGAGAAAATGAGCAAATCTAAATATAACGGCGTGGACCCGCAGGAAGTGATTGCTAAGTATGGGACGGACACGACACGGCTCTGCATACTCGGCTGTGTGGCGCCCAAATCCGACAGGAACTGGTCCGACGATCGTAAGTTTTGAGCCTTGGCTCATTCCACGGATTGTTTGTTTTTGACAGAACAAAACAAATAATTTTTGCAGTCAGTTTAGGCTCTGGCTGTTAATAGATGAAAAGTTTTGGTGCATGCATTTCTTTTTTTTTTTTTTTTTTGGTATTTATTTTCTGGACGCCTGTATACATGATTGGTTGAATGAAACTTAACTGACAGTATGTGCTTCATGATACTTCTTACCCGTTTGTATTGCACATACGTAGAACGATTGTTGGTGTTATCGTAGACTGACACATAGCAGGCGGTACTGCGGTACCATGCAGCATACAGTGGAGTACTGGAGTTGTGCGACATCAGTATTTGTGCTGTGTTCATGTTGACAGTGTTCCACGGTATTTCTATATGGCAAGGACGGATATGGAAGGCGGTAGCGGCCTTCAGAGAAGCCCAGGCGGCAGAAAAAGTAGACGTGGATCCCGAGCAAGTCAGCTATTTCAATGATCTCATCTTTGATTCCAGGAATTATTTTCTGAAAGAGGTGAACATCTCCATACGTCAGCGTTGTTGAATTTACTATGCGCTTTGAGAGGTCTCCATTGGGGCACGTGCTAAGGATCGAGCCATATAAAACCTTTTTTTAGACTTTCGTCTAAGCTTCTCGGGAAGGCAGAGCGCAACAAGTCTGGGCTCATGGTCGTAGAGGCCCATTTTAGTTTGTGACCTAGGCCCCAGACGTAATTTTTGATAGGCTTTTCGCACGTTCTTTCACTTCATTACATTCATTTCATTACAAACGTAACAGTACCTACATTACATTGTTAAAATGATACTGTTGTGTTTCTCGTTCACAGGTGAACTTCCACCTCACTCAGTCGTTCCTGGTCAGCACGGCTGTATCGCGCTTGCAAGGACTGACCAGCATCCTGCGGAAAGTCCCCACCGTGTACATCCCACACGTGAAGGGCTTTGAGCGAGCACTGAATGACCTTGTCGTCATGGTGTCCGTCTTTGCGCCCATGTTTGGTGCGGAGCTGCGGAGTGGCTTGGGAAAGACCCCTCAAGTGGTAAGTTAAACGAGTGCATTCTGGGCATTTGTAGCTGTGATGTACAGCAGAACCGTATTCTGTTTAGTTTGTCCTTAATTATATATTATGTAAAGAATATCTGTGTGTGTGTGAGTGAGAGTGAGAGGGAAGACGAAGGTGGGTTTATGAGACAGACAGAGAGAGAGAGAGAGAGAGAGAGAGAGAGAGAGAGAGAGAGAGTTTGTGTGTGGGTATGAGGGAAGAGAGGGAGAAAGAAAGAAAGAGCGAAACACAGCAGGCATGTAGTAACTCGGGCGAACGGCGCCTTCAATATTTAGATACTAAATTCACAGCATTGAGGGCACAAAAACAGCAAATGAGGGTAGTGCAAGTGGTTCAAACTGGAGAAAGATTTCGCTGGTATTCTTCATAACGAGATTGGACTTAATGAAACTGTCTTATTCACAGTTTGTCTCGAGACAGTTGTACTTGCTGTTAACCATGTTAGGAATACAGCTTGTCCCCATTTAACAAGTTAACCGGAAGTGTGCAGTACGCAGTTTCGAGATGCCAGTACATTTCAACACTAGCATCAAAAATACTGGGAAAAGTCGAAATATTGGCGCTCCTCGAAATACTTTGCTGAGTCTGAGTGACTATGGGGGGGGGGGGGGTATTCTCAATTCACATCAACAGCGGTTGACACTGTTACAGTAAGAGCCAAATTAAATAAGGCTATTAAAGGTGGGGGCTGCATTCGAGAGCCGCTCACCTGCCGATCAAGAGTGCTCAACTAAAGAACAACCCACTCAAAACCCATGGATTATCTTTATAATGCTCTGTTAAGGAAGAGTGATTATTTCCTCCCGCGCCAGTTGAGCCTAAATTCGAGTGCTCTTAACCTCAAATTGTAGACTGTAATTCCTTTTGTAATGCTGTTGATTCTTGTCGCTCATAATGAGCAATGGTGCTTGTCGGCCTAGCTTGTTCTGCGTGTAAAAGTACATGTGATTTTGAGACTGCAGCAGAGAAAAAAACACACGAGTCACGGGTAACGTCTTGGCGTTAATGTAGTGCTAAAGCTGGTGCGTGTGAATTATGACTGTCGAGGGTAAAAACGAAGAAAACTGGTGTAACACTATTCTTCGAACCTCACGCCGCACCTGCCCCCCCCCCACCCCCCTCCCTCCATGTCGTTGCTAGCCGGGCGTCTGTACTCTTTTCTGTACAACAACATTCTGTTTTGATTTCGCAAAAAACATCTCCATCATTACCGTAGCTGAAAAAAAAAGATGGAAAAAGAAAGTGGAGAAAAAGAGCGAGGAAGCGTAATTACTAATACTCAAAACTAGGGTGCTATGTAATGAAGTCTGCAGTAGGCGGGCTGTTCGTTTGTGTTGTGAGTTATACGCCACGAGGCCAAAGCTCATTCCCATCCATTACTTAGGATAACAAGGAAAATCGAATTACACCATGGCCATATGGCGGGGTCTAAATTTAATTTATTTGGTGTCGAAAAGCTGTCCCCCAGGTGACTTCTTACAGAAGGCGAGTCATAACATTACGTAGAAGGTTTTTTTTTTTCGCAAGTTATCGTGGGAGTTTTTTTTTTTTTGCGGCTTGGTAACAAGCAATGAAACAGCTCACAGCGATATTTCTGAGACTTGGATCCGAGGAGTAGGATCCAGTCACTCTGCATTCTCTAGTTCCTGACCATCCATGACGTCATTAGCTCGAGTTTCTGTAGAAATAATGCTGGAACGGATAGCAAGGGGTCGCTCATGAATGAAACTCGTGAATAATAAAGATACAAGCAAGAAAGCCTTCAAAGCAGGTATAGTCTTGAGGAAAAATCGGACCAACTACCCATGTGACCAAATAACGTCAAACCAAATATCCGGATACAATGTCATTACCGTGCGGGGACGGGGGCATGCCTCATCTGTATATGTGTATATAACTACCTTTCTTCCCGCATGCTACTATCAGCATGGGAAATAAATTCAACAGGCTTCTTATCACTCGCGGGAGTGTACTCCCATATGTCATATATTGCTTCACAAAAAAAAAAAGAAAACAGAACTACTGTCCGCAACGAACACTATGTGGCAGTTCCTCTCAGTAACTCTTGTAGCGTTTTACGCCCCTCGGCGTAGTTCATCAACAGAGCTTGGTTGCGCCTTTGGAACTAAGCGCAATTGCGCTTTGTGCGCTTTTTTGGGGGTTGGCCAAGAACGTCTTGAATGATCTTGGTCACGACCAGAGCCGCATCCTTTCGAAGAGCCACTTTGGTGAAGAATGTAGGGGGCTTGTGGCCTACCAGCTGAAGAAATGCACGATTCCACGTTTCGCACAAGTTGTTGGTGCGATGATGATCCTCGTCAGTTATGTCATGGACATTCCACTTCGCCGGCTCAAGTAGCGGGGCAACGCGGCGGAGAATTGCAGGTAGCGGTTTGTCGTCATCATTCATTGGTGGCGGTCGCACGTGACGAAACGTGCCGGTGACGTAAGTGCGGTCGAAGTAGGAAATGGAATTCCTCCAGCTCGTCAGGGGCGCTGTCCCGAGTAAATGCCATTCCCTCAGCGACTTTGTCGACTGGCAAAACTGCCAAGCCATTTCACATCCCGCAGTACAGGCGCACGTTTTCGGAAGCGCGGTAAGAAGTACTAGCCACAATTTCCTGAACTTTCCGCGACGTGCTCTGTGTTAAGTGGAAGTAACAGCCGTGAACGTTAACGTGTGGACCAAATACCGCAGTAATCGCACTCATCGCTGCCATTTCAAGTCGGTAATGACAGTCGTCGGGTCGGGGTTGAAGCCCAACTCTTGGCATTTTGATTCGATTTCTCTAAGAATCCTCTCGAAAATTGACTGGGCTTTCCAGGGTAAAAATGCATTCACGCAGGAAGCCGCACTTTCACTTTTATTTTGTCTTTTAATGTTATTCCGGAGTAAGGTTTGCTTCTAGTGAAAAAAACTCAAAATATCTTGAATTTGGTCAGTTGTCCGTTTTTTATTCTCCACAGGTAGAACCTGTGGGGAATATATGCGATCGACCTTGTGTCGGTCTGTCGGTCTGTCATCAAGAGTTTCTTAACACGATAACTTAAAAACTACTGCAAGGATTTTAATGAAACTTGGTATGTAGCTTCTATGGGCACTAACAAGGATCGGTATTGTAAATGAGTTAGGTTGGCCCAAGGAAAATCAACCAAATGGACTTTGAAATTTACCAAATCCTGGAAATTATTCAGCATCGGAATGAGTTTGTTAACACAATATCTCAAGAACAACTGCAGGGATTTTAATGAAAATGTACCAACTGGACTTGGAAAATTTCAGCTCTTGATTGACTATTGATGGCCGTGTTTAACTTATGGGGGGCCTATGGGGAATATGTGGGCTATGCACACTGCTCTAGTTTCATTAAGGCGTTGGTCAGTTGTCCGGTTGTCAGTTGTCCATTGGTCAGCTGTCCTACACCCTCCCTTGGTGGTAGTTCTCTCTTGGAAATCACGTGTTTGACGATCCGCCAAAAGAAAAAAAATGGCAGCATTTAAGTTTTCGTGCCATGCTCCAAAATCTCTTGCCACCGGATTTATAGGATTTCTTCTAAAGTGTATAGGAATGTTCTTTTTTGAAACAATTACTTGTTTATGATCCTCCAAAAATTAGCGTAATGTTTCCTTTCGGGGGATCCTTTTTTTCAAAATGGTTCTTCTCCTGCTTGTAATTTTAGTCAAATTGTTTGAACATTTTATAGAAGGGGTCCAAGGTCAGGCCTGTACTGTAAAAATTTCTTCAGGAAAGTCAGATTGGACAAGTGCCTTTGACAAATTGTCATTAACCAGTTTTCCTTTGATACTTGATTAACTAGATCTCAGCTGGCTCATGTTTTATCCATGTTTATATTCCGTCGTTAGCTATCTGATTCCCAAACAGACACTTGCCCACAGACGGCCTCGCCTTTTTGATTTTGTTGTTATGCTCGCATGTGGAGCTTCGACTGTGTTGTATTTTTTTTCTCTTGCTTTCTCCGACGCCTTGAGGTGTTGCGAGTGTGTCACGTTTAAGTGCCATGTTGCGGTGAGACATATTGCCGATATTCACAGTACAGTTTGATCGCGGAAATAGGACCAACTTGCTGGACTACACCCTTTTCTCTGATAATCCTATTTGTTAGACTTTTGAAATAATAGAACCCGCTTTTTGGTTCTGTTTGAAATTGGTTCTTTTTCCATTGTGGTCCCATTTGCTAGGTGATCGGTTCCCGATGACCCACTGTACTTCCATCCTGTGATTACGCGTAGCAACAGGAGCTTCGTCTGTGTCACAGCTTAATTACGAAGCACCAAAGCACCTGTCTTTCTTTTCATCTGTCACTTGTAAGCGTGTTCCTGGTCGGTGAGGCGTGACGTAGCATCTGAAACGTGCCAATTGGGCGATTCCACCGACCGACGTCCTGTTCATTTAAATACGGATACTCACAGCGAGTGTGGCGACGTTTTATTTGTATTATCTATACTGAAAGCATCTTGTTCCTTGAAACCTACTTTGTGATCAGGCAGACTACAGGGAAGGTCGTTTTATGTTGAATTTTTCATTCTGTACCAAATGTACCAATTCCAGTGTGATCGGAGGTAGTTTACATTCTGTTTGATCTCTTCTTGTCGCTGCAGAAGGCAGACGTTCACAGTAAGGCGTAGGCTTTTTAACCCAGTCGACTATAGGGGGCTTGAATGTGTGTGCGTATGTGCGTATGTTAAACTCTTTTTTTAAAATTGGCCAAATGGGGACATTTTTTAATTTTTAACCCGGCCGACTTTGTCGGACTGGGTTATTCTTATCACTATAGGTGGCTTCATGTATATGCATGTAACTTTTTCATTAAAATGCTACTCCTCCTATAGTTTTGCTCCAATCGTTTTGATAATACGCAGGAATGTTCCCTGGGTAGTCCCCCACCTGGCTATTACTTTTTTTGACGATTGATTAAAAACTGACAAAATGGCGGCACTTTTTGTACCCGTTTTGATCCATTTTTAAAATGCTACTCCTCCTACAGTTTTACTCCAATCGTTTAGATGTTAGGCAGGGATGTTCTCCAGGCTATTATTTTTTTCTTTGCGGTTCGCCAAAAACTGCCGAAATGGCGGAACTTTGAAGTTTGGCAAAAACTGGAATAAACGGTAGTAAATAACTGAATTGTCAGACCATTCATTTCTCTGAGGCTTTTTCAAAGTGTTATAATATCGAAAATATTATAATCGAAAGTTTCTTAGGTGCTTCTCCACCTGGACTTTGGATTTTTTCGCAAATGACAAAAAATGCCGAAATGGTGGAATTTTAAAAATTGTGTAAAATTGTGTAAATGTCGGTAAATACGTGAATCGTCAAAAACCCAACCTCTCTAACATCCCTTTTCAGGTAGCTTCCACCCGGGAAAACTCGTTTTTGTGTGTTAAAATCATGAAAAAATTACGTTCAGAAACAAAGTTCTTCATTTTTTGGCCTAAAAGTATTCGTTTCAGAGTTTTTCTCTCTTTACTTGTTTGGTGACTCGGCTGGGTCATGTCCTTGGACATGCTTGTTACTTTGTATTTGACGATAAAGCGATGTCAGAGGCATATTGACTGTTTCAGATCGATGAATGGCCAGTGCTTGATCCAGAATATAGAATCAAAATGCAGGTCCGGGTAAGTAAAAGATATCATTTTGAGGTGGAATAACTTTCCACTGGCATCTGTCGTGAGTTAGAAGTTAGAACTGTTACCCTACATGCAGATTGCGCATGCATATGTGTTGTTGCGTTTGTACTGTGAGCCACTGTGGGGGCTGAGTGCTGTCCGTCTGTTGTATCTAATTGTTTGTGACAGTGAATATCGGGTGATTCTGACCTCTCCAGACAAGAATGTCTCAACCCAGTTTGAGAGCCAGTTTCCTGTAAGTACACATGGAGGGAGGGTCAGCGCCAACGTGTAGAGGGGAGGGAGGGAGGAGGGGGCAGTAATCGCCAATATATATATATATATATATATATATATATATATATATATATATATATATATATATATATATATATATATATACTCTAAATGCAAACACTGCTATACAAATACAATAAGCTTATTTTTAGTGAAAAGTTATTTCCACGTGTATTATGTTAACTTGAAAGTGATTTTATTTTGGCTTAAAAGTGACAAGACGAGATCAGATACACCAGTAACACCGAACAGGAAAATCTTATTATTTTATTTGCTCAGTGTGAACACAAAACTACCGCGGTAAGTATCTCGGGATTAAAGCTTTACTGTAGTATGTACCGCTGTGTGGAACGTTTGGCGGTTCCTCCGCCTACTGACCAGTAAGAATGCAGGTGAATTCAGTGGATTTAGAAAATTAAAGTATCTAGCGCAGCTTTTTTCAGTTTAAAAATTATTGTAAGCTAAAACCAGTTTTTTCACGGTGATTTTTTACATTTGGGACCATAAAAACCACGATCCTGGAGACAAAATTCTGAATTCAGCAAAGGCTGTCGTTAAATTTAATTTCACTGCTGTAGGAGAATAACTGGGCGTTTTGTTATTTATACTTGAATTTTTATTTTATTTATTCCAAATTCTTCGCGAGATTTTCCTCTTATTGTGTTATTATTAGACCCCCGCCGGGAGACTATAGTTTTCGGGTTTGTCTGTCCGTCTGTCGACACCTTTTTTTTGTTAACACACTCAAGCCCACATTTTCGACCGATTGTTAAGATATTCTATATATGGGTAGTACTGGAACGAACATGGATCGGTATTGTAAATGAGCCATGTCGGCCGAAGGACATTGGCCCAGCTGAACTTCACAAATTTTTCCAATCCTTACTCAGTTGAATGAGTTTGTTAACACACTCAAGCCTACATTTCTGGATCGATTGTTGAAATCTTTTACATTTAGGAAGTATTAGAACAAAAAAAAGGTCGGTTTTGTAAATGAACCCTGTCGGACCAAGGACATTGGCCCAGCTGAACTTCAGAAATTTTCACAACCCTTACATACTGGAATGAGTTTGGTAACACACTCAAGCCTACATTTCTGCATCGATTGACAAGCTATCTTAACTATAAGTAGTATTGGAACCAACAAGTGTTGGTATTGTAAATGAGCCATGTCGGCCCAAGGACATTGGCCCAGCTGAACTTCAGAAATTTTCCCAATCGCTACTCATTGGAATGAGTTTGTTAACACACTCAAGCCTACATTTCTGGATCGATTGTTGAAATATTTTACATATAGGAAGTACTGGAAGCAACAAAGGTCTGTATTGTAAACGAGCCCTATCAGCTCAAGGACATTGGCCCAGCTTAACTTCAGAAATTTTCACAACCTTACATACTGGAATGAGTTTGTGAACACACTCAAGCCCACATGAATTGAGTTAAACAAATCAAACATTTCTTAGAATGTTTTATCGCGAGATTTTTTTTATTCCTTTAAGCTTTTAAAATCGTTTGTGGCGGGGGACAGTAATCAGTTTCACTGATGGCTTGTTTCGTTTGTATTACTTCCACCATTACTAGTTGCCGTTATCGATTTGCATTATATTCTACTGATATAAATTACAAGTACCAAGCAGCGCGTTGAGATCAACTGGCGTGAATTTCATTTGCACACTTAACGCGTTGTGATTAACTGTCGTGACGCGCTCTACAAATGTCACCATTCCCTTATAAATAATAAAAAAACCTTTCAGGTTAATTGTGTAAAAGGGCTTGCTCATAACAATAGAATCTTAGATGAAACCTGAAACAACATAAGCTTTTGTAGGTTGTAGGACAAAATGGCAACGGACAAAATTGCCATTTTGCCCGCTTTGCCACTTTGCCATAGTGTCCGCTTGCCATTATGTCCGTTGCCATTATGTCCGCTTGCCATTATGTCCGTTGCCATTTTGTCCGCTGCCATTATGCCCGTTGCCATTTTGTCCGCTGCCATTATGTCCGTTGCCATTTTGTCCGTTTTACATACAAAACCCTCCTCCGGACACTTTTGACAAAATCTCGAAAAAAGCCAAAAAATTTTTCCTTCAGAATACCAAAAATACAAAAATTATTTACAGTGCTATTTATTATTTTATCCTTTTTATTTCGTCCTTTACAAACATGAATGCAGGAGTATTCCACTTAATCTACAGCTAAGTGGGAGTTTCTACCATCATCAAATGTACTAAATGATCAGTTGAATCATAGTTCAAAGTTCAAAGGCGTTTGTGGGAGTAATGTATACACGCGTTATCAGAGGACCTGCCTAAGCCAATAATTTGGGGGGAAATATAGACAATGGGTTATACTCCAATCTCTGTTATGTGTACGGCTTAGTAGATTACTATAAACGGCTTAGGGCGATTGCTTTTAAATTCTGCATATATGTTCATTTGGCTGTCCTGTCGTGAACATTAATTTTTTTGGCGATCCACCAAAATTGTCCAAATGGAGGGAGGAGCGACAATTTATTTCCTCTCTTGTGAAGTTTTTTTTTTCTTTTTTTTGGCCATTTGCCAAAAAATGGCTAAATGAGACAGATTTTTTTTTTAAAATGGAGTAGCGAATTGTTAAAATGATTTTTACACAATTTTGTTTGGATTTGTTTCTGATTTGTTGTTTCCTAGATGGTGCTCTCATGAAAATTTACTTTTTTGTCGTTCCGCTAAAATAGACTAAATCGAGGCATTTAAAATTTTCCAAAGGTTTTTCTTCCACAATTTTGATCGGATTGCCTTCAAATTTTGCATAAATGTTAATCGCTTGGAAAATCACATCAATAGGGGCATCCGCCGTTTGCAGATACATGTTACACGTATGTAAACTTTTACTTAAACTACTTCTTCTGCCTCAGTTTTGATTGGATTCCTTTCAAACTTTGTACGAATGTTCTCTAGGTAGACCTCTCTTGAAAAATTAGCCAAATGAGGGGCAAGGTTTTTGGATGCCAATTTTTAAAATGCTTCTTGCCCCACAATTTGATTCTTTTAAAATTTTGTACGATTTTTGAAAAACCGGGTTTTACAATATCATTGCCACTTTTTGCGAACATAGAAGCCTATCGATATGTGATTCACTAGATTTCAGCTGGTCACAGTGTCCCTAAATATTCTTGCTTTGGTGATTGGCCAAAAAATTGGCTGAAATTTTGGCGAGAGACCAAAATAATTTGGGTAGAGTCTTAGCGAAATCCAGGAAAATAGTCTTGCTATCTTGAAATTTTAGGCAAAGGTACCCGTCTTCAAATTTTGGTAGAAGGTAAGGGACAGAAGTATCCACCAGGCTATTTATGTTTTCCCCGACCAAGGACACTCTATCAACTTTTGCCGCGTGCGAGGTTATTATCCCCGTCAAAGGGAAGGATATCGTATAGTCATGAGTTTGTCGTCTGTTCGTCCGTCTGCCCGCATGCGGTCGGGACTACATCTCCGGTAATATACGTCGGATTGTTATGAAATTTCGCACGGATAGAGCACATATTGAAAGTGTGCGAGGTCGTATTTTAGTTTGTATTAAAAAATGTCAAAAGACAGTATTTTCTTTCGATTATTGGAACGTATTTTCGATGCCATACCCAGGTTATACTCCAGAACTATCAATCGGATTGTTTTGAAAATTTCACACACGGATAAAGCACATCTTGCAGGTATGCAATCTCGGGCTATATCTCCGAAAGTATAGATCGCATTAGGAAAAAATGGCAACGGAAAAAAATGGCAACGGAAATAATGGCAAGTGGAAATAATGGCAACGGAAAAAATGGCAAAGTGGAAAAACGGAAAAAAATGGCAAAATAACAAAATAAAAATTTTATCACATTTGTCAAATTTATTCTTAAGCGTAATATCACGAGCATGTTGCTTATTCTAGACAACGCCCTTAATAAATGTATTGTTGTGATGGCACCCGAACCTCCATTGGATTAGCAATACTGTATACACAGGGTTAATGTTTTGCCTGATGCAGCCCAAATAAATGTTTTGTTACGTTGACACCCTAGCATCCGAAAAATTAACCGCATTGTAAACACATCGAATAAGTTTTACCTGATGCACCTCAAATAGATGTATTGTTACGTTGGCACCCGAGCATCCAAAAGATTAACGGTGCCGCCCACAGGGATTAAGTTTTGCCATTTTTGCTTGCACCCCAAATACCCTGACATCAAGTGGCATTAAGTGGTTTTGATTGGACTTTCTTTGATCCTGAGTAGTCAAGGTAGGCGATTTCTTTGTTTCGACTGAACTTCAGTGAAACCTGCAAAATTTGCCATTTTTTCCTTTTTTCACTTTGCCATTTTTTCCGTTGCCATAATTTCCACTTGCCATATTTTCCGTTGCCATTATTTCCATTGCCATTTTTTCCGTACCCCGACAGAACACATGTGGGCATTGTGCAGCGTCATGTTTTTATTCGCAGTCATGAAATGATCTTTTTTCGGTTATTGGAACTTCTAATATTGGTAAATTTTAGATACAGACAGAGCACATGTTGACTGTGCAACGTCGTAGTTTTCTTCAAATGTAACGTTTTGAAATTAGTAAAACTTCGCCTTTTGATAAAATGTTGTGTGCGTAATTGAACCCGTTGTCGAAGCTGTGTCGCCAAAACTATTCGTCGGAGGTCGTTATCCCCCTCTCCGACTGAGGTGAGTCATCTGTTACACAGCTATTACGAATGCCTTTCTAGTGCTTTTTGGCCGATGGCAATGTACAAAGACAAGACAATATATCATTGCTATAACTACCCCTAGGGTACAGCCCGTTGCCGTGACCTTGAGTGAAAGAGTAAGGGTTGCGATTACAGTTGTAGCTACACTAGATTGCAGGGGGGGGGGGGGGGGATGACGGTTAGCAAAAAAAAAAAATCCAGACCATCTTCAAGACCCGGATAAAAAGATGTAAAATAAGACCTGTCATGACCCCTTCCAGATTCGGATTAAAAATACATCGGTAAAACCTGCCAGTCTTAACCAACTTCCAGACCCGGAAAAAAATGTAACATGCAGTAAAACTGCTGTAGTTACCGGATAAAAAGGGATGCACAGTAAAATTCGTTTTGGCGACCACCTTCCAGGTTGGGATAAAAAAAGACGTACAGTAAAATCTGTTCTAGGGACCACCATCTAGTTTTGTTTATTTTTTTATTTTTGACACTGAATTAGGATTATATTTGCAGAAATGAATCTTTCATTTCATTAATTAAAAAAGGGTAATGACTATTGGGGATTTATGGGTTCAGTCGGGGAATCATTGTTTTTTTTCGTTTACAAGATCAAAAATCTAAATAAGTGTCGATTGAAAATGTGTTATATAAGCCTGTACTCTTATATTTTGTGTGCACTGACCGCTTTTATTATTATTATTATTATTATTATTATTATTATTATTATTATTATTATTATTATTATTATTATTATTATTATTATTATTGTGTAAGAATTAAAACACGTTTTTCAGGATTAGACCATAATCTTAATTATTCCGCAGGGTAGCAGAAACAGGGATTTAGTTATCCAAGAGAAGCGAAGATTTGGGTGACCTATAGTAGTAATTCTAAGGCACGGTTGGAATTTGACCATGGATATTACTTCGATTTTGAATATTACATGCGACATTGTCGTAGGGGTACAAATTTCATTGAAACTTGTGGTGACCTTGAGTCATTATTCAAGGTGATGTTTGGATCCGAATCTTTACCTTCGACATATTTGCAAGGGTGGGCCATAAACACGATTCTGTTTGGAGTTGTGAACGAATTTTAACTCATTGTGACTGTTCATATGGATAACCTCTCGGACTGAAAAGATTTCGGTGACTTCATGGCATTTTTCAAGGTCACGACTTGACTGTGACCTTTACGGTTGCTGCTTGTGTACATCTTACGGTTCTTTTTTTTTATGTAGTTTGACGCTTATATGACTTGTATTATCAACATCTTTTCTGGGAGGCCATTTTCAGTACATTTTCTGATTGCAAATAAATCTTTGCTACAAAATTTTATATGCCGTAACCTTTCTGGAAATTTTCAGACCCGGCCCGGAAATATGCGATTTTAATCAACCAGCAGGGAATGAGAAGCAAGGGTTTTGTTTTCCCTCCTTATCTGAAGAATTCACACGTAAACATGCGGAGGCTCTGCGGCCACCGTCTGCCCTCCTCCTCCTCCTCCCCCGCCCATCTTCCACCCTTTCCCCTGGGTGGATGAGATCGGTAATGAACTGATGTTGTCTTGTTGACATAGACTTGCGCTTTTATGGCCTGCAGACCCGTGACTGATGTTTATATACTCAGTGATGATTACCGCCATAGCATGTAGCAATTCAGTGTTATAGGGGAAAACGTGCGCTACTTACTTTCCTTTCAGCAGCGCACATATCCGAGACAACGCCCCCCTCCCGCGTTTCTCAAGGCGATTCTCGAGAATGTTCATCAAACGGCTGCACAATTATTAATCAGATTTTGTTGTTACTTGTTCTGGCCTTGATCTTAAAAATACTTTAACACCACGAGGAAAATGAAATTGAACATCATTACAGTCGACAACAACACATTTCACAGATGTAAAACAATTACTAAAATCGAAGGGAAAAAAAGAAGAAGAAAAAAATGTATATAAAGCATGTAAATTGAGTAATTTAGGTTTCCAAACTCGCATCTACGATTAACAGTGTAGCACAACTCAGGCGGCAGTGGCCCCGAGAAGGACTCCCCACCAAGCTGCTGAAGCGTCCAGTCCGTAATGGCAGCGCATGTGGCATGCTGATAATAATGCTGACCATTAGTGCTAATGGTGGAGTCCCATCGCACGATTAGAGTTGTGGTGTTACCCGCCCGGCGTGATCACTCTCAGTCAGTTCACGACTCAGGCAGATGCTGAAGTCACTAAGGCCTAAACCCACTGCCCTAAGCAAGGACAAAACGAGAACAAATTTTGCAAAAGCCAAATATTAAACACGTAGCCAAAATTATAATTGGTGTGTCATTCTCTCTCGTTTGCTTTTTCTTCACAGGCGCGCCAATTTTAAAAGAAACATTTTTATGGGTTCGAAGCCATTCTTGAACCAGAACTCGCGAATTGCAATTCAATTGCAGTGCGACTAATCAGGGACCTTGAAAACGCCGGGCATTAAGCGACACATACACACATCTCAGCGTGGCGGCATGAAGCGAAGATCGATCCATTCCATACAGTACTTTCAACAACTTTCAGTAACCCTGTCTAACATGTTTCTGCAGCTTTCTTGCGATCCAACAAGCCTTTTGATACTTGAGTATCCTAATATCGGCTGGACAAAGTCTGCCTGGACATTCTTGTTTTTGTCTCGCACGCCTCCAAATGTTTTTATTTTTATTCGTAAAAAACATATAAAAAGCTTCTTTTTTTTTGTTCAGTAATCTCTAAAAATATGTTAATTTTTGCTAAAACTCGATTGAGAAAATGTCCCAAACTGCGACAAATAATAACCACTAAGTCGATTGTGGTCACATCCTGCCCAGCAGTGACAGAAACGTAGAAGGAACTATGGAGACGATTTTGATTAAAACATCATTTTAAGAAGGTTTTAAGCAGTGAAAATGATGGCCAAACCCAGAAAATGCACTATATTGATCCACAAATAGATTTTCAGTTTTATTCCATAGCTTAGATTTTGCACCCAATTGGAGAAGCATGGAAACACACAATTTTATCTCTTATATTTAAGAAAGTGAAGGTAAAATAACTGTAACCCATTCTGCGTATACTGGTATTTTTATTTCATGATTGCCATTGTTCGTAAAAATGAAACAGTAGTATCAGGGAACATTAAGTACCGGTAGTTAAGTCTTCGACTTGATTTATCTGTAGTTTATTCCGAAATATCCGGACAAAACATATGTGATATTATTTGTTACAGAATTCTTATTTTACATAATAAGGTTATCTATAATTTATGTGAGAATATATTTGTTGAAGAAAAAACATGAAACTAGACCGAAATTCGCACAGCGAATTAGACCCCACTTGGAATGATAACTTAAAACGGAAGGTAGATGATAATGCTATTTGTTAACAATTTTCACATGTCTGAATGTAGAATAGCCTCCTAAATACTACCAACTATACCGATAAGGTCGAGGTCAAAAATTTTTATCAGGTGCACCTCTTCAGATGACCGTCTATTCATGTGTCAAGTTTGGTTGGTCCAGCTTCAGCGGTCTTGGAGGAGATCTCTGGAAACCGATTGCTCTATCTCTTACCGTTTTTTACAGATAAAGACCAACTTCCGGTTTGGGGCTCGAAAGTGACCTGGAGGTCAAGGACACCGGAAGTTTTTACCTTACGTGTCGTCGTATAGGGCGTGGAGGTCGCAAATGAAGTCAAAATCTCTTACCGTTTTCGAGATAAAGGCCAACTTCCGGTTTTGGGCTCGAAAGTGACCTGGAAGTCAAGGACACCGGAAGTTATGTCTTACGTATCGTCGTAATGGGGGGTGGAGGTCGAAAATGACGTCAGAATTGCTGAATCTCTTACCGTTTTTGAGATGAAGGCCAACTTCCGGTTTGGGGCTCGAAAGTGACCTTGAGGTCAAGGACACCGGAAGTTATACCATACGTATCGTGTAGGGGGTCAAAATTGCTCTATCTCTTACCGTTTTCGAATAAAAAAAGTAAAATCACACTTGCGTTTGAACGGATTCGAAAAGCCTTCTGCACTGCTCCTGCTTGCCTTCAGGCACATACTGCCAGTGCCACAATCCACGGGAAGGTTTCTCGGATTAGTGCACACAGTCGTGTGCTTGTGTCATTTATTCCCCACAGGGGGCATATATGCGACCGGCCGTGTGTCGGTCGGTCAGTCTGTCGGTCTGTCATCAACAGCTTGTTAACACGATAACTTAAAAATTGCTGCAAGGATTTTAATGAAACTTGGTATGTGGCTTCTGTGGGAACAAACACAGATCGTTATTGAAAATGGGCCAGGTTCGTCGAAGGAAATTGGACCAGCTGGACTTAGAATATTTCAGCTCTTGATTGACTATTGATTGCCGTGTTTAACCATTTAACCATATAGTTGTATATACTGGTATTTCGTGTATTTCTGTCTTTTGACTTTCTTCCAATGATCATATTTACAGCTTGAGCGCAGGCAGCTGTTTGAAGTCCCAGTCAGCACACCTTTGGACAGACTGGAGAGTCTGACGAGGAGTGATGCACTTGACCTGGCCATGGCGTCACCGAAATGGAAGGAGGCCTTTGGGGACCACCCGATTGATCATGTCGTACTCCACGTGACACCCTTCCATCGTGTCGAGTTATTTGTCGTGTGTAGTGCTCTCATAAAAGAGAAGAAAGCGAAGAAGAAAGCAAAAGCCAGGCAAAATCGGGTGGAGCAACACCCAAGTGATAAGCACGTGTGACAGACTGTGTGTTCGTAGGAAATGTCGCTTTTCTTATCGTTCATGGAATACTCGACCAAACGAATGCCAGGATCCCGCTGTGATGATATGCGCTGTGGCTAATTACGCTTAAATTTGCCGGACATTTGAGACCACTGCTGCCTAATCAATGCTATGCCCTCAATTTCAAACTAAATTCTACAGTTTTATGCTGATGCCCAGTATGACAAGGGCAGTAGTTAGATCAGAAATAAAGCCAGTGTGCCAGTTATCGACCCTTTTAAGCGTATTGTATTTCACACGCTGCCCCCAACTGTTATGTGATATATAAATAAGAAAGATATAAAGGCCAGGGATACTGTCGCCCTGTCTAGTACTAATAATAAGTACTCAAAGTACTCATTCACAAAAAGAATTTATGATTTTTGTGCTACTTTTAAACAAACTACTCTTAATGTGGACACTCAACAAAGTAAAGTAATTAATTAATTCACTTGGTTGAATATTTGGTTAGAAATATATAGTTGTAGTGAAGGATAATAAACTAACATTTTCTGTAACACATTCTAAAAAAATATCACTAGCCTGTGCCGTTTAAAAAAGATTTGCTTAAATTGTTATCTTCAGTATGCCTTCAGTACATGGCTGATTTCGATGTGTGCTTTTCGATTTTGTTGTCAAGCAAATGAAGACTTAGAATAAAAGCTCCAGAAGACTTTGACGAGCTGTCTTTTAATTTATAAAAACCAATTTGTACGTGACGGGATTTTATTTTGTTATCACACAACAGGGGCAGGGGCTGTCCACTATGGGGCACATATAATTCTTCCTATTTTTGTTCGTCACAGCCCTTGAGACCTTTTGGAATTCTATGCAGTTATCTGACACTGTTTATATTGCAGAACACCAGCCGGAAAAAATGTGTTGCAGTGACGTCCCGCATGTCGTCTAAATGTCGTTAAAATCGTAACTAACGAATTCGACACTTTCTACAAGGCGTACGATATCTTGTGTAATTTCTAAATGATGATAAAATCGACTACATGATCGAAGTAAGACATAAGTTGGAATATTATTTGTCGGACATGTTAAGGTAAACATTCCCTTGTTACAACGAAAAAAAAAAAAACATTACAATTATGGAAAAGAGGGCCCTTATTAAGTGCACTTACTGTTTACACTCTCAATTACGTGTTCTGCCAAGCAGTGTTTTCAAAAGAATAGTGTGTTAAAAACAATATCACCTACTTAACACTGAACATGCAGTAATACAATAAATATACATTCAGGTTTCATACGTAGGTTGCCATTAGTACATATGCAGCATTATTTATTTATTTATTTAAAAAAAACTTCATTTTCTACTTGTACTGTTAGCTTACCTGACATTTAGCTGAACAACATTTGGCTTATCCGGTGTAACAGGCTATCTGGGGGGAAGCTGGACTAGGCTATCTTCCCCCCTCTGGGATATTTTGCCCCCTCCATAAAAAACCGAATAAATGAAACAAATACTTAACTGCAACAGAACTTTTAATGGTAAATGATCTTCTGTGCTTGAAAATTATCAAGTTTTTGCGTAATTCAACAGTCATTTACACAATTCACTGCAGTTCACTGCGCTTTTGGTCCAACCAGGTCAATGCCGATTTATTTTCATTTATTTTTATTTATTTTCATTCACTACTTCTTTTCAATATTTCCTCTACTGGTCAAGTAATTAATTTAAAATAAAAATAAAAAAATGAAACGCTCATACCCTTTTGCATACCCTTTTAAACTTCTAAATTCGGAGTAAACTTTTGCCGCAAAATCCATTTCCCTGAGATTGTTTGTACTGTTATGCATTATTGTCGAATACAATTGATCAATCAAAATGGATTATAAAAAGAGATGTGGCTTTATTGCAGTCAACTAAATCCCCCAATAACTGTGAATACAGAGCGAGTATACAGAAGGGTTACCCTTTATGTAAAATACAACTAAAAAAACTTTTATTTTAGGTGAGGGGCAAAATATCCCAGGTGGTGGGGGGGGGGGGGGGGAGTTGAACAGGGGGCAGAATATCCCAGAGGGGGGCAAGATAGCCTAGGCTAGCTTGCCCCCGGGGGGGGGGGGAGCTGTACAGGGGGCAAGATATACTGTTACACCGGGCGATCTGGATCATCGTTGAGATGTCCCAACTTAGTCTAGAATGCCCCGAAAAATATTAATAATTGTTAATAAATTAATTAATAACTCGCCAGGAAATCTCAAACTAGACCTTTACTTCTCATTTCACCTATCTATTACTATAGACTTCCCAAAATCTCTGTGGTCACAGAAAATAAAGTACCGTAGATGTGGCATCTTAAGAAATTGATGAAAACGTTCCGCGTTACTAGATCACAAATGTATTCTTTTCTATTTTCTGGTTTTGTACAGAGATTTCAGAGCACATTTTGTCATAAAATATCACATGAAGCATGTAAGTAATAAAAAAGATATATTTGGATTCTGTGTCATTTTCAGCATAAATTATTTTTAAAAGCAGTTTTGGGTATAAATTGATAAAAATAATTTGTCCATTCGGGGTCGTTATGTCACGGACCGTTATGCACCGGACTCTTTTTTTCTGGACCCCTCATGTCCAAGACCGTTGTGTCCCGCGTCCTTGCGTCTAGATATAAAGTATATCAAATGTATAGTATCTTTTGTGCATTTATAAAACAAGCATGCAGTATTAAAAGCATGAAATAGAAAAAACTGGAATGATATGCGCTGTGGCTAATTGCGCTTAATTTTGCAGGTCATTTGAGACCACTGCTGCCTAATCAATGCCATGCCCTCAGTTTCAAACTAAATTTTACAGTTGCAATAATTTCATGGCATATAACTATATTTTGCTCCCGTTTTTCCTCAAAATCTTGTTCATTACCAAACCATAGCCCATCATAAGATGCGGAGTAGCTCTACTACGTACGACAACCTATAACGGCATTACTTCAAGGAATCCCATTGCAACCCATCCAAATTGGCGGACTCTACCCCGCCGAGTGAAGTGAGCGACTGAACAGCTGCAGCCAGACAAGGACTAACGTTTGCTGTTCTGGTGTGTATTTTTTCACATTTTCACTTAAACTATAAGTGGTTAAGATACTCGAATTGAAATGAAGTAAATCGTTTCATTCACACTGACACTCTGAGAGTACATTTATACACGTAAAATTTTAGATGAAAATGTTGCAAGTAGACAACACTGGCTTTACTAGCCACGCCATGTCATTCCCACTTGCAAACTTCGTTTGCAAATGGGAATAAGTTTGTAGTTTTTCTGGAAATTTCTGCCCTTTTTTTTTTCCTTTTTTTTTTTCTCTTTTTTTTTTCCGTCACGGAGGTTTCCAGAAAACTCCTCCTACACTATTTGACGTAGGACGATGAAATTTGGCACAGTGATAGAGGGTGACGAGATGTCGTCAAATCCGCAAAACTTTTTGACCTTGACCTTGAAGGTCAAGGTCAAATTGAGGTCAAAGTTTTTCTGACCTCAAAGTGGTTTCCAGAAAACTCCTCCTACAGGGTTTGTCGTAAAAAGACAGCATGTGGCAGAGACATAGAGGGTAATGAGTTGTCGTCAAATCCGTAAAATTTTTTGACCTTGCACCTCAGAGGTCAAGGTCAAATTGAGGTCAAAATATTTTTGGAAACACCTATTAATCACGAAAAGTAGCCATAAAGGTGCTCAAATCCCACTGTAAATGCATAAAACGTACCCAGTAAAGGGTAAACTTTCATGACTAACCTTGACCTTGAGGGTCAAGGTCAAAGGTCACGTGATTTCACGCGTCCTTAACGACAGGCCGACTCATCTCGAAAACGGTGAGAGATAGAGCGATTTTGAGCTCATTTTCGACCCTTTGGGCCTAAACAACGTTACATAAGAGGTACCTCGGTGACCTTGACCTTCTGGGTCACGGTCAAGGTCCAAAACCGGAAGTTGACTATAATCTCGAAAACGGTTAGAGATAGAGCGATTTTGAGCTCATTTTCGACCCTTTGGGCCTGAACAACGTTACATAAGAAGTACCTCGGTGACCTTGACCTTCTGGGTCACGATCAAGGTCAAAAACCGGAAGTTGACTATTATCTCGAAAACGGTTAGAGATAGAGCGATTTTGAGGTCATTTTCGACCCTTTGGGCCTAAACAACGTTACATAAGAGGTACCTCGGTGACCTTGACCTTCTGGGTCAAGGTCAAAAACCGGAAGTTGACTATTATCTCGAAAACGGTTAGAGATAGAGCGATTTTGAGCTCATTTTCGACCCTTTGGGCCTAAACAACGCTACATAAGAGGTACCTCGGTGACCTTGACCTTCTGGGTCACGGTCAAGGTCAAAAACCGGAAGTTGACTATTATCTCGAAAACGGTTAGAGATAGAGCGATTTTGAGCTCATTTTCGACCCTTTGGGCCTAAACAACGTTACATAAGAAGTACCTCGGTGACCTTGACCTTCTGGGTCACGGTCAAGGTCCAAAACCGGAAGTTGACTATTATCTCGAGAACGGTTAGAGATAGAGCGATTTTGAGCTCATTTTCGACCCTTTGGGCCTAAACAACGTTACATAAGAGGTACCTCGGTGACCTTGACCTTCTGGGTCACGGTCAAGGTCAAAAACCGGAAGTTGACTATTATCTCGAAAACGGTTAGAGATAGAGCGCTTTTGAGCTCATTTTCGACCCTTTGGGCCTAAACAACGTTACATAAGAGGTACCTCGGTGACCTTGACCTTCTGGGTCACGGTCAAGGTCAAAAACCGGAAGTTGACTATTATCTCGAAAACGGTTAGAGATAGAGCGATTTTGAGCTCATTTTCGACCCTTTGGGCCTAAACAACGTTACATAAGAGGTACCTCGGTGACCTTGACCTTCTGGGTCACGGTCAAGGTCAAAAACCGGAAGTTGACTATTATCTCGAAAACGGTTAGAGATAGAGCGATTTTGAGGTCATTTTCGACGCTTTGGGCCTAAACAACGTTACATAATAGGTACCTCGGTGACCTTGACCTTCTGGGTCACGGTCAAGGTCAAAAACCGGAAGTTGACTATTATCTCGAAAACGGTTAGAGATAGAGCGATTTTGAGCTCATTTTCGACCCTTTGGGCCTAAACAACGCTACATAAGAGGTACCTCGGTGACCTTGACCTTCTGGGTCACGGTCAAGGTCAAAAACCGGAAGTTGACTATTATCTCGAAAACCGTTAGAGATAGAGCGATTTTGAGCTCATTTTCGACCCTTTGGGCCTAAACAACGTTACATAAGAAGTACCTCGGTGACCTTGACCTTCTGAGTCACGGTCAAGGTCCAAAACCGGAAGTTGACTATTATCTCGAAAACGGTTAGAGATAGAGCGCTTTTGAGTTAATTTTCGACCCTTTGGGCCTAAACAACGTTACATAAGAGGTACCTCGGTGACCTTGACCTTCTGGGTCACGGTCAAGGTCAAAAACCGGAAGTTGACTATTATCTCGATAACGGTTAGAGATAGAGCGATTTTGAGGTCATTTTCGACCCTTTGGGCCTAAACAACGTTACATAAGAGGTACCTCGGTGACCTTGACCTTCTGGGTCACGGTCAAGGTCAAAAACCGGAAGTTGACTATTATCTCGAAAACGGTTAGAGATAGAGCGATTTTGAGCTCATTTTCGACCCTTTGGGCCTAAACAACGCTACATAAGAGGTACCTCGGTGACCTTGACCTTCTGGGTCACGGTCAAGGTCAAAAACCGGAAGTTGACTATTATCTCGAAAACGGTTAGAGATAGAGCGAGTTTGAGCTCATTTTCGACCCTTTGGGCCTAAACAACGTTACATAAGAAGTACCTCGGTGACCTTGACCTTCTGGGTCACGGTCAAGGTCCAAAACCGGAAGTTGACTATTATCTCGATAACGGTTAGAGATAGAGCGATTTTGAGCTCATTTTCGACCCTTTGGGCCTAAACAACGTTACATAAGAGGTACCTCGGTGACCTTGACCTTCTGGGTCACGGTCAAGGTCAAAAACCGGAAGTTGACTATTATCTCGAAAACGGTTAGAGATAGAGCGATTTTGAGTTAATTTTCGACCCTTTGGGCCTAAACAACGTTACATAAGAGGTACCTCGGTGACCTTGACCTTCTGGGTCACGATCAAGGTCCAAAACCGGAAGTTGACTATTATCTCGATAACGGTTAGAGATAGAGCGATTTTGAGCTCATTTTCGACCCTTTGGGCCTAAACAACGTTACATAAGAGGTACCTCGGTGACCTTGACCTTCTGGGTCACGGTCAAGGTCAAAAACCGGAAGTTGACTATTATCTCGAAAACGGTTAGAGATAGAGCGATTTTGAGTTAATTTTCGACCCTTTGGGCCTAAACAACGTTACATAAGAGGTGCCTCGGTGATCTTGACCTCCTCCATCATGGTCAAGGTCAAAAACTGCAAGTGGACCAGTATCTCAAAAACGGTTAGAAAACTGAATTTGATTTTTTGTGCCCAAATGAGGTTACATTATATTCACTTCGATGGCCTCGTTCACGATAATAATCCGGAAGCTGACAATTATTTTGAAACACTGAAAAATGTGTCTTTGACCAAATATGTTGTGTCTCTGCCCTTGCAAGTGGGTACTATTTCGCTACGTGTAGCGAAATTCGGTCTAGTTTATCAATGTTACGCGCATGAGAAATATGTAGAAATATACGACATAATACTGTCCTATGTATATTCAGTGCTTAATTATATGTCTCCCCCTAAGGGAGACGAATAGCACTTGGTGTGTCCGACCGCAGTGAGTTCTTATGAAATTAATGAGTCGATTTCTCTCAAAACATACATATGTATTTGGGTACATGTCTAGATGATGCCGTGTTATTTTTTTTTTCGTTCTTTCAAAAATTCTATTTTTGGCAAATTTTTCAGCATAGCGGGGGGGGGGTTCTTGTGCATTTTTTTTTCTCACTTTGACAGGCTATATCTCCAAAACAGTTTGTTGGATAAGCTCAGACGTCGCAAGAAGTTCACACATATAATACAGCTCAAATGTATACTGCAAACTTTTTCTTCATTTCCGTTGAAAATGTATTTTTGGCGAATTTTTAAATCTTGGATTTTTGACTTTTTAGGCCATATTGTTGCGATATCTCCGAAACAGTGTGGTGGCTTAGGATGAAACGTGGCAAGACGAACCCACATATAGTGCAAATGCTTACTGTAAAGTTTTTCTTCATTTCCATTGAAAATGTATTTTTGGCGACTTTTTAAATTTTTCATTTTTAAGTTTTTTTAGCCATATTGTTGCGATATCTCCGAAACAGTTTGTTCGATTAGGCTGAAACGTGGCAAGAAGAACTTACATATAGTTCAAATGTTTACTGCGAAGTTTTTCTTCATTTACTGTAAAAATGTATTTTTGGCGATTTATTTTTTTCACTTTTCGGGCTCGCAAATGTTGTACTTTTACGCAAGGAATTTTTTCCACGTGACTGATTGGGGGCGGGGGAGACATCCGTTTTTGTTTTAACAAAAACACTGGCCAGTTTGGTTAGGTTGTTAGTAGGAACAATCAAGTGTAAATAAATTCTCGCAGGCGAGAAGTCAGAGATATGTGATACAAATATACCAAAGGTGCTAAATAAATGGAATACTAACACTTGTTAAAATAATCAGTATGAATATGAGTCCAAATATAAGACGTCAAGTGGATGAGGACCATAATCAATATTCATAATATAGTTGGTCTTTGAAACTGTCAAAATTGATTTATAAAAGACGAAATTCTGTCAGTGGGAGGGACAGTATGATATCTGTAGTTTGCGGTTTGTGGATGCAACCGCCGTAGATTGAAAGGGGGATGCTGTCGTTAACGTTTTTTACCCCAGCTGGCAAGTTCGGCTAACGTTTTACCAATCGCCAAAAAGAAGATGCGATTTTGACTTTCTTCTTTATTTTTTTTTATCAAAGTTCAGGCATTATTTGGTGAAAATCAAATTAATCCAAAAGTTGTATCGTTAACTAAAATCTTATTTTTGTTGTGATCAACTAACAAATTTTGTTTTGGTACATTTTAATAGATTTTTTTAACTTCTAAAATTTCTGTATTTGTGTTAACAGCTTGGAAAATTGGATGGAGAGCTCTAAATTGTACTAAAATGTGTCTGCATAGTCCTGAATGTAGTTTTCAATTTGTTTCTGATTCATCAAATGGCAGGCTAGGAGAAAACATCCTTTTCCTTTTTAGTGTATTGAGCTATTTTTTAGAACACTGTATATTGATTATATATCAACAGATACACTTGGTTCAAATGGAACTGATATGCGGATAACTAAAGGTCCAATTATTAATTGTAATTTCGTGAATCAATAAAATTTGAGATTGCCAAACAGGCCATCTGGATTGAAGTTCAGATGGTCCCACCCAATTTGATTGAGATAGCCTCAGGCCACCCATACATATCTTAAGAGGTATCTCAAGAGGAACTTGATCTTGCATCTTAAAAACAGTTCGAGGTGGAGCGATGTCGGTCTCATGTCCGACCAAGGGAACCAAGGAGAACTTGACCTTCTGTATCGAAGTCAAGGTGACCTTCTGTGTCGAGGTCAAGGTCGCAAACGGGGAGTTAGCTATTATCTCGAAGAAAAAAAAAACAGTTAAAGATAGAGGATTTTGAGCTCATTTTCGATCCACCGGGCCTACAAATGTAACACTAGAGGTGCCTCGGTAAACTTTGTAGGAGAGGTCCAAGGACCCACCAGAGATTAGACAAATGCTGGTGTTGGGTGACCGAAATTCCCCCGTGCCAGATTACCCCCGGGTTCTCCAGCATGCATATGCTGCGTACTGGAAAACCTGGCGTGACAGAAATCCCCCCCCCCACCCCTAATTTTACACACCATATTTTCCTGCATTTTGAAAAGATAAAAAAAAAAAAAAGAATCTGGGACAAAATGACTCCGCCCAAAATGACTCCGTCCAAAATGCCTCCAAAAACTGCAAGGGGGGACAAAATGACTCCGCCCAAAATGCCCCGAAATATTATTTCGAATTTTTTTTAACTATTTCTGGCAAAGTGCCAGAAAATGTGTTTTGAGTAGACGGGCTTAATCCTGATCACGGGGAGTGTGAGAGGTGTGGCTTCGTTTCCGCAAAGCTGCCAGTAACGGTGTTTTGAGTAGACGCACTTAATCCCCCTGCAGTGCACTGCCGGCCTGAAACGCATGTTAATCCCACTCCGGAGGACTTTGATAAGCGTGGTTTTGTTTCCACAAAGCTGCCAGAAACTGTTTTGAGTAGACACACTGTTTTGAGTAGACACAAGATTTGCGCGGAGAACCACCGAAAAAACGAATTCGCAAGGAGTATGTGGCACTTCAAAGACGACTCAAGACCCTGTGCACAGATCGCGCCGAAGGACGGAGAACTATGGCAGACTTCATCGACGGTATCGGTTACAACGTGCGTTGGATGCCAGTGAACTTGGAAAACCAAGAACTCCAGGGTTGATTTGCCAGCGAGTTAAGAGACACTGTGATTTTTAACTGAGTTGATGAGTAAAGTGAGCCACTGAGTGAGTGAGTTAGAGACACTGTGATTGCTAACTGAGTTGATTAGCTAAATGCGCCAGTGAACTTGGAAAACCAAGAACTCCAGGGTTGATTTGCCAGCGAGTTAAGAGACACTGTGATTTTTAACTGAGTTGATGAGTAAAGTGAGCCACTGAGTGAGTGAGTTAGAGACACTGTGATTGCTAACTGAGTTGATTAGCTAAATGCGCCAGTGAACTTGGAGAAACAAGAACTCTGATTATCAGTTTTGATAAAATGTGAATTAACAAGAGTTGTCTTTTTCATTTATTAAAATAAACCATTCTTCCCTTCACTTTGAAAAAATAAGATTTCGAGGTATTTTGGGCGGAGTCATTTTGTCCCCCCTTGCAGTTTTTGGAGGCATTTTGGGCGGAGTCATTTTGGGCGGAGTCATTTTGGGCGGATACCAAAAAAAAAAACATTTGAAACATGAACATTTTTATCTCTCAGTTCCAAGTACAGGAACAGTTTTCACACGAAAACTATTTGGGAAAGAATTCTACACTGTTCGCTTTGTTTTTGATAAACACTTGCATAGGCTTTAATATATCTCATGCCTTTCACTAGCATTTCAAACCAGTCTACTTCAGAGGCAAATGAAAAATGCACTAAATCACTTGACTTGGCCAAACAGCTGAGATGTGGATTCATCTAAAAATTCTTCGGTTCTGAAAGTATTTCAAATTAACAAATGCTCCTTCTGGGGATTAAAATCTTAAGTGAAAATTAAACCGATTATCGACAGCACCGATTTGAATTTTTTAAAAAAATCTCCGGTGTCGAAAAATGTTTCGTGAATAGATAAATGCTTCTGTGTGGATTAAAGTGTTCAATGGCGTAAAGTACATGTGTGGATTCGTTTAAACATCTCCGGTATCTGAAGTCCTGTGTTTGGGATAACGATTATTAACATTACCCTGGGAAACCGATGCGGGATGCTGCATGAATTGTTTACAAAAGATATTAGCACCTCGCATATTTGTTTACCTTTTGGCCATGCTGAGAAACCCCCTAAAGCCCTCAGGGATTACATACCAATATAATGTGTTATATAGGCAAGGGGGGTTTTCAGACTGGCGAATTCTCGTCACGCTGCACCGGCCTTTGAAATATTTTCAGTGACGATGCATCTACCATGTTTCGGCGACTTTACAAGCCTTTTATATTTGATTAACTGGATCTTGGAGACAATGTCCGTTGAATTTCCTGTTGAAAACCATACCATTTCTCAGACGTACAAAACAACTTGACCACAATTATGGTCTTTTGATACCCATTTAACTAGATCTCAGCTTATCACAATGTCCCTGTACAGTCTTGTTTAAGCTAGAAATCCCTCTCTCCCTCTCTCCCTCCCTACTCTTCTGTTAATTAGTCAGACTAATTTAAACAAATTATATGGGATTCTTTCCACTTTGAGAATTTGTTAGATTTCACAACTGTATTATGTTTCCCCTGCAGAGGATACATTTGTACGTTCTGTAAGTGTGTGTGTGTTTTGGGGTGTTTGCTGATGGATATCCGTATCTACACTTTGTCGTGTCTGCACTGTCTGCCCTGGGTAACGGGGTGAGCGTACATGGTGCCCATGTCCTGACTTGCGTAAAGGAGTTGGTGTTACAGCCAGATTCGTACGCAGGCTGAGGGCAGGCGGTTTACGGTCCCCTGAAAAATGCGAGGGTTTGGGTTACGCTGCATTAAGAGTCGTGTTAGGATTTAGGAACACCCTTTCCAAAAAGTCAGAAATAAAGCGACAGAGCAGGCCGTAGGTGGGGTGAGATAAAAATCAACCCCCGCAGAAACAACAGAACAAGGTCTATAATCACCCTCGAAAGCAAACGCAATCATCTGCATCGTATCTGCTATTGATTTTGTTTAAAAAGCTGTCAGCTGCACAGTCAGGTATTTTTTTAAGTGGCACCCTGTATCTGGGCTGTATCATCGCTGTTTCCTGTACAAACTAGAATCTTTTCACATCTGCATCCTTACCCATGTAGGAGGAAATTTAATGAACTTCACACTTAAAATGAGAACGTAATAATATAGTAATAAAACTGAAAATATTTTTCAATTTTTACAGAGTGATTTTCATCTTTTGCCATTTGAGCTCTATGTTCGAGGTTTTTAGATGCTGTGCCATTAGGAAATTTAGAGCCTACCATATAATGGAAGAATGTTTTGGTATAATATTTTATTTTTATATTATAGCAGCGGCAAAGATGGTCTGATTCAGTGCAGAAACGATACTGAATAACCACAAACTGAGTTTGAAAATTTATCCAGTAAACATTGCCACATTGCATGAACGTTAGTTAGTCGTCCCACCAGCCGCAGGATCAACATCGAGTTTCGATTGTTTATGGAAGTCGAAACAACCTCTACTTTTTGACGTTGAATAGACGTCTATAAGCTGATGTCTAATCAACTCTGCGTAAAGGTTGGAAATGGAAATCGAAACTACGTCTATATGCCAACATTGTACAGACATCAGGAAAGCGATGTTGTACAGACGTCCGAGAAACGAAGATGTTGAGATCTCGGGACAGTAATAACTTAGAATTGCCATTTGACAGCGACGATCACGATGTGGTCACCCTCCATCACGGTACCCAACCCTTGGGTCATTCGGTTACTGCAGGAGGTGTATTAGTTAATTTCATTGGTTTTATTTTCAAAACTGTGTGGGAACAACTTGGGCTTTCCTGAAATTCTCACATATTCCTTATTTCGGTTTATTTACGATTTATCATTCATATCTTTAAAAATATATATATTAAACTCTGTCGCCATTTTCAACTGAATGGTAAAGCCCAGAAAAAGAAAAGGATCTATTTGGCGTCCATTTTAACTTTTAAAATTTGTATCTATGAGCACAAAAATGGAATTACGTGAAAAGTTTTAGTAACAGAGCAAGATGTTAGCTTCATACGTTTATACCCATCATGTATTGAATGGTTGATTTCCATATCCAGGCAATGAGGAATCAGGTGCACACCGTGAACACATTTGACAAATTTGCGGAAATCTGAGACACCGCCAATTTAGAGAGAGAAAAAATGACTGCACTCTTCTCTTTGCTCATAGCAGCTCTGGTTTGGTTAGCTGCAGAGCTATTCTATATATAAAGTGATTGGAGCCTTGCCTTTGATGTCCACAGTAATTTAAACGCATCCTCCCCCACCCTTCCTCTTGTGTTGTGACACTTAGTTCACCATTTTTTTGACACCAATTATTTCCCCCAAGTGACCCATCTATTGGACGGTTATGAATAATCCTGCTTTCTCGTGGTGTTTTTTTTCTTTTGGCTAATGAAACTGTACCAATGCAAGATATATCACGGCTGTAACTACACTTTCGATAATGGTGTAAGTGTAAATGCAGGTCCGTAGGCTGACTTGGGGTAAAAGCTTCCGAATTACTTCAGAGCCGTATCCATATTAATGGGGGGGGGGGGGTTGGATTGCTAAGAATCACAAATGAAGGAGGGGTTAGTGATGTAGTGACCATGTTCCATACCCGTATAAAAATTAGGTACAGTAAAACGTGTTTGTAGAGACCAGATTCTAGGTCCGGATAAAAAAGACATGGCAAGACTTGCTTAAAGTGATCATTTTCCAGAGCCGGTTAAAAGGCAAGTACAGTAAAACCTGTCTGCACTGACACCTTCTAGGCTCGGATAAAAGGGCAATACAGTACAATCTGTCTGTAGTGATCACCTACCCTCCGCAATAAAAAGACGCACAGTAAAATTTATCTGTATTCAGAAACGGATATAAAAAGAATTGTAGTAAAACCTGTATGTGGCGACGACCTCCCCATTCCCGGCAAAAAACGTGCAGGAAAACCATTTTGTGGTGACCATCTTCCACAAAGACCAACAGTAAAAACTGTTTGAAACTTGGGATAATACAAAATTGTCCAAATAAAGCTTTGTAAAAGGAAGCGGGTGTGAAGATTGAGAAGTCGAGGAAGGGAAAAAAACATCTGTTTTTATTTTGTATAGCTAATAAAAAAAATCTTTAACATGTTCAGCTAGACTGCTATTGACGTGCACTTGTCACTTAAGTTGAATAAGATTTTATGTTTATATTGGTTTTACTTTTAGAAAACTAGGAGTAGCATTAGCAGACTTTAAAGAAAGTTCTCTGAAATTTCACAGGGTGAGTGCTATTACAAGGGGGTTCAAAATATATTCGGTTATCTTGATTAAGATTGCACCTAAAATACTCCTAGTGGCAGCAGTAGGATTCAGAGGAAGTTCAATGACTTTTTAGACCGAGGCATATCACATGAAAATACACCTTTTTCTCGGCTATTTTGTGCTCAGAAAACTAAGTGGCAGCCGCAGTCTCTAGATGTAGTTTTTGATGATGAGCAGTGTTACAAGCGATTTATTGAGTGTAGATTTATCCACATTTATGTAGGTATGTGCAGTTAGAACATTCTGCGCGGCAGTCCTTCGTATTTTGTTGAGATGTACCTCTGTCCTGACTATTTTGGACTTTGAGTGGCACTAGCGGCTGCAGGGGAAATGCTTTAATATTTTAGGGTGAACTATATTGCAAGAATTGATAAAATATGCGTTATCTTAATAATTATTGTCGATAGAATAGGCAAAAAAGCTTTCAGAAGAAGTTCTTTTTAAAATTTGAGATGGTGAACGATATTATAAGAGTTCATCAATTATGATTTATCCTGATTATTATTGAGCTTAGAATACCAAGAGTGACACTAACAAATTGCAGAGGAAGTATTTGACATTGCATGGGTACAGAAAATGAAATAGTCCGTATTTTGATTGTTATTATTCATTGCAAGCTTTAGAGAAGTTTTATATAATGTTGATACGATATTACAAGAGTTTATTAATACGCAATTAGAAGACTCGTTATGGCAGCAGAAGACTTCTGAGGAAGCCCTTTTCCTGCCAAAACAATTGCAGCAATTCGTTAGTAATTTCATAAAAATGAAATATATCCTATCAGCCTATAACATATTGTTTAGGCTATAGCCAGACAAACTCAACGCACTTATGCTGCTCTTGAAAGAATCTCTAAAATTACATTTCACAAGTTCTAGCATCAGTATTCATGAGCTGGGATAATTTCCATGGACGATCTTGTTTCTCAATGTTGTCTAATAAACCAAGGCTCATCAAAATGAACAAGTAAAATTCATTACTATAGCTCAGAATTATTATCGAAATGTTGAAAAATAATCATGTAAAAAACCTGCAATGACAAATACATGAGAGATAATTATTGCTAATATGATGAAAGATCTGGGTTTATTGGTAAGGTAGGTTAACAAATGCGGTTAAAAGGTTGCGCACATTAATTAGGCTTTTCCAGCTTTTTCATATTTGACACAAGAGCCACTTAATGTAAAAAGAAATGTATAAGACAGTATCTGAGGAAGAGGTTTGCGTGTTGAGTGCTTTTGTCAATTCTACTGATAATTATGAAAGATAAAGGAAATATGCTGGTCTTCCGAAAGGGTCATGCATAATTGACTGGTAGTTTTAGAGGGCTTGGGTTCTTGAAGAAACGTTTCTGTAAAAGAGAATACCACGCAGTTATCTTATCCCAGATGCATGATTTTACTGGTTTGGTGGAAACAATTAAGTTTTTCGTGCCGCTGGGCTTTCATTTTCATTTATTAGCTGAAATATTCATTGAAACTGCGTTGTTCATAAATAAATAAGAAATGAGACATGACGTAAGCAAATGATCCACTTCTTTTTCCACTAATGGCGACATTGTTTGGATTTAAATAGCCTACAAAGATAGGACATGCCAGCTATAGCACAGAAAATATTGTGGTTACAGGGATGGGAGGTTGGGAGGCCCATCGCTCTCGCGTTTCTCTGTCGTCATTGCGAACTCATGTCGTGCTATGAAAGGTCAAGCGTTGTCAGAGGGTTTTAGTTCTTCACTGAGAAAGTATAAGAAATTTACGTGACTTGCTTTCAAATTATCTTATTGATTTTGTTTGAAAAGAACATTTTTTTCTAAAAAAAAAACAACAAAACAAAACAAAACAAAAAAAAAGAAGAAAAAAACCCTTTCTCTCTCTCTCTCTCTCTCTCTCTCTCTCTCTCTCTCTCTCTCTCTCTCTCTCTTTTCTCTGTTTGTTTGGGCATGTGTGCGTGCGTGTGTGTACGCATGTATGCATACAGGACTGTGAAATCAGTTATCGAATGCGGTGTCTTTATTGAAATACTAGATACCTCCATGCGTTTAAGTGCTCCGTATGAGCCATTGCTCAATGTCCAAGATCTTCTCGAGTATCTCCAAATGCTGTTACGAACTGTATGTGTTGTTTTCTCTCCATGCTCACTGCCAACCCAAGCCACAAGCCTCCGTAAATTTTGTCTTCCGTAAATCTCGGTTTATGTTCTTTGCCTTTCCATCCTGGTTGTGAGCTGAACAGCAAAAGCATTGGCTGCTTCTTTAATTTTTTGCCAAATAATCACAAATTCAGGACAAAAAGTCCCCGGCCATAAGGTCCACGGCCATAAGGTCCCCAAACAAATTCAGGGCCAAAACTTTTCCAAAGTCTTTATTGCTTTTAAGAACAGTGGTATTCATTTTATCCAATTTCAGTGTCAATAAGCGATTGGCATAGACTGACAAAAGTTGAAAACGGCCAAAAAAACCGATATATTGTGCCGTTCATGTAATCCTTAATCCCCAATCCAGGTGTAGATTCACAAGTTTAAATATAATCCCTAATCTTAAACAAATATAGTACTTTTTCATGTAGATGTCTTGTGTCATTCCCTTAATCCTCAAATAAACAGTCCGTGGCTATTTCAATATTTAGTCAGCAAACGGACTGAAAGCATTTAAAAAAATTAGAACTTCTTTCTTGTTAAGCAAAAAAAATAATATTAGAGCTCAAAAACTTATTTCTTATTTATATTTTCACCGGGGACGTTTTAGCCCTGCATTTATTTGGGGACCGTTTAGCTGGAGACCTTATGGCTGGGGATTTTATGGCCGGTGACTTTTTGGGCGGGATCGTAAAGCACATATGACTGAAGATGGGTTTTCTATCAAAACACATATTATAACACGTATTTGGGTAAGGACACATGAAAGGCAGATTCTCTTTGGTCTAAATCCGTCATATTCTTCCAAAAATGTTAATTTTTGAACAGGAATGAAATTGCTATAGGCTCAAATAGTTAATAACCGCACTTCGCAATGAACTATTTCTTCATATCGAGTAGGAACAAAAAATCCTGTTTCTCATCCACTGCCGGGTCACTAAAATTGCAAATAAAAAAGTACTAGGTCGGGTCTAACAATTTCGAGTAAAAAAAAAAAAAAGATCAAAAAGATCAAAAATAAAGATAAAAGAAAGAAACTGGCCGGTCGGGTGCATAAGATTTTAAAGTAAAAGAGAGTTTATCCAAACCCAGAAAAGGTGCTGGAAATAGCCTTTTAGTACAAAAATGTACTGTATACTAAAATTTTGCTCTCCAATGTTCGAACAAGTAACACTTAAAAACTCTTCAGAATGGCAACTTATAAATTGATACTATATGTTTTATGTCACATAATCGTTTTATAAAACCATTAAAGTAAATTTGCAGGGGAGCGGGTGGAGAGGGAACGTAACGGGAATATATTTTTGGGTCAATGCCGATTCGCCTTAATTTTCAAATATAAAAAAGTTAGGCAGCGGTAAGGTCAAAAGATTTTGATAGTAATAAAAAATATGGCCTATCGGCCTGTTAAATTTATTTAAAAATAGAGCAGAGACGCAAGAATATTTTTCTTTCTCACCTAACGTGTCAAGTTTTCTGTGTTTGAAATCTCGAATTTAATAACAAGGATTGCTTCGCCATGTTTTCTCGTTTTATGTTTTATGTTGTTGGGTCTGGGACAACCTTTCGTCTGGATGTCACTGGCGGACAAGTCTCGGCTGCAGGATAACTGCCGCCCCAAAAAGCGAAAGTTAAACACAGATCATGTCTAAAACATTTATTTCACAAATGTTTACCACACAGATATCCACATCATGGCATTCCTTGTTACACAAAAACTCTATTCCGGATCACAATACATCACACGCACTCCACTTACCCTATTTTAATACCACTTTGAAACTTTGTTTGCAACTGGGAATACGTTTGTAGTTATTCTGGAAATTTCTGCCCCTTTTCCTTTATCTCTTATCTTTTTCCTTTAGATGGTTTCAAGAAAACTTCTTCTACACTTTTTGACGGAGGAAGACGAAGTTAGAGGATGACAAGGTCTCGGTGAATCCGCAATTTTTTACCTCAATGGTCAAGGTCAAGGTCAGATTGAAAAAAAAAACTCCTGCATGGCTTTGAGTCAGCGGAACTTCATATTTGGTAAACTCATAAGGTCACGACAAAACCGCAATCATTATTCCCCTTGACCTCAAAGGTCAAGGTCAAAGTGTGGTCAGAATAGTTTTCAAAACGCCCATTTATCATGAAAAGTGGCTAAAAAAGCGCCCAAATCTTAGATTGAATAATAAACTTATTCAGTATCGGGTAATCCTGCATCCTGAATCTTTACTTTGAGGGCCAAGGGCCAAGTTCGCGTGACCTCGTGTACCGTTAACGATAGGGCGGCTTATTTCGAAAACGTTTAGAGATTTTGAGCTCCTGCCGAAATGGCATCACATAAGAGGTATCTCGGTCACGGCCAAGGTCAAAAACAGGAAGCTGACCATTATTTCGAAAAGTTTTAGAGAGTTTGGGCTCATTTTCCATTCTTTGGGCCAAACTGACAACAAAGAAGGAAAGCCTGGGTGACTGACCTTCTCGGTCATAATGTAATCCAAACATTTTCTTTTGTGGTTTCATTCCGGGTTCTATCGGAATTCGGTCTCGTTTCATTTCATTCTCATTATAAAGGCTTAGAGATCACAGCAATTTTTGCATTGTTTTTAAAATAAGTTAATCCTAATTACATTTTTATGATAGACTAATCCATACAAGATGCAAGGCGTGGTGCTTCCAATTCGGCATAATTCCGCGTTAATGGCTGCCAAATACCTAAGAAGATGGCTAAGATGGCTCGGAGTTCCACCAAGCTTTTCCTCTGTCGGACTCTGCAGCAATAGCAAATGTGTACAGCTCCCACTGAAGTCAATCGTTGAAGAGTTTAAGGTTGGGAAAGTGCGATGACAGCTACAGCTGCAGCACTCGTGGAATGATCTAGTATCGAAGGCAGGCACGACAATTCGCAGTAGCAGAAAGTGGTCAGTACAGGAGAGTATACAAGAGACGGAGAGTAGAATAAGATTCCCGGAATTGGTTGGAACAGTGCGAAAGGGTAGTCCATAACTAGAGGAAACAAATAAACCCAGGTGGAAGTAAGCCGATACAAGAGGAAGAAGCAAGAGCAAGAGTGGAGGAGGCGAGGAGAACAAAAGCAGTCGGCATGTCAGCACAAGGCCTGTGGACTCAGTGGGAATCGATCACACCAAAGAAATTGTCGTGGAGCGACATCATAAAGAAAGCACCTATGCTTCTTTCATTCATGCTGAGGAGCGTGTAAGACGTGCTTCCATCTCCGACAAACTTGAAGCTCTGGAAGGTGACAGATGATGACAAGTGCGCACTGCGCAGAGAAAGACCATCTATGGAACACATTCTTTCTGGCGGCAAAGTGGCCCTATCCCAGGGAGGATACCGGTGGAGACATGATACTGGACTGTGGGAAATTGCTGTCATTCTGGACAGAGTGATCAATGCACAAAACAGCCCTGCGGCTCATTAAGTTTGTGAAAGCAGGAGAGAAGAAGCAGCATGCCAGCAAGTGTCAGTCGGGAGTGTTTGCCAAGGCAAATGATTGGATTTGAAGAACCCTCTTGCATTCCTGCAGGAAGTATGTACGACAAATCTCACACCCGATATCGTTACATGGTCCTGCAGCACGAAACAGATCCTGTTAATTGAACTGACAGTCCCGTGGGAATTCCGTGCAGAGGAAGCAAACGAAAGGAAGAGGAAAGACTGAAGAAAGCGGCTATAAGGCGTGGTGCCTACCAGTAGAGATAGGATGCCGCGGTTTCGTATGTAGATCGGTGTGGTCCATGTGCAAGGTTATAGGTCTGCAAGGGAGGGAAAGGAAAGACCCGAGGCGCGAGTGTGAAGATCAGGCTGAGGGAACGTCCTATTGGTTGTGGCTGAAGCGTAATGATAAGACATGGGCACAGCAATGAAACATTAAAGATATACCCAAGGAAGTGAATGACAGTCAAGACCTGAAGAGAGCTGCTTTGCATCCCAGCGCGACGGAGTAGCTAACCGTTGCGGCCCCGCCATGCCGGTCAGTCAGTTAATTCGAGGGGCGAAATTGTGAGAGGCATGGTTCAACTCTGATGATTGGGACGCAAAGTACTGCAGTGACCTCAACAGAGGGTTCTACACACAGCACTGTACATACAACATCATATGAATCGCATCTGGACTTCATATGAACCATAAGTGCAATTTATAAAACATGATTATCGATTAAAAGAACTTTAGTTGCATATTATTTTCAAAAGAAACTAAACCGGAAGATGTCCCTGCGGTGCTTGCTCAAGCGGCAATTATCCCGCACCCGTGTCTGCGTTGTTTTCAGAATTTCACAGAACTTTACGCAGTTCGGAAAGGTCAACAACATCATTGAGGATTCTCCTTACAACCTGGAGACGTAGAAGGCAAAATCTATTTATGAAAAGCTCTTCAGTTGTTTTCAAGCTAATTTTCCAGATTTTTAATCATCTTCTAAATATTATCAAGAATTTCTTTTAACATATTCTCTTTGATATCTATGTTCTATTTTTCATTTGTTACCGGCAGTAATAATGTTGCTTATTGTTACTTCAATGTTTATTGGTCCAAAAATGACATTTATGCTGTAGGAGTGGCCGACGCCGCCCAGTCGCTTTGTGAACAACCAGTGAAAATCATCAGGGTCATTAAGTTTGAAGAGCAAACTTTAAAACAGATCCTCAACTGCAGTTAGTGCAAATTATTTCTTCGGCGGAGTTTTCTGTGTTTTCTCTTGAAGTGAATCACTGTGTTTATAAACCGATGAGCGAAGGCATTTAGTCTCCAGCTATACAACATCTCTTCTCGCCAACAAGCAATGATGCAGTGTCAACCGAGTTTGGTAATAAACAGAGATATCAGTGCAGAAAGACAGGCCTGAAAAAATTAAAATTCATTGAAAAATCTGGAAATATCTCTTTATATAGGAAAAGATTTTCATAAATAGGTTTTGCTTCATAAAAACTATGGCGTTGTATCTTGTAAACTAAGATCTTTTTATCCTTAGCATTGCGTATTTTATAGAATAGATCAGTACTTACATTTACTGGCTTGAAGAAACAAGAACAAGGCCCAAGCATATTAAGGACTATTCAGAAGTTTGGTTATTTTTTTATTTTCCTAACTAGAAAAGAATTAGTTATCCCATTTTATGTGAAATGCTGTTGATTAAGCTACAAACTAAAAATTTCAGATCTCATGTACAGGACGTCACTCATAAGTTTTAGGTATGGTTTGCTTTGAAAAACTATGTTTTCAACATTTTGATGCAAAAATTCAAAAGAAAATTATATCTCAACAGATTTAACCTCACAAGCTTTCTACTATTTCTACTATTTCTACTATTTCCGGTTAAACATGAAATGTGTATTTCAAATTATATGAAATTGGTGAAATTTGTGTACATTCCAAAGAAGCAATTGATGGATCAAGGAACTAGCTAGTCTTTTCCTTCTGACTGTTTGTAATACCATCATTTCATTTGCAGTACGATCAAAGAAAGTGTGGTAATATGTGGAATGCAGTTTTCACATTTATTTGGCAATTATTACTACCGGTGAAATGAAACGTTTTGACCCCCAAACAAATCGACCCCCCGGTCGATTTGTTTTAAAACAAACAGATCCCCCGGTCGATTTGTTTTGGGAAAACCCGCCATAACAAACAGACCTCCCCCATAATAAAATGACCCCCTCCAAATAATCATGTTTAAATATAAAATGGAAGTAAAAAAAGGTGCATCTGGTTTTTAAATACTGTTTAAAGCATTTTCTACCTCTTGATGTAAAAAATGATTATTTTGAGCCTTTGAAATGTCATTATTGAGCTTGGACAGATTTTTTGGTGACTGCATGTTGGTGGTGTTGGAAGTGTTTTCGTGTTTGAAAATGTGGATGTTAGTTGCTAGATAATTGTCATTCGTGGATATAGTTTTTATTTCAATTAAAGAAACCGATAAGGTGGCCATATGTGGAAAGAAATGAAGAAATCAACAAAAATTAAGAGGGTTAAAACATTTCAGGGGGGTCTGTTTGTTTTAAAACAAATCGACCGGGGGGTCTGTTTGTTTTAAAACAAATCGACCGGGGGGTCGATTTATTTTGGGAGTCAAAACGTTTCCTTACACCGGTATCAAGCATTAATTTTTAATTTCAAAACTTTATTAGTATCAAAGAAATTTTTCAACATCTGCAATTATATTTTTGGTACTTCTAAATAAATTCCAAATATCAAAATCATTCTATGATAACTCAAATATATTTGTGATCTCAAAGAAAATAAAGATTTTTGATATTGAAAATAAATTTTTGTACGGAATGCCATTTTTTACCTCTAATGCTAATTTTAAATATCAAAATATAATAAAAGATATCAATAAATCAATGTAGATCTCATTAACTTATATTTTGTTATCAATTTTACAAACTCATCAAATCTTAAGGGAGGCGCACGTTTATGTAAAATTTAACGAATCGTCAATTAAATTTTGGAGGCGAGAAACTGAAGTATGGATATCAAAAATAAGAACACAATTTTCAACTAAAAAAATGGCTTCTTTTTTGGCAAAAAAAAAAAAATAAATAAATAAATAAAAGAAAAGTTTCATTACTTCATTCAGTGAGTGAGGTAAAGCTGCAACCTATCATGGTGGTGAGGTCAAGCTGCACGGCTGCAGGTTGTTTGTGGTGGCGGGGTGTGACCACGCGCTCTCACTACGTGTGTCTATCCCCTACCATGGTGATGACGTAAAGCTACACGCCCGCAGCTTCTGTGTGGTGGCGAGGTGTGGCCACGGGTTCCCACTATGTGTATCGTCACCCCCCCCCCCCCCTCCCTATCATGCATTGTCACGCCGCCCTGGAATGAGAATCCGGGCAGAAAGAATGTCGTATTAAGAAAAGGTCTGATTTTGGTTTTCAGGTGTTGGTTTGTTGTAAGTGTCAGACTGGAGAATACAGAGTCAAAACACGATCCCAACAAATGGATATATGCAGTTTTGTCTCCTGGTACACTGACTGAGACGCAGTATCAGCAAAATCCAGACTCAGTGTCCCGGCATGTCTTGGCCCGCTATGTGATATCTTGCCCCCTTCCCTCCCCACAACCCCCACCCCTTCCGCCACTTACAAGTGGCTTGCCCACAAAACTCAGGGTTCTGCCCATAAGCTCTTGAGAAAACTTAGTAAGGAAAATCACGGGATGTGTGCATTTTAAATATAAACAACAGTACACTCCGGATTATGAAATACAGAACTGTAATATGAACTCTTACGGTGCTGGAATTTTATTTTATGTATTCTTTTTGTACGATGCTGGCCGTATTTACCGCACAAGTTTTAGTGTAGTGAGAAATTAAATATATATAATAAATTCTTGTTAGTTTGTATTAACAGAGGGCCAAGGTAATGATGATAATAATAATAATAATAATAATAATAATAATAATAATAATAATAATAATAATAATAATAATAATAATAATAATAATAATAATAATAATAATAATAATAATAATAATAGTAATAACAATAATAATAATTTCATTCTGGTAAGAATAAAAAAAGCGATTTATAATGACTATTTATTTGCAGTGAGAATCCTCAGCCGCGAGAGAACTCGTGAAACAAAACACAGACTTTCATAGTCTTCGTATTGACATTTGATGCTCGCAGGTGCCAGTCGCGCTCCCAACGTAATACAGTTACTCACCCAATAACTCGTGTTTGTGAAATCTATTCGACTCTGCAGAAATACTTATATCATGTACAAGACATTTTTACACAAGAGGGTACTGTTGTGTGTGTGTGTGTGTCCGTGTATGTGTGCGTGTCCGTATGTGTTTGCGTGTGTGTGTGTGTGTGTGTGTGTCCGTGTGTATGTGTGTTTTGCAAGTTGTCCTATGGTTAAAAAGTCGTATAAAAACCAGAGACAGCAACTGCACTATTATGGGGCTTTGGGCAAATATTACTTATTTTGTATGTAGATTAACGTACAAATAAGTGTTAAAAATTAAGAAAATCCGTGTTTTAAAGATTCTGTCTTTTTTTTTTATTAAGCTTGTTCTGGTAAGCTGGAAAGGTACGCCTGTGTAAATTGCGGTTTCAGTACTAATTTAAAAACAGCGCAAACAAATTTAAGATCTTGGTGTGTTCGCATATGTGGGTGGTCTACACAATTCGTTCCGTTTGTCGCACCAGGCTCGCTTGTGATAGTCATGTGACGAAGTCTAACCAGTGAGCAGGGACTTAAAGCATCGATTCACACAATTAGACATATTTTAGCCATTAAAATTTGTTAATTCATTGACGTTAATAAAGTTTCAGTTCTGGGTGTTTTTTTTTCTTGGGCAAGTCGTTTCAGGGGACACTGCTTCCCTTTCCATTTCGCTTCTGCAAAATGTGTCCATCGGGATATCTCCATTCAATTGACGTTTGCAAAAGACCACGGTTAATCGTAGGATTCCATGGGTACACTCTTTTCGCGTCTTCGTGCGCCATACTAGGGCGATCGCCCCATATCAGCCAAGGATACGGTCGTTTTTCAGTCACTATCTCCCATGGGAAAGGTGGTGTCCGTTTCGAAGGGTTGTGTGTTTGTATTGCATGCCATGGCCCATAGTTGCGCTTTTCATTTTGAATAACATGCCATGGCCCATAGTTGCGCTTTTCATTTTGAATAACATGCCAGGGTCCATAGTTGCGCTTTTGTTCATTTTCCATGACTTGCCACGGTCCATAATTACGTTTGTCACCAGTTTGAACAACTTCCCACGGACCGTAATTGCGCTTGCTATCTGCATATAAATCCTGTAGATCCAGATCCTCATATGAGCGTTTGCCTACCCCCGTGTCGACTGCGAAAGCACATTCTGCGCCCACCCATTTTGAAGGGCACAAGCAGACACAAAACCGTCCAGATTTTGTCCAAGTTTTCCGAGGACCTTTTCCACCGTGCAGGCATCGAGGCATGTTGTCATAACCATTGCAGGGGAATGGGTATGGTCTCATTCCAGTTCGTTTTTCTTGGGAAATTATATCATGTGCCGGCAGCGCGTCTGAAAGAAGAATTGATTTAAATTATATTTAAATGTAAACTAGAGCTACAGGTACACATAAGTGCACACCTATATGATACAGGAAAGCAATGTCTTCTCCCACTTAAGCAACATGGCTGTAAGCATAAGATACACGTAATCAACGCAGTGGCCAAGGAGACCTTTCTTCGGTTTGTTTGGAAAAACGCTTTTATTGATTGATTTTTTTTTTTCAAATATTTTGGTCATGGTGACATTATGTGTAGCGAAGTTCAAGATCTTAAAAGCTTTGAAGATTTTGCGCTCCCGAGTGTAATTTTCGCTACTCTGTAGGAAATCAGTCTAGCTTCTGGCCTGTTTTTACACAATGCGTTTTTATCTGCACATTGAATCCTCTTCGTAGTGGTCATTTTTCAAGTCAATGTCAATACATTACGGAACGGCTTGAGGCAGAAATATCAGAGGGAACGGCCAGAGGGATCGGGCTGTGGAGAAAGGGTAGGGGAAGGAAATGGGGAGGGTCTTTTTTCGCAAATCTCAGTGTACTTCGCAATATATTGCCGTTTAGGTCCGCCCACTGACCTAGACGGATTTATGAATAAGCCGTCCCTCTGATTTGATTGGTCTAAAATTATCTGTACTCAATGAGGGTAGCTGTTAAGCATTCAGCAACCTCATTCATTTTACTCTCCTCGCGTGTAACACATTTTATATAATTAAGCTAAGAAATAAATTTGTTTAAATTTTGTTGGAATATCTCTATTATTTTGTTTTCTTATATAGTATATTCTGGATACCTCTGGGACGCCTTAAACATTACTGCTGATATTTAAAGTATTTTCCTTTAAACGGGGACGAATATTCGGATAGGTGTTGCTGTGACGTTTTAAACTGGATTCTTTTGTGTCGTCATTAGGATTCTGTTGTTTCGTCACAAGATCAGTTACTACAGTAAATAATTTTAAATAACCCAGGATATCTTGTTACTGACGCTCCGTGCAAACCTTGGATAATTTGTGAACCAGGAGAATTCCAGCTGAACGCGAGTGAGTAATTTTTAAAATTTTACATCTTTTTTGATGTTATGTAACACCGTTTGGGCTTTTCATTTCAATTATCCATTCCAAACAGGAATTCTTTACTTTTTATTGTACAAAACAATTAATATTTTTATAAATATCGGGACTCAGTTTGGACTTCATATTATTTACTTTATTACCTAGAACTCCAAACTAAACTCCCTATTATTACTTTTTACTTGCATCATTATAATAATAACGATTAAGTAATAATAATAATAATAATAATAATGGTAATAATAATAATAATAATAACGGGACTCGGTTTGGATTTCATAATTAATCTTAATATGTACTTTGAACTCCAAGCATGACTCCCTCACTTTTTACTGAAACTTCATTGTTTCACTGGTTCGTTATTAAATTAGCAATAATTGCATTATTTTATTTAAGCTATTTTTTTTTTCTTTTCTTAAGGTTTATCTTAAGTTATTTAGCAATTTTACACTTTTTTCTCCTCTTCCTGTCTTGTCTATAGATATGGCTCCAAAACGAAAGGCATCTAAAGCAACTGCTGCTTCCTCCAAGAAGACAAAAAAAAGATGACATTGTCCAGGAAGTCGTCCAGCAGCTCCAACCAGTAATCGCCCAAGCTATACAGGACGCCATTGCGACACAAACGCCGGTCACAAATCGGGAAACATTAAATCAGGAAGACCAAGACGAGGACCTTGAAGTTTTATTTCGGGATGCGGACGATCCACACCTTGAAGGTGAGCCTATCAATTCAGCCTCCACCCCCAGACAAATTTTGGATCAGTGAATTATATTTTTTCTTTCTTATAAATATGTGTGATGTAATTCTTCTTTATTGTTTTACATCTATCAATTATTGATGTTACGTAATTGGATTGATGTTACGTAATTGTACTGATGTTGCGTAATTGTATTGATGTTAAATAATTGTAAATATATTAATTAAACATTGGCGGTACAAGAAATTTATAAAAATCCCACCTGCGTGTTTTTTTCGTGTTCACAGGACGGCTTGAAATCATAAATTGCCGTTTAGGTCCGCCCACTGACCTAGACGGATTTATGAATAAGCCGTCCCTCTGATTTGATTGGTCTAAAATTATCTGTACTCAATGAGGGTAGCTGTTAAGCATTCAGCAACCTCATTCATTTTACTCTCCTCGCGTGTAACACATTTTATATAATTAAGCTAAGAAATAAATTTGTTTAAATCCCTCCTCCGCCCCATCGCCTCCATATATTGTTTTGTTACGGTGGGGGATTTCAATTTGTTTGACCCCCAGACAAATTTTGGATCAGTGAATTATATTTTTTCTTTCTTATAAATATGTGTGATGTAATTCTTCTTTATTGTTTTACATCTATCAATTATTGATGTTACGTAATTGGATTGATGTTACGTAATTGTACTGATGTTGCGTAATTGTATTGATGTTAAATAATTGTAAATATATTAATTAAACATTGGCGGTACAAGAAATTTATAAAAATCCCACCTGCGTGTTTTTTTCGTGTTCACAGGACGGCTTGAAATCATAAAAAGAAATACATTTTGAAACAAGTATTAAGTTTTGTAAAAGACGCAAAAATTTGCAAAATGTCTACAAGATATTTATATTAAGGTTGACACATAAAAAATCTTAGATCAGCCGATTTCGCCCGACTTCTTATCACACTACTGGGGAGGGAGGGGGCACTTATTCTCTCTGTGTAAGCGTTCTTTCACTCAAAATGCTTCTTCATCTGCAGTTTTGATCGGATTCCTTTGAAATTTTGCAAAAAACATTGCCGGGATAGTCCTCTTTTTTTATTACTCACCAACAGATAGCTAAATAGCCATACATTGTTTTGTTTTTTTTGGTAGTAAATTTTCAAAATGCTTCTTCAGCCACAATTTTGATCGGATTCTTTTCAAATTGTGTGTGAATGTTCACTATTCACTATGTAGTCAATTCGTGAAACATTACCTTTTTGACGATCTTGCAAATCTGTTCAAATGGCGGTGTTTAAAAAAAGTAGCACCCAAATTTCAATACGCTTCTTCACCTTCAATTTTGCTAAGATTACTTTAAAATTGTGTTTAAGTGCTCACTACGAGTTTCTGTCTCAAAAAAAACTTTTTTTGACGATCCGCCAAGAAATCTTTAAGGGGCGGTATTTTTTGGTAGCCAGATTATTTTTGGAATCCTGCAAAATATTGACTAAAAGCGACACTTTAAGCATTTTTTTCAACTAATTTTCAAAATTCATCCTCTTATTCAATTTTGATCGGATCGGTTTCTATTTAATGGGGTATTCACTGGGTGTCCTGTCTGAATGACAAAATGTATAGCACATGGCAGCATTTTAAAACGTTGTTATGATCTAGTTTTTCAAAATGGTTATTCTCTTACATTTGCTTTTAGACAGGTTGCTTTCAGGTTTTACAGGAGTGCCAAGGTTAGACATGTCCTGAATATTAGTTTTTCTTGAAAAAAATTCAAGGTTTTAAAATTCTTCGACCACTTTTCTGGCTATCCTACCAGCCGTTTGATACTTGATTAGCTAGATCTCGGCTGGCCACATTGTCGCTAGACATTCTTGTTTATATGTATAAGTGTTCATGTGTTACACACCTTTTCAAAATATTATTAGGTTCTTTTGATACTAAACACGAACGTTCAACTGGTGGTCAGCTTCCTGATTATTGTTTTTCTTTGCGACCCACAGTAGTGAAACATTGAAATATGGCATTAATGCCCCTGTTTATACGAATTAATCATTATTCAAAATCACTTGTTCATGGTTTATACTGGTAGAAAATTATTTATAGTGCTTGATTGTTTTTCTTTTTCAAAAAGTGGGAGGGCAATCTATGCAACATCTAAATTGGCAAATAAAACCAGTCTTAGAACTCAGTCCTTTCAGATAACACTTGAAATCCATTCCTTTAAGCCACCTTTATCCACTGGAGCTGTGAGTGTATCGTTTTTACCTTTCTGGGGTTTAGATGATCAAACAACTTCAGTCATAATTGTTTGAGTTCGATTTAAACTTGCTTGATCCGTAAAAAAACATAACTTAAAGAGTGAACTAATTCGATGGGTCTCAACTTTTTGGTAGTACAATTTTGCAGTATCCCTACAAAACGCCTAACTTAGGGACAATACGCCTGCCGATCGATGGCCTAACTTTTGCAGTATGCGACAATACGAGCTGCGACGACTGAACTGAATTGTTAAGTGCGACGATTTGTGTTTTTACTCTTTCAAAGGAAAATCTTCGGAGTTCTTCTGTCAATTCAAATCAAAGCAAACCTGAACAAAAGGAAAAATGCTCCGGATCTCAATCATTTCAAGTCAATACCAGGCTAAATACAAGAAGAGCTGCTTCAAAGATTTATATATTCCTACAAGTGCAGAGCGTATACAAAATCCTGTTCCATCACTGCTATTTATCATGAACGATGATCCCCTTTCAAATTCGGCGGGAACTAGAAGCAGCCCTTAATCCGATTGATGCTGCTTTCACGTCAGGGAAGATTATGAAAAGAGGCGGTTTACCAAAAAAAACCGGTGATGAAATGAAGATAATTAGAAACGAATGGAAATTTTGATATTTTGGCCGTCAGCGAATTGTCGCCAGGCGTATTGTCACTAGGCGAATTGTCGCGAGTCGCGTTGTCGCGGAATCGAATTTTACCTGTCAAAGACACCTATCCGCTTTTATTTTATTTTTAACTTTAATCTCAGAACGTAACTTAATATCCCAGCTGAATGTCCTACTCATTTTCAATCCAAACATTGACGTTTTTGTTTAGTTTTCCTATTGCTAAACCTTCAACAACATTTTTATGATAATTTCTGCTAGAATTGTCTTCCATATCGCAGTATTTCAAACCACCCACAACTGAATACGTTGTTTAATACGGTGCAAAATATTTATAATACAGTTTCACCCAATCTATAATTTCGTTTCCGAAATTTGTTGGCTTGAACAATGAAAAACTATTGCCATCATTTTTAAAATATATTTTCGGATTCAGATTTGTACGATCAGTCTCTCAAGCATGTATAGTAGAGGGTCGGTAATCTGAACAAGTCGGAAACACCACAATTTGTTCGGATAAGCCGCTTTTTGATAAAACGATATTTGCTTGAACCTAGGTTCGACCCCAAATTCTGATTTTTGGCATCCTTTCCCAGACCTTCTTTAACAACAGGTCTAGACTGTTTAGAGGTGCTTTTTATGTATTTTCAAGGGTATCCAGACAGAATGTCCACGGACAGAACGTAAACGGACAGAACGTTCACTTCCTAGAATAAAGTGTGCAAATTTTTATTTGAATATTAACAGATAGTTGTTAATGAATGGACGCCATATGACAACGCGTGACTGCGTTGATGAGCAATTTAAAAGACCTTTGAGGAGTTCAACAACCGTTTCTTACATCTTGTGTGACATAACCATTCGTCAATATGGAAATTCATTACCGCCATTGAGCGCGAGGATCGTCAGTGTGTACACTTATTGTGCAGGATGGTCGTGGAGACCCTCCCAAAAAGAGAATCGGAATATACTGCCCTTCAGCACAGCCTGAAGAACGCCTGTCTTGATCGCGCTTCCGGCAGAAAAGGCGTAGAGGAGTTCCTTAGGGGCATCAGGTACAACATTCGGTGGTGTTGTGTTAAACCGCGGGAATTAGTAAGGAGATGAATAATAAGCCAGTACGTCTTGAATGACTTTAAACAGATCAAACAGTTGAAATCAAAGTAGGAAAAGACTGATGTTATTTTATTGCAATTAGTTTGTAGCATATGTAGTACTTGAAGTGCTTACACTTGGGTTGTCATTGAGATTAAATGAGGTTTCATAATTTCTACAAAGTGGACGTTTTGTTCCAGTGTAGACGTTCTGTCCGTGGACGTTCTGTCTGTGGGTGTTCTGTCCAATGATGTCGTGTCCGTGGACGTTCTGTCCCGGATTCATTTTCAAGGTTTAGTTATTTATATTGAAATTATACACACAAGCAATATGAATGTGAACCTAACAATACTTGAAAAAGGGACAATAAAGCTAAACAAAAACTACATCTGGTTTGGGGACATATTTGCTTATCTGATTTTTTGTATAAACATATGATAAATATTGTTGGAGCCAAGTGAGCTATTTTGTTGGAATTTTCAATAATTTGATTTATCCATGCTTGTCTTAACGAGCCTTAATTACAGAAATTCGTTTCATGAAGTTAGCTGGCTTGATTTGTGGTTTGTTTATGTTATTTGAAGATTGTATCTACTACAATTATAACTGAGGAACGTTTCGAAATTTCGTATTAAATCAACTAATGGTAACCATTTTTAAAGTGTAAGTTTTCATCCAGTTTTACGACGATTAGAATGTTGCCTCAGGCTTCTACAGCTTTTCAAGATTTAAAACATATCCAACTTTGCAGACTCGTTCTTAATGATGCAGTTGCATGATACATGATTAAAAGGTATATAATAACTGTTTTTTCATTTTTTCAAATGTTACACAAAAGTTTACACATCGGTTCAAAAGCTATAACTTTTCCATGCAGTGTCAGAACAAAAGCAAACCGTCATCAGATTGCTGATAACTGTTTTTTATTATGCAGGAATAAGGCTGTGAAAAAGTGGCTGAATCTTTGGATGGTCTTCTTTCGATTGTTATTTGTGTTTATGTCATGATGAAAATTTCACTACTAGATTTTCAAAGCTCTAGCTCAAGGATTAGTTTTCCAACTATTTTTTTTCTACGAGGCCTATATTTTTATGCCATACCATTAGCAATGTTTCGTTACTATTCCAATATTTCATTGCCATATAAGAATGTTTATTTCGTACTGAAATAATATTGACTTTAAGTTAGGAATAAAACAGCATTTGGACAAGAATACGAACAAAAGTTAAAGGATTTGTAAATAACACACAAATTTGTTAACCGTGTAACTCGTCTGTCATCTGATGAAGGATTGAGATTTTCAAATTAACATTAACAACTGCAATAAGTTTGGTATATATGTTTAAATTGCGTTGTCTAGTGGACATAACGATATGGTTCATCTGATAGGCATTGGAAGTGCGCAATAGAAGTAAAATGCAGTTATTTTCTTCAGCAGGAAAACAAATTCAAACCAGAGATGGGGATTTTTCAGCCCATGGACAAATGCACAGTTGCTGTTATAATGTGTAATGGCAGTCTATCTTAAATCAACAATTTTCTTGTTCATGTGAAACTTTAAATGATTTAAGTATCTTTATCCCAAAATATATAATAATGTAATAACATGTACTTGATGCAAAAGTTAAACTTTAATTAGAACAAAAAAACTAAAGGATAAATTATATATTTATTATTATTATATTATATAAGATATTTTATTGGTCTAAGTAACGTACAAATTTGCATCGAGCTGAACATGAGCTCATTTATTGGATTATGTAATTTTAGAAACAATTAAAAATTAACTGTAGATTGTTTCTTACCTCCTTCTGCTGCATATTCCAAAGCCGCATGAGTGGTGTAGAATATCGTTTTGATGAATACACAGAGATACACAAACTTGACATCCATTGTTTAACCTAAAACGAAACGTTTTAATGTATTACAATGCTTTTCTTTAAGACGTTATTGTGGTTGAAACAAATTCTATTTTTTGTGAGTAAAATCAGAACTTTTGGCTACAACGGTGATACTGGCAAAGCTAGCAGCTTACCTTTTTATCCAACCGAACTCGGTCATGGAGTATCTTATGTTATCTGAAAGATGTTGACCTGATAGTAAATATAATCATGCTCAAATTGCCACACCAAATTGAGGAAAACTGAAGTCAGTCAAGTATAATAGTTAAGAAGGTTATAACAAAAACATAAATAACTTTAAACTTCCACAAAGTCTAATCTGAGTATGTGTTTTACTATATCTGAGTGTTTTGTTACGAGACGGTGCAGTTAAGATCAAGAAACCCTAAAACTTTAAATGAAATAGATGCCGTGGTCAACTGGCCAACTTGCAGCTGGAATGTTTTGCTTCTTGAATCTTTTTCCCTTCTGTGACTTTTTATTGATATTTGCAAAGGTTCCTAAAATTTAATAATTTTTAATGGTGGCTTGCAAAAAATATAGTCATACTAAAAAGGACGAGCCACGAAGGGTTTATGGAGTCTCAAACATGCAGTCTTATACTAAGTATAGTTCATGCCTCGGGACATGTGAAGTTTTTTCCTATTTACGCAGTTACAGTTAGCACATACACCTGATGCAACAGATGCAAAACATTGAATGGTGTTTTTTGCTGTCAGCCAAAGTGATTCTTTCTGCAGCCGTCTTCAATCCTCATTGTAATATTTATATTGCTAAAAAGTTATATTTACTCAGTTTACCTTCTAAAAAGTTTCATTAATTCGTTGTGGCGCATTAAAACTTCAGTTACATCACTGCCTTTAATACTAGTGACTCAGTGAAGTTTTTAGACATACCTGTGTTTCATTCTTCTTACGCAGGTACGTACGTCTGCATTAAGTAACATTACATGGATATAAAAAGTTTTTTTTCTATTTATCTATTGTACATGTACTGTAAAACTCGATATTAAAACCACGGAAGAGAAATGCAAAATGATAAAAACCACCCCAGTGCGTGGACTGATCCAAACAACTTCCCGTACCTGTAGCACTGGTGGCACGCGCACGAAAGGCAAGTGCCACAATAGCACACAAAGCAAAGGAAGATTTTAGGATCAGTTCAAACACGAGTGTGGTTTTATTTTTATTGTTTGGTACACATATTTCATTTTGATTTTTGGTACAGATATGTTATCTTGTGAATGACACTTTTCTGTGGTGATTTCTGTCACGTATTTGTGTTGTTATAACGGTGTCAAGTGCACACTTTCAAGAGTGTGTAGCGTGACGTTTTCGATGCTGGAGGAGTGGTGAGTACGATTGCACGTAACTTCCTGGCGTATCTACGTGGCAAAATACTAATGTTTCTTTTGTACGCGTACTGGTAATCATACAATAAAAGTTCTATTTCTTGAGCAATTTTTTTACCATGATGTGATAGGGCTATCAAGGCATTTATTAAATGTTAAAGTTGTTTTTGGATCAAAATATACTTGTAATCGCGATAAAGGTTTGTTGTATAATCTTACGTAGAGTTATTTTCTGCTTAGAAACTTTTTCATCGAATTCTTTCTTTTTGATTGCTAAGATATTGACCTAGTTAACACTTCTTGAATGTCAAATGCTTAATGCTAAAATGTACAATACAATTACTAAAACTCTCCTTCTTTAAGCGTTTTGTTCATAGAGATATCTGTAATCCGTGCTGAATAATATTTGCCACAATCCAAGAAGTATTTTGTTTTTGATAATTCCTTCAGCAATGTGCCAGTATTAGCCAGTCCATTTCACTCCTAGAGAAATCATGCTGCAGTAAATTCGTCTTTGGTTCTGCATTCCTAAGTAACATATTTGTGTTGAATAAGTATAGCGACCAGTCGTTAGGTAAGTGGTTGACATGCCACATGTTGCTCAGTGTGCAATCACACACTACAAACACCATCTACCGGCTAATACTATAGACTCATTCACCCAGTGCTGAGTGGTTGATACCTCACTTCTCCAAGTGTTAATTAAGCTGTTGCAGTACCTCGTGCTGTGGAGCGCACAGTCACACATAACATACATTATACCTAACCTGTTAATACCACAGGCTCATTTCAGCAATTTCTTTACTAAGTATAGGAACCTGATGAGTCAGCATTGTTGTTTCTGTATTTAAATTATGAATATATATTCGTTAGAATTCACTTCCAAATGTATTATATTTTGCGACTTTCCTCTATGAAATGTAAAATGAGATACTTAAGTGAGACTGTGTGTACATTGGCGGGCACGTAACAACCTGAAATAAAATATATATTTGCACTGTTAAATGTTTGTTTATTCATGGAACTAAAACAATCCTTACTGTTTAATTATTTTTAGCTTTATAAGTTACAATTCACGCTTAATGGAATTGAAACTATTTATTGTTACGTCTAGTTATCAACATGATTGAGAAGCAAACACAACTAATTCGGCAATTTGATGTTCAACATTTTACACCGATCATACATCCAACCAAAGCTAAACAACATTGCAAACAAATCGTCAAAAAACCTTTTATGACTTGAATTAAACATACAAGGATCTTTTATGGGACTAAATTGTGAATGCTATAACAGACGTGTTATAGCAACAAATTGTAGCTTATTGGACATTCAACTATTTAACTTAATCCTGAAGATCTCTATTTATTTTAATTTTAGAATCTGACAGCATCGCAAATATTTTTAGACTTGAAATTTTTAATTTCTTATGTAAGTAAGTACGTACTGGAAAGCGATGTTTTGTATTTTTTCTCTGAAAATCGATTTCGTGTAAAACGCGAAAGCTAGAAATTCAAAATTTTACATGAGTGTCGGAATGTATCCATTCTGGTGCTGTGTGAAATTACACACTGCACATCAACGATACCCAAGTATTAGTAATATTAGATAGAGAAGAGTAAACAGTGTGCACTTACACAAGCAGCCAGTCTTTTTTGTGTGGCGTGTTGCATAAGGTAAGAAAAATCAGTGCGGGCTTTTGATAGAAAGACAGGAATACATAAAATGATAGGTTCTCAGAACTGACAGTCAGGTGCTTTAATATTAGGTATATTAATAAAAGTTTTAAAGGCAAAATTATCGAAAAAATATAGACTTATAACCAGTGGTCAGTTTCTCTGACTATTATAATTTTGAAATCTCGTTATGGCCCTCACAGTATACTGTATTACATTTTTCTCATCAATTCATAATTCCCTCTCTCTCCCTCCATTTTTGGCTAAGTTTGGAATCTTGAATATATTCATCCGAAGATAACAGGGAATCAACGAAATTTTCGAATTGCCAGACTTCAGCGATGTTTCCAGCTACTTTTATTTTGTCGCAATATTCTTTTAAGTAAATCGCTGTGATAGGAGTTAATTGTGTTTCAGAATCATTTATTTTTTGGGGGGGAATTTGTATTTGCTTTCTTCAGCCGAACACCCCTATCGTTTTGAAGTCTTAGAGCCCGCTCCGAGTTTAGTTTACTTAAATTTCTTTTGCATTGTAAACGCAAGAAATTACTGCTTAAAAACAGATTGCAGTAGAGTGGTTACAACACTGTCTAGTCTTTTATGAAAATCTGCCAGATTCTTTTATTTCAAGCTGTAGTTTACCTATTTAAAATGTCAAAGAAATAAACACAAACAACGACTCGGGTAGAAGTTCTTCAGCAAATTATGATTTGTTTACAAAAAATCAAGCCAAGCTGACAAACAGATCCAAGCGTTATCTGAATAAGTCCAGTGGCTTGCCATTTTGCGTCTATTTCAGCAAAACAGTGTTTTGAATAGTTGTTGAATTCGTACGTTCATTCTTTCTGCCATCCCATCTTGTCCAGCTAACTAATTTAAGATGATTAAGGATAAGAAGATCAAATTTGGCAGACAGTTAATGTGTCACATCAAGGTGATCCTTCTCTGATTTGTTCTAAAATTGATTTGTATTTCATATTTAGAAACTAATATTCAAGGCTTGCATTAAATCCCATAAATAAGGTACTATCCACAGCCAATGAGCAATTATAACGCATTCATTTTGTAAGTTTAGTCCATCATCCTTGATAGCACATTGTTTATCTTTGTTGTCCATATGGATTTCAGTTTTTTTGTTTTAGTGGTTTTAACATAACTCCACAAGTGGTTATCAACATTTTTTGTAGCGGGAGGCTTTTTCTTTAGAGTGGTCAAAATTTCACAAATTTATTTTGGTGATATGAATCGGACTCTGATTTAATTTAAACATCATCATTTTAAACGCACGATTTGTTGCTTTCAGTTTAGCCACACAAACTGTTGTTCACTTACTGCTGAATTCAATATATTTGAGGGTATTGAGGCAGCATAGATGTAACTGAGGAGTTTCAAGATCCCACATAAGACTAAATAAGACATAATACCCACCATACACCATACTAAAGACACAAAAATACACAAAAGTCCTTCTAAATTAAATAAAGCTTATAAACTTGTACAACTCTGTACAATATGCGTCATACTAGTATTGGCGTGCTTTGATTTTCTTCTATCATGAAACTCAAAAGTTCAAAAGTAATAAAAAATCTTCGTTAAGAAATTGATCAGTGAGGCATTTACTGTCATCATCACAAACCCACAAACCCACAGCTGTGACAATTACCTTGCGAATGTGTAACGTTTACTCGTTACTCTAGTACCAGCACGGATTCCTAGGCATTGAGGGCGGCATAATGTGTGTCGGCTTTCAAATAGAACATATACGATAAAACTTTTAAATTCGTTTTAATTTAATAATAACTGGAACATGCGGAGTGGGTTTGTGGTTATGTACCCGGATATCTATTACTGAGAGCCTCCCCAGTCCCTATAGAAATAGAATTTCCTTTCTGTTTTATTTAATTTTAGAGGCTTGTGTGGAAGCTTGAACATTTTTTTGCCTTTGGAAACTACAATTGTTATAATAACAACATTAATAAAATTCTATTTATTAGAAATCTCTACCAAATGATAATTCTTTATTCCGTCGCTAATTTTCTTATTCTCGATAATTTTGTTTATAGGATACTCTAACTGTATAAAAAATAATGGAGATTTGGAGTTTGATTAACCATACATTCATACAAAGACAACCCTTTGATAACTACGCCCTCCTCCACCCTCCTGCAGAAACGTATATCATGAAGATGTTTTTCTGTTCTGTACATCTGCCATGGCTTTAACAGTGGCCATTGATAGTATGTTGCCAACGCCCATTCAGACACGAATAAGGCCTTCACCCCTCGTGCTATAGGCTATGCTATTTATTCCCACTCCAAGTTACCGTTTATGCTCTGTAAGTTATTTAGATATCGCACAGATTTTAGGTACAATTCACTTTTAAAAATTTCTTAAAATGTCAAGCAGCATTTGGAATGAACATTTTTGAAATTATATGTTAAAGTAATCTCATTTAAGTGAAATTGAGGTAAAATGCTATTTTATTGTCAACATCTAGCAATTACAAAAACCAATTAACAATTGTTTACCCCGATTTTCTCTTACAGCGTCTCCCCGACTCATAATTTAGAAAGGCCGTTTTCACATTGATTGCCCAATTTCAATTTTTAAATTGAGGTTTAGATACCTGAATTCATTTCTTGAAGCCAAGATTTAATGACACACAAAATTACTTTTATATATAACATTATATTCAGATATTTATAATTGAACCAAACTATCTGAATTATATTTAAATATTTAAAAACTTTTCAAAGATTTAAACATCTAAAGTTCAATTTTATATATCAATAATTCTTCTTATAAGCTTAAATTCAATTTAAAGACACAAAAGGTTATTTTAGATAGCAAAAATTTACTTTTAGATATCAAGAATTCAAAGCTACATTTTGATACCTAAAATTCGCATGAAATGGTGCGAAATAATAAATGGTCCAAAAAGTTTTTTTTTACAAAAGTGCGGATTTAAGTGTTTTAGTTGTATAAATATATTTTTACCATTTGCATTAATAACTTATAGCTTTATTTAGCTTTTGTACTATCACTAATGATCGACGTTTGCTCACACACCTTTATATTACATTTTAATTACTCATAAACCATATTGTGGCTCTTGAAAGTGTCTTGTGAAGAATTAATCAATGCCAATGGCAAGATGTCTGGAAACAATAGATGCATATAAACACATATGCATACCATAGACTTCTTTTAGCAATAATACCGACGCATTTAAATGGGCAATTTGTGCGCAGTAAGCAATACTTTTTTGGACTTGTGTGAAAAAATCAGAGCGTTATTATAGAAATACTGCGGTTGTCCAATCACATAATGCAGTCACAGAAAAGATACTATATGTTTGAGAATAACAAAAACTAACAAAATAAGTCAGTAATGGGAATCCAACGATTACGATATGTCTTTTAAAACTTTAGTTCAGTGACTATATTTTGACAAACATAAGGGGTATCTCTCAATTTCACAAGCAGAGGCGTAGTAACTGTTCTGGAAAACGGGGATAGAGTACTGGCTTGATTAAGTCCGCTGACTATAAATTCCTCACAAAATGTTTGCCTATGAGATTCTAGAACACATAGACAGTGTTATTCAGCAACATCAGGCTGCTTTTATTAATGGAAGAGACAGTGGTTAATACATAAGATTCGTGGAAGATCTAATAAAATTTTGTGATCTGTAGTGCCAAGCATGAGTTCGTCAAGTATCAAGCTTTTGATTTAGCTGAATGGCCATTTCTTGTAATCGCCCTCTATAAATTCATCCTCAGTTCTGACTAAAGTTGTGGATTAAGTTCTTTTATAGAAAAATCTCGAGCTGAAAGGTTCACTACAAAATGGTTTAACCTCCTCTGTCGGTTAAGGCAAGGATGCCCACTCTCTACTTTATAATTTTAGTTTGTGTGGAAATTTTAGGGATAAAACTAGGCGTGATAACGATATTGAAGGCTTTAAATTAGGAAAAACAAGGGTGGAAGCTTAATATAGAAAAAGCCATCGTATTGCGGGCACGAAGGTAGTTGCAGATTCAATTGCAGTACTGAGAATTAATGCTGCACAAAGTGAAAATGAAAAACAAATATTTACGAAAGAATTAATAAACTCTGCATATGTGATCCCAACGGGATTGTGATAAATTATTGATTTCTAAGACATGCGATATTTCTAATCTCGTACATTATATGAATATGTAGCATACTGACATGAAAAGATAGGAGAAGTAGCAAAAAACGGTAGTTCTACTCCAACCTCCCTAGGGCACACTATGTCAGACCCCCCTAAAAATACTATGTCAGACCCCTAGGGAAGGAAATTTGAGCAAAATCTTGTTTTGGATGACATATGACGTCTTCTGTATACTTATTACGTGATGGTATGACGGGACCACCCAAATTTGTGATTTTTGTATATTTAGACGTTTCAGACAATTCTGAACAACTTTGGTTTTTGACTCCCCCAAATTTGTGATTTTTGTATATTTAGACGCTTCAGACAATTCTGTGCAACCTTGGTTTGTCATTGCCCCGCCCCCAAATTTTAGAAAATTTATTTTTGGACTTATTAGAATCATATTGGCTTGAAACCTTGGGTGTATAAAAGGGACGTCTGAGAACATATTTCAGTGTTGGTTGTTGGTTGGTTGATGGTTGGTTGGTTGTTGGTTGATTGGTTATTGGTTGTCGGTTGTCGTTGGTTGGTTGGTTGTTGGGTGGTTGGTTGGTTGGTTGTTGTTGGCTGGTTGGTTGGTTGGTTCGTTGGTTGGTTGATGGTTGGTTGTTGGTTGTTGGTTGTTTGTTGGTCGTTGTTGGAAGATGGGAAGTGAAAATTTGAGGTAAATGAAATTCTCTGTTATGTATGTTTGTTTGTTATATATTTTTTTATTTGGTTGATTATTTGGGAAGACCGCGCCATTCAAACATGTGTTCGAATGGCAAGCCCATTGAAGCATATGTTCAAATGGCAAGCCCATTCTATGGTTTGGAGATGTGGCAAAATTATTTCTAAACATATTAGGATATACTGTGTCTAACCGTGACATCTCCCTACAAAATTGGGAACTTGGAAATCAAATTGGCGTGAAACCTGCTGTTTGGATAGGGTTGACATAAATGATAGAAAAACTGGTATTATCGCTGACCGGAATTGACGTCATGAAGTAATGTCTGTTGTTGTTGTTTTCATATATTTACAGTCAAAGACTTTTTGTCACTTGAAAAGTGGATGTGGAATGGAAAAGATGTACAAATGCAACATTTGTTCGAAATCTTACGACTGGCCACAAAGTCTTAAAAGGCATTTAAAGCAAGCACACACTTCAGAAGTGAATGAAGAATGGGAGATGGATATGGAAAACCCTATAAAAACACCTTTCAAGGAAACTTTAGATAAGTCTTCTATTAAACGTCAAAGAGTCAATATGGATGAAATTAATGCACATGCTTGTACAGAATGCGGTGCATTATACAACAGCGAAGAAGCTTTAGCCACGCATATGGAGCAGTGTTGTGAGGATGCCGATGACAGCAGTTCTGACAGTGAGTCAGAAATAGACTCTGTTTGGCATGATATGGTTCAAGAAATGCATGATGACCATGATGACAAATTTCAAGAAAGCGTTTTAGAATATGAAGAACAAGGGCTTGAAGATACAACTTAAAACAACTACTTATGAGACTTTTCAAATATATCCAAGTCTAGAACAAAGCCAACATTATCAACAGACTTTAGAGAATTAATTACTTTGCTGATGAAAAACATTATGAGTATTCAAAGGCACTAAAGGTAGCTATAATGAAAAACAATGCATTCTTTGAAGAGATACTAGATAAGGAGGAGGATGACAGCAGTGACGAAAAACTGAAATGGACAGTGAGGCGCAAAAGAGTGAAACATAATTAACCAAAAAAATATATATAACAAATAAACATACATCACAAAGAATTTCACTTACCTCAAATTTTCACTTCCCATCTTTCAACAGCAACCAACAACCAACAAGCAACCAACAAACCAACCAGCAACAACCAACCAACAACCGACCAACCAACGAACAACAACCATTCAACCAACAAACCAACTAACCAACAACCAACCAACCAACCAACAACAACCAATAACGAACAACCAACCAACATCCAGCCAAAAACCAACGAACACATAACAACCAACACTGAAAGGTGTTCTCAGACGCCCCTTTTATACACCCCAGGTTTCGAGCCAATGTGATTTCCAAGTTCTAATGTGTCTAAAAATAAATTTTCTAGAATTTAGGGGGGAGGGGGGTCAAAAACCAAAGTTGTTCAGAATTGTCTGAAACGTCCAAATATATAATCACAAATCACAAATTTTGGGGTTCCCACATACAATCACGTAATATGTACACACGAAGACGTCATATGTTATCCAAAGCAGAATTTTGCTCAAATTTCCTGTCCTAGGGGGGGTCTGACATAGTATGTCCTAGGGGATAAACTGTCTCTGGCAACATGCGGTCTCGCGTTATCCTACATCAAGATAGCGTTGTTGTTTTGCTGGATGTGTGGGACCACTTGGCCTGCCAGAACCGTGTTAATGTAGCGTCCTGCGGTTAGGTTTCCGTCGATAACGAGTAGCTGAGACTTCCACCCAAATTTAATCGCTCCCCAGACCATAACCAATCCACCTCCAAATCGGTCAACTTGAGCAACACAAGATCTGGCGTAACGCTCACCATTTTGCCAATAAACATGTGCTCTACCGTCGTTTCTGTACAATTAAAACCTGGACTCATCGGAAAAGATCACTTGTCGCCAGTTGCCGTTTGGCCACTGAGCGCCACTGTGGTTATGCGCCCACTCCCGTCTTAAGCGGCGTCTTCTTGCATCCAGTACTACGCCTAAGGTCTGCAAGCACGTATCCCGTGCTCCACCAAACGTCTGGACACTGCCATTCGGTTTATCCGGTTGTTCCGTCTGCCTTGTGTTACTGCCGCCGTTTGCGTAGCATTCTGGAACCCGTTGTGTAAGTACACCAAACGGATGTGGCGATCCTTCTGAGGCGTCGTTACACGGGGTTATCCTGGTCGAGGTCGATCATGGATGTTCCCCGTTGCTCTTTGCCTCTCCTGCAGCCGATAAACCATTGCTCGGGTGCACCCAGGTCTGTTAGCGATGTCCCGTACAGAAAGTCCACTTTCCAGCATGCCTAAAATCCGGTACCTCTCGCTTTCATAAAGCCGTAGCATTGTGTCTTTTAAGTTAGTAGGGTAAAAAGGCCGGTTCTGGGTCACTTGATGACGTCATACTGTCTGGAAGTGACGTCATCATGTCTGGACCGGAAGTGCTGTCTAGACCGGAAGTGCTGTCTAGACCGGAAGTGCTGTCTGGAGTGGAAGTGACGTCATCATGTCTGGACCGGAAGTGACATCATGATGTCTGGACCGGAAGTGACGTCATGATGTCTGGACCGGAAGTCATGATAAGCGTTAGGATAGGCGCGACCATGTGTGACGTCATCATGACGTCATACTGAGATGATGCTGTCTGGAGCGAAAGTGGTTTGGCCGAGTCAATCAACATGAAGCCAATGAACCCGACCTGTCAATCAGTGTAACCATGGCAACAGACCCCCCCCCCCTCGAAATTGTGATTTTTGAATATTTATCCGTTTCAGACGATTCTGAACATTTTTCATTTTTTCGACCCCCCCCCCCCCTCGAAATTGTGATTTTTGCATATTTATCCGTTTCAGACGATTCTGAACATTTTTCATTTTTTCGACCCCCCCCCCTCGAAATTGTGATTTTTGCATATTTATCCGTTTCAGACGATTCTGAACATTTTTCATTTTTTCGACCCCCCCCCCCCTCGAAATTGTGATTTTTGCATATTTATCCGTTTCAGACGATTCTGAACATTTTTCATTTTTTCGACCCCCCCCCCCCTCGAAATTGTGATTTTTGCATATTTATCCGTTTCAGACGATTCTGAACATTTTTCATTTTTTGGGTCGACCGACCCCCCCCCCCCCAGGACAGACTATGTACCCCCCCCCTAGGACAGACTATGTACCGACCCCCCCCCCCCAGGAGAACAAACTAAAAAAAAAATTGTGCTGAATCAGCATGATGAAATCGTTGATTCAGCATGATAAAATCGTATATAAGTGTAGTGTCTCGAGGCTTAGGCATCGTCAGACACACCAGCTATCAACATAGACATGGATGACTTTGAAACAGTTACTTTTGATGATACATTATTATCGTTGGAAGAGATAGATGCGTTCTTTGAAGACGCTGAAACAGCTTTGAAGGAAGCGTTAGTTGTTCTGCCAGATGTCGCTACAGTGCAACAAGCAATGCCTCAGGAGGTAGCGTTAAATGCACCATCAGATGTCGCTACAGTGCAACAAGCAATGCCTCAGGAGGAAGCATTAAATGCACCATCAGATGTCGCTGCAGTGCAGCAAGAAATGCCAGATCCTGAGGGGTCTGACTACCCGTTCTGGGTTGCGAATAGACTTATCAATGGTGACAACTCACAACTAAGTGCAAAGTTAAAAGCGCATCTAGCACATTATGAGGAAAACGAAGTGAGTGATGATGATGAGGATTCAGAATTGGACATGTCAAGCGATAATGAGGATTCAGAAGTGGACATGTCAAGCGATGACGGAGAAGACAAACAGCTGAAATCTAAAATTGAATCGAGTAAGACCATACCTGTTACTGAGGAAGATGTTATAATGTTGAAACAGAACTTTCGAGCAGTACTTCCTCTGATTGATTGTAACATTTTATGGTGTTTATGTGAAGAAGGCTTTTTCAACAACCACACGTACATGTATCTAACGGAAGAAGTGAATACCGTCATTCAACTCATCTACATGTTAGAAGGAAACACAGAACATGTTCCGGCGTCAGAGCCAAAGTTCTCCGAAGCTATGACTCAACGTTTCATTCAACTTATTAAAAGTCTTCATGAGGAACTTTTTAAGACTTTATCTCTACCGGCGCCAAAGTCTCTGGATGAGGATCGTGAATTCAAATGTGCAAAGGTCATGTTGCATGGTTTCAAATACCTTGAAGAACGCATTCATGTGTATGATATGATGGCTTACCTCTATGAAAAAGGACATTTCACTATGTCAATGCTGTTTCAATGGATACTAGGGCATCGGACCCCAGGAGACTTTTTAGTGATTGTCATGGTACAATCGCTAACAAACGGTTTACCAACAACCTTTCTCGACGGTTTCAATGACATGACTCCGCGATTTTACAAACATCTCATGAAAACCTACATGTAACATCTGTATAAAAGGAGGTAAAACCATCTACAATGTCAACATTGCTTCTTCATCGATGTGTAGAGACCATGGATGACGTCTTCAAAGTGAATTATGCTGACTATGTGTTTTCAAAGCTTCCTGCTTTTGAATCGGATTGGATGCTGCAAGTGAAGAACTTACATCAGCATTGGGAAGCTGTTGGAAAGACCATTCCAAGAGATCGTTTCATCCGCTCGTTTCTACGTGAATGTGAAGATCTACATTTACCGTTAACTTATGACATTGATTTAGCATTTATCAACGTGAATACAATTTGGGCAGTTGAGCTCATGTTAGATGTGGCTGCAAGAATCATTTTACATTATGATGATGATGTTCCATTGAAGACGAATGTATCAGAGCTTGTCCGATTCAACCATGGACGAGTTGAAGTGAATTCAAAACTTTGCAAGTTCTTTGCTGACTCAGCAGATAGTTGGGTATAAAAGGGAGTGAACTCAGCAGAGTGAAGTCATTTCTCAGCAGACAGTTGGAGGGAGTGGATCATCAGTACATTGTAGCAGCCATGGAGAACAAGACAAGCAACGCAACGCAGCGCAGCAGCAGCTTTAAAATTAGTGCTAACTTAACCATTACTGTGGAGCATGGAGAATATGGGCCATTTCTACGCATCACACTCGGAGAGAGATGGTGTGCTTATTCACCATCTTTGTGGAAGATTGTATGCCAAAGCTTGAAAAATTTACGCGACATTGGCTTCAAACTGTACTTAACGCAAACGAAGTGGCTTGAAGTCATTTCATACTTGGATATGCGCTATGTGAGTTTTGTGCGCACGTCACGGTTTGAAGGGAAAGAATACACACATCACATCAACATGAATGATGGTGAATGGGAGACACTGCTTCAGGAGATGGACAACATCAACTCAGCCCTATCACCATGTGAGGAATGTCATGACAAGAAAACGATCATCAAGCTGCAAAAGGATGGTCGGATGAAGGTGTCAAAGCTATCCAAGAAAAGGCTGGCTGAAGTTCAGTTGGAGAACATGAACGTACAAAATCAACTTGGACTTACCTGTGACTATTGCGGTGCTTGTGGATATGTGGAGGATTATCATTGCCACTGCCACAAGTATAATTGCAAGTTGTGTGAACCAAGCAACTTCTGCGACAAGTGTGGAGTACTTAAAGTCAGTGAAGCAAAGTAAAAGCCCACAAGACACTGAAACAAGATGGACGCATGTTTTAAAAATGCTTATATTGACTTGATGATTGCTAAACTTGCTTGCTGTGGCACTCCAGACTATCAACTTTATCATTTGGATGCTTTTTGGGATGTTGTACATCATAGTCTTGATGTGATTGAACTGCATTCAAGATTTCTTGGAGAATGTCACAAAACTGGAATAGAAGAAGATCCTGACTTTGACTTTGATGCTGCACTTTATTCTGCTCGCACTGATGTGGAAGTATATTTCACCGTGGTTGATCATTTGAGAGATTGTTGTAAAGAAGCAGAGGAAACCGAGCAGCTTTATCAGGTAAGTTATATAAAACCTTTTTTAATCATGTTTATGACAACATAGTGAATTGTTTCTCAAAGACATAACCATGTTTTTCTTACTAGCAAATTTAGTTTTATGTGAGTGGTTTCAACGTAAACAAAGAAAGAATATGATAGAAGAGGCAGCAAATATATTAAAAGATATTTTATTACAGGAAGAAACCGACATGTCAGAATAAAGAAGCAAAGTCAACATGGAGAATCTTGTACTATTCAGCGGTCATAAGGACGTTCTTTCAAATATGTTTCCAACACGACTTGAAAAGTATGGACATGTGTTCAACTCAAGTGAAGCTTTGTATCAATATGAGAAAGCAGTGTTTCATCACCGTCCAGATATTGCTTCAGCCATTGTGTCATCCAGAAATGGATATGAAGCGAAACGTATTGCTAAAGGGATAAAACCATGTCCTTTATGGCATACAGTGAAGAGAAGCAAAATGCAAGATGTTTTACAAGTCAAACTGGATCAGTGTGTATTGTTTCGCAATAAGTTGAAAGAATGTAAAGACAAAACTTTAGTTGAAGCAACGTATGATCATTGGTGGGGAGCTGGTGTGAAACATGTGTCATCTGAATATCCTGGTCAGAATATTATGGGAAAGTTGTTAGAAATGTTGTGTGAGGGTTAGAGACTTTTTCATTTGCTTGCCAACCGTCATGGTGTGCAGACGTGTGGACATGTAAATTTGAAGTATGTTTAACTTGTGTTGCATTGATTCAAGACTGCACAATGGCGGACATGACACTGAGACAATATATTGTGCAAAAAGCTTATTGTGAAGAAATGTTATCCGCTGTAAAAAAGTTTGCCTATTTAGTCTGTCCTGCTTGTCAACATGAAGAGTGTCAAGAACATACTTGTCATTTTGCATCTGTTTATACATATTGGAATGAAGCTAAATATTACATGCATTTAGATAAAGTGTTAGAGAATGCAAATCAACGTTGTGAGAAATATGGTGTAGATGCTATTACATTGGATGAACTCAGTCATTGGTTAGTGTTCATTGAAGACCAATGGTCTCCAGTGATTCATACCATTGTATCTATACTTGATTTGTAAAAAACTTGTTAGTTAAGTTATAAATGCATGTTAGTTAAGTGATGTTGGTTGAGTTATAAAATAAAAGCTGTTCTGTTGAGAAGGTGGTTTTCATTCGGTGTGACCATGTCGACGTGGAAAGACTACTTGACTGATATTTACTTCAAACCTGGACAGCCTGGAGCATTTGCTGGTCCTTACAAACTGTATCACATCTTACGAAAACATAATCAACCAGTCACACATTCACAAGTGAAGAAATGGTTGCAGGATCAAGATGCTTTTAGTTTACTCCAACCTGTCAAATACAGGTTCAAAAGACAACGTGTGATTACACGTGGTATTGATGACATGTGGGATATTGATTTGGCTGATATGGGAAACATAGCTCCCTATAATGATGACATACGCTTTTTACTCATTGTCATTGATGTGTTTTCCAAATATGTCTGGGTACAGCCAATACCTAATAAATCACATACCAGCGTCATACAAGCTTTCCAAAAGATTTTTCATGACACACGACGAAGACCGCGAACTCTAAGGTCTGATAAAGGAACAGAATTTAAAAACAGATGGGTAAAAGCATTTTTGAAGAAAGAAGGCATTCATGCTTATACCACAAAGAATGAAACCAAAGCCAACTTTGCTGAAAGAGTCATTCGTACTCTGAAGGGAATGATGTATCGGTATTTTCTACATAATCAAACTTACCGTTACTTAGACATTCTTCCAGACTTGGTGTACAATTACAACCATAGACCTCATGGTTCTCTTCCTAATAAATATGCTCCAGCCGAGATTCGTAAAGACAACGAATCAAAAGTGTGGAAGTATATGTATGTTGACAAACTGAAATTGAAACCTAAGAAGAAGAAGAAGAAGTACAAATTTAACATTGGTGATCATGTTCGCATTTCTCACATTAAATATGTGTTTCAACGGGATTATCACATCAAATGGACGCAAGAAGTCTTCATTGTCACACATCGTTGTAAGAAGCAAGGAATACATTTATATCGTGTGAAAGACTTTTTAGACGAAGATATTGATGGTCATTTCTATGAAGAAGAACTGCAGAAAGTGACCAAAGATATTGAATCTATTTATAGAATTGAAAAAGTCTTGAAAACACGTAAAAGACGAGGAGGAGGTGTGAAAGAATTATTTGTCAAGTGGTTAGGTTGGCCAAACAAGTTTAACAGTTGGGTGAAAGAAACAGACATTCAACAATGAAGCATCCATTTACATGTTTGGTCTCTGGACCTACAGGCAGTGGCAAAACGTCTCTGGTGAAGGAAATTCTAGAACAAAAGTTGATTCAACCCTCTCCAAAAAGCATTTTATGGCTCTATGCAGCAGATCAGCCTTTGTACAAGGGAATGAAAGGCGTGGAATTTTACCAAGGCATTCCAGATGACATTGAAGAGCGTTTTAACCCGAAGAAACCAAACTTACTTATCATTGATGACTTAATGACGAAATGCCATAGTGATGAGCGTATGACACGTCTCTTTAGTGTTGGCAGCAGTCATCAAAATCTAAGCATTATTTTTATTGTGCATAATTTATTCCATCATGGGAAAGAGATGCGAAATATTAGTTTGAATACACATTATATCATTCTGTTTAAAAATCCGAGAGACAGTCAACAAATTAGTACATTGGCGCGGCAAATGTATCCTAGAAGATCTCAATTTCTCATAGAAGCCTATCAAGATGCTACTAGCAAACCTCATGGTTATTTATTCATTGATTTAAAACCAAAGACAAATGATCAACTACGTATTCGTACAGGCATTTTACCAAAAGATACACATTATGTATATATTGATAAAGCAGTGTATGAACAAGAACCAAGTCATTTGACCATTCGCAGTCAAGATGTCTAAACGTATTCGAGCGAACCAGCCGTTTCTTCATTTGCTTGCACGCAGTGGGCCTAAACGACGTAAATCCTTGCTACAGCAAGCTACAAAGGAGGAATTAACAAGCTTGTTTGAAATTTGTTTGAATATATTGCAAGGACATTTACCCTTAAGCTCAAAACGGTTTAAGGAATTTAAACGTGAACGTCATACGCTACGTACTCTAGCAGATAAGAAGATATCCCTTCGACGAAAAAAGAAGTTGATTAATCAGAAAGGAGGATTCATTGGAGTTATTGCTAGATTGGCATTGCCCTTGTTAGCCAAACTACTGCTAAAATGAAACATACGATGAAAATGGTCCTCATTCCTGAATATGAATACAAACTGTTATTAGAAAAGAAGGGTAAAGATGGTGAAATCAAAACGAAAGTGAATAAACTTTTACGTGGGAAACGAACACGTGAAAAGGTTATTGAAATGTCTCAACTTCTTGGTCGTCATTTACGAACAAGTCAGTCTAGACAGCAAAAGCCCTCATCATCATCATCACCACCTGAAAAGCCAGAAAAGCTAGTGTTAAGTCATTTTCAACCTATCTATCATGGAAAAATAACACAACTTTTAGCCGAACTGAAGAAATATGGTACAACATGGTCAGAGAAGAATGAACTTGTGTTGAAAACGGGCGATATTATAGCAAATTCCAACATGGTTGATTTGATGAAAGAAGCATTGGTGGCGACAAGAAGAAAAGAACGAGTCAAACCACCACATGGTTGGCATCCGTTTATCCAGGAAATTGTTGATGCTAATATTCCAAAAACAATGTTTAGTAAAAAGACCACTCGTGACGACATTACAACAGAAATGAAACAACGTCAACAAAGACAGTTTCCTGAAGGATGGGAAAATTTTTAACATGGCTGAAAGAGCTATGTTGTTGTTGCCAAGAAGATAAACCAACTATTCCTGTGAAAATAAGATGTACAAGCGCGTGTTGTGAAGGAGAAATAAAAGACCATGTGAATGAGGATGAGATTTGGCATACTTGGTCGAATGGCGCGCGCTATCGTGAAGTATATAGACAACGTCAACGCACCTATACCATTTAGTTCCCATCCATCATGGAGTCGACAAGCTTTTACATTACTTTGCCTAGCAATGCGAGTATGACCTATTATCCCAACAACAAGGCTTCAAATTATCAAATTCGTATGCCTCGAACCATCTATCTGAATGGAAAATATGAAGTGGCTTTAGCTGAAATTCAATATCCACATACATGGACAACGATGAGACAGGGCATGGACTATTCTATTCAGTATCGACAAGAACTATTCGATGATCCTATTCTTAGCACTCTCGATATTCCTTATGGGTACTATAGAACCATACAAGAACTATGTGAGGCAGTCAATGAAGAAGCGACTAATGCTCTGAAACTTACAGAAGCTATTCGACTAAAGTATGATAAAATTAGACGACGTGTGTTTCTATTTCTCGATTATGGTTATGAAGTGTCTTTTTCCACTGGATTGGCTGAGATTTTAGGATTTATCCCAGATCAATGGTATACTGAAACATGTACAGCTGACCATAAAGCGGATGTGAAACAGGGGTTTTATACACTGTATGTGTATTGTAGCATTTGTGAACCACAAGTTGTTGGTGATTATTATGTGCCGTTACTACGTTCTGTTGGCATACAAGGTCATGATGGTGACATTATCATGAAAACGTACGGCGAACCGCATTATGTTCCTGTAAACACGTCCAAATTTGACGTGATAGAAATGAATATTAAGGACGACACAGGCTATAATGTTCCATTTCAAACTGGAAAGGTGATCTGTAAACTTCATTTTCGACCAAAAGCAATATGAAAGCTTATACACACGATCCGTCTGCATATCGCAACCATTTTCTTCGTCAAGTGGGCGGGGAATTACCAGGATTCAAAGGAGCGCGAATCCAATATGGCGATGGTATTGGTTCCATACTGGGATCATTGGCTCGCAAAGCTATTCCACTACTTAAGGCTGGGGCTAAGATCGTTGCGCCACATCTTAAGAAGGCTGCAAAGAATGTCGCGAAAGATGTGACGGGTCGAGTAGCAGAACGTGTGTTTGGTGAACAAAAGCGTATGCAACCAACGAAACGTGCCAGAAGACGAAAAACAGCCAGACGGATAACATCAAAATATCGCAAAGATATCTTTTGAAATCATGTCTCTCATTCATAATCATTCGTGTGAATGTAGTCTTTCTCCATTGGAATGGTTTCACGTACCACCAACGCAAACTGCTGTAGAGAAAAGTTATAATGTTGACTATCAACCACTTACAAGCATTAGAGAAGGCGCTCCAATAGAATTCTACATTCCTGCGAGTACAGAAGAATATCTGGATTTAAAGAACAGCAAACTTCATATTGTATGTCGCATTCTAAAGGCTGATGGAACAGCGTGTGGCGCAGATGATAATGTCTCTTGCATCAATGATGTGTTTAATGGGTTATGGTCTAATATTGAATTGTTTCTGAATGATCGTTTGGTTTCGCATAGCAACAATACTCATGGTTATACCAGCATTATCTCTCATCTCATCCATGATTCGGAAGAAAGTCTGCATTCTGAGCGCTCTATGCGTCTCATGTACAAGGATACTGCTGGGTCAATGAATAGTCATGAGGTGAAAAGACCTAATCATGAACAATATGTATCCGGGTTTCATGTCAATGCCGACGGTGGTGACTTGGCTGAGCAAGGCAATAATGGCTTACATCATCGTTATTTGCATACTCGTCTTAGCCGTGATGTTATGCTCGCAGGTGGTTTAAGGATAGATTTGTTTGAGCAGGATCGTTATCTTCCGAATGGCATCAGTTTGAAATTGCGTTTCCATAGACAAAAAGATGACTATGTATTGATGGCTGTAAATAATACCTATAAGGTAGAAGTGAAAGAGGCATTTTTAACCATTCGCAAAGTGAGGGTGAGTCCAGGTATTCAGTTAGGACATGCAGATGCATTGATGAAAAGTCCTGCCAAGATCATCATCACTAGAAAAGAATGTAAAGTCTTGGCCATTCCAGCAGGATTTCAGTCTTTTGTGAAAGATAACATCTTTTTGGGTCAATTACCAAATCGTATTGTCATTGGTCTGGTTCATAATGAAGCTTTTGGTGGATCAGTATTGAGGAATCCATACAATTTTGATCATTTTAATCTGGACTATATGCAACTGTACACGGATGGTGAACCAGTTCTATCCAAACCTCTCAAGCTTGACATTACACAGAACAAATACCTGAACGCTTTTGAAACGCTTTACAAATCGTTTGATCGGTTGAATGGTGAGAAAAGTTCCATTATAAAACGGGAAGATTGGCCTAGAGGTTATGCTTTATTTTCGTTTGACTTAACACCGGATTATGATGGTGATGATCATTTCCCCCTGATCAAGCATGGGAATTTGCGGCTAGAAATGAACTTTGCTAGGGCTTTGCAACCTACAATCAATGTCATTGTCTATGCTGAATTTGACAACATTATTGAGATCAGTGCCAATCGCAGCATCCAATTCGACTACCAGTCATGAACACGAAGCAGATTGATGCCATATTGAGTCATGATGTCATGACCAAAGACTTGTTTCAAGGCGTGTTTGCCATGGACCAGTTACCGTCTTTACAACGCGGCGCCTATGTGATCAACACAGACGATCAAGATGAACCAGGAGAACATTGGGTGGCAGTGTATTATGACAAAGACCCTGCAGAATATTTTGACTCTTATGGACTGTTCCCTCTCGATCATCGTTTAGATATGTTTTTAAGAAATGACTATATGTATAATTCTATATCATTACAAACGCCAATATCATCGTCATGTGGTTTTTATTGTGTCTATTATATATTACATAGAGCTCGAGGTCAGAGTATGTTTGATATTGTGAATATATTAAAAAGAAAGGATGGTGATTTTATTGTAAAGGATTTTGTATATAGACATTATAAACCATTGTTTTATTAATGTTGTTGTTGTTGTTATATTAGTTAAGTTGTTGTTGTTATATTAGTTAAGTTGTTGTTGTTGTTATATTAGTTAAGTTGTTGTTGTTGTTAAATAAAACAAATCAAGTTTCAAACAACTGTCTTGTTTATTGTGTTGTACATACGTTTATTTACAAATTCTTAACTACAAACACTATTTACAAAGTTTACAAACACTATTTACAAAGTTTACAAACACTATTTACAAACTCTTAACTACAAACGCTATTTACACTATTTACAAATTCTTAACTACAAATTCTATTTACACTATTTACAAACTTTTATTTACACTATTTACACTATTTACAAAATTCTTAACTACAAACTCTTAACTACAAAGTCTATTTACACTATTTACAAACTTTTTATTTACAAACACATTCATTTTTCAATACATTCATCAATGAATACCATTCATTAGAATCTAAATTGATATAGGTATCATAGACATTACATTCATGTTTGTAAATGCTATGAAAGCTCACATAATACACATCACCAAACTTTATCACTTTAACAGTTACATGTTCAGACAGTTTCAGTTCATATCCTTCTTCTAAGTCAATGTCCATCACACGCATAGGTTGTGTCAGCTCAATGGATTTGATGCCTCGTGTAAGCCATATTTCTGTTTCTTTGAATTCAAGCGTTAGGTTCTTTCCAATCCAATGCTTGTAACAACGCGTTCCATTCCACTGTGTTGAGGGTGATGTAGTCATAGTTTTCTGTAAGCTCGTCATATTGGCGAAATTGTATAAACACGTCTAAGCAGTTCTCAGTCACACGCACTTCTAATTCATTTGAGACTGCCAGGAGAAAGCCAGGTATCCTGAACTTCTCTAGATGGTCTTTCAACACGGATTGGTCATCAAGTGATAGGACGAGATACTGTCCAAAATGTCTTAGCACAATGTCATCATATTCGTTTCTCAGATATGAGAACCCATGCGTAATTGGTTTATATTCCGTTAAAAAGTCTTCCATCTCGTTCAACAGTCAGATGAACTATGAGCTGTCTCCTTGTCTGCAAAGACGTTTTTTTTTTATGCTCGCAAGATGGTGAAGAGTGGATGTTGTATCACTTCTAGGAATCGTAAGACTGCGCGCCAGTTCTTGATATCAAAGATGATCAAATCTGTATATGGTGTATCTGGTACAACTCCCTTATAATCCTTTGGATAATCCTGTAAAAGATTTCTACAGATTTCTACACGTATGTTAGAATCATATTCAGCCACTGTCACTTCCACTTTATTTTCAAGTCTACGTTTAAACCCAGCTTCAAGTGGTATGTTTTTAAAGTCTTTCCACACTTCAGGTTTAAACCGATGATAACTTGTCTTAGAATCTAGTATCACTTCATTCCTCTCATTGACAGTAAGGTAAACACCACCGTTCAGCATGAGTGCATTCATGATTGTTACCTTGTTATGACTTGTCGTCTTGTCTGCGAAGCCTTTTATCCACTTCTTTCACCTGCTTCTTCATCATTTTCCATTCAGGTATTGTCAGCAAGATACCCTTTTTCGTTGGACGGTTTTTTCCAGTCCCCTCATCTCTGAGGTATTTGCGAATGTTTACCACACCTTCATTACTTTGTTTCATAATCTTGATATACTTTCCATTGCCTAGAGAAAGCATTCCATCCCACGACTGTGGTGTTGGTACCGTCGTCTCCACTTTTAATTTCTTAATGGTAGTATCAGGATGTTTCACTTTCATGTCTTTCACCGTATCTGCTAGAGTATCCATATCCGTTGGTGCAGATCTTTTCATGTTGACGCTTCAGTGTTCACACCACAACTAACTCTCAAGTTGAAGTGTCTCCCCCTTATATACTGTAATGCCCATGCGCCAAAGTGGAATAGCCATCACTCATCACATATCGCTTGTCATCAAAGGGAGAGAGAGCCACTTTCCTCAACTTCTCCGAGAAGATCTGGTGGTTATGACTTCGAATGATGTGTCCTGTAGTCATCGTTTGCGTTTGGTTGAACAAACTGTCTCTATACTGCTGATGTTTCATCCGTCTTTGACACGCGCGAGTGATGCCTTTGGCCGTACGTTTTTCTTTCCCACCATACATCATACTATACATTTTCGGCCGAAGTCCAACAAACTCTTCAATGGGAATGCCCGCCGTCTCATCTTTCATTTTCCCAAGCACTTTCTTGTTCACGTTGGAATGTAGGAAATGATCTGGCGGATAGTCACTTGTGTCGAACAAGTCAGCATCTTCCTGCATGTCTTTGTATATATCTTCCGTTTCTATGTCATAACATAGACTGTCGGTGTCGCTGAACAAGAGTTTGGCGTTGGGATACTTGGTCATGATGTAGTTGTAATGAAAGTGGAACATGAGCACTTTGCTGAGGTCGAGAATGGTGAACCCAACTTGAATGGGTTTATCCAGAAGCAGATCCACTTTGCGCAAATGTACCGCGGTCAAATCTTCGTTGAAAATTCTAAATTTGTGGAAGGAAGGTTTGGCTACAAGTTTCTTGAACCGCTTTTCCTGGTGAACAAGTTCCACATTCATGCGCTTTCTTACATTTTCCATGGTTTTGCCAAACACCGAGTTGTTCATCAATTTGAAGAAGTCTTTCTCAAACGGGTTCTTGGCCAACTTTCTCTTTTCCGTGTTCAAGGAGATGTATTTTGCCAACCATTTGCTCTGTGCAAACATGATGGCACGATGCACCTTCGTGACTTTCAATCCCAGTGAGACATATTGCTGTAAATTTCTATAATGAAGCACATATTTCTTCTTGTCACACAAGTTGGGAATGAGCTTTTCACTAGGTTTGCCTTTCATGTTTAGATCTTTCCGTAGCTTCTGACTATGTTTTGACAATTCTCCCACTTTCACACATTTCCGTTCTGGAGCCACTGGGTAGTGATTATGATGATCATGAATTGAATATGGGTATTCCAAATCCACTTCTAAAATGTATCCAATCTCGTCATCTTCATCCACATCCATAAAGTCAATGGATTCTGGCTCGCTCACCCACATAAATCCACTTTCCGGCATGCTTTGCGACATAGCCCAGCCATACAAGTTGTTTGCATCCAGGTAAGTCAAGTAGTTGGTTGGTTTCAAGGGATCGTAATCTGCTACGTAGGGGTTATTTGCTTTCGCATACTTGTGTGTGATGACAGATATTCCTCCACGTAAACCTTGTTCAACCATTTGGTACATGTCAATGTCGTTGATCAATTCCAATTTCACCTTTGTCGCTTTCAACATGGCATCCCACGACAGTCCTGGCGCTGTATAGTAGTGAGCAGGATCCAATTCATACGTGTTGAGACATACGTGACGAAAGTTTTCAAACACGTCAGCCAGCAGCAACACATCTGATTTCAGGTACAAGTCATGGTATTCGCCAAATGTAGTACAGTGGAATGTCTCCCACACCTTCTGCGCATGCGCATAATCCTCATCGCTAATGTCTTCTTCACTGAGTAGACTGTAAAACTTGTCCTTGGACGGCAGTTGTGTTTCAGCAAACTTGGATGGCTCATCCACGTAATCATAAGGGTACACTCCCTTTCTCAACAGTAACTCTTGTTGGTCGCTATCGTGAATGTGTGACGTCATGTGATAAAAGTTGTCTTTCCCTTCTGCTGCCAGGTTGGAGACCAACTTCTGTAGAGAAGTACTCATGAACTGAAAGCTGTCTGTAAATTTCAGATTGCTCATGGTGAATGCAATATATTTCTCAACGGTGTTGGGAATGACTGTAATCCTTTCGTTTTTAAACTTTCCAATTTCTTCCATGATCAAATGACTGTCATAGCCTCGTAAATTGTGGAAAAACACAGGAATGATGAAAGAATCTTTATCTCCCTGCTGATCTTTTCGAAGTCGAAATTGTAAATTGCATTCACTATGTGCAGCTCCGCGGTATTTGCCATTGATATGATCATGATCTCTCACACGATCTGCTCCTAGAGGCTCATGACAAATGTAGCAATCTGTGGCGTTCTTATAATGCTCTTCATCTTCACAAGTCATGACTATTTTCTTTTTCTGTTGTAGACCATGCACAATACGATCACGTTCATATACCATATGGTCTAAAAAGACTTTCACAGCATTATCGCCTCGATATAGGACTGGCGCACGTGTATCATATTGGCTGACAACCACATAGGCAAAGCTGTTTGGACGATGATGTTGATACTTGTCTCCTTCATGCTTTTTCGTGAAACATTCAAAGTCCGCATAAATGACAAACGGCGCTCGCTGTTGTTTGGCTACATTCTTGAACTTGATGAAGGGTTCCTTGGGGAATGATAAACGTTGTGCTCCATGCTTGCCACACACTTCACGATGCTTGTCTAACAGATCTTGTCGCCTAAACCCGTGAAGACAGTTGAAACAATAAAATGCTGCATGCTGATGGTTTGATCGATAAGCCATCAGTCTGCTGAAATTCTTGATGAGGCAGTAATGTCTTGTCTTGTCATTGCTAATCAAAAGTAAGTTGATTTCTCTGGTGCTGTTGGCGCTGGTGTTTCGACTGAGTTGTATGGGAACAACGACATCATGTTCATATCCAAACACGTTAATGGACACATCATTCTCCTTTTCAAACTTTGGAATGTCTGTAATCGGTGTTGGAAATGTCATGCCTTCCACCTTCAATTCGTTCTCAAATGGTGTGTAATGACTCACGCGGCAAGGACTGTTTGTTGAAGGGTGAAGGTGAGCCAATACAGACCATAAGAAGCACTTGTTGTCTTTATTCTGAATGTTTAACACCGCCTTTGTATTCTTTACTTTCTTCGGTAGTGGGATAAAACTGCTTGCTTCCAATGGTGCTGACGTCGCTGTATGCACTTCAATGAATAATATGTTATCCAACACCCAGCCAGAACCTTGTCGCTCATGTTCATCAAACCTGGTAAATAATTCTTTATAGGCTTCTGGCAAGTCCTTCTCAATATCTGTTGGATTGTATGCTGCATACGTTGGACTACTGATGAAGGCATTATCCACTTGTTCTACCATCACGCCTTCAACATTTGGTGTCATTTTCTTGAAGCGTGCATGCACGACAATGTACCATTTCATACCACGGTTTAACGTTTCTAGCAAATGTCTCTTGATTCGGTTCTCTTGTTGTCGCATTTCAAGTAGCAAATCTGATCCATCTTCAGGCTCAAACCGTCTTTCCTGTGCGTTTTCACCAAGACTCACTCTTCTGCCTCTGCCTACTTGCACTGTCTCTTTCTTTCTTTGTTCTTCATGAGACACATTTTCCATCTCAGCACATGCATGTGTCTCAAATGCATCCAAAGATGAAAATATCTTGACGCATTTACAGCAGAGGACTGGATCAGGTCTGTCAACACCATCTTGTACGGTCTTTCGTCTCTTGGCTTCAATCTGCTCAACAAGCTCTTCATGAGCACGTTTCATCCTAGCTGGTTTGCATGTATGTGTCACGAACACTTCCAGAGATGGAAATGTCACATCACAATCATGACAGTAGACTGGTGCCATCGTTGTTGCTTCTTCAACTGCTGGAACTGAAATGAAGTAAAATATACGTTTCACTCTTCCTTTTATACCACTTCAATGGTGTGTTGACTCAGCAGAATGTATCACTAGTTGACTAGTTGACATGTTTCACTCATGCTTTTATGCTACTTCCATGTAATCAAAATATGGTGTGTAACTTTTCAAACTTGTTCCAAAATGTTAAAATTGCTGATTCAGCAGAATTTTACTTGTGTATATGAATGTCTTACTTACAGTTGTGAAGTTGTACAGCTGTTATACAGCAGAGACATCTAGCGGTGAAGTTAACTGACGGTGAAGTTAAATGGTCTGTCAAATGGTATTCATCCGCCAACTAGACCTGAAATGTGATAAAATGTATTCTCACACACACACACACACACACAAACATGTTTTGCTTCATTTCATAATATAGGATGGCCCTTAAAAGGGCCCGAAATATTTTAGTATATATCAGCAGCAGTTATGGGGTTGTCCCTCATATTCCAACCACACTTGACACTTGCAGTATCGTTGAGTCAGTGTTACTATGCGGTTGTTCCACATAAATGTAATTACTACGTCAGGCTTCACTGCAGTGATCTGAGTTGGAAATTGTAGCACCTCCTCCAAAGCATATGTAATATCAGCTGCTTCAGCTTCATCACGCATATTTACCCAGATGCAAACAGATTCATTCGCTTGAAACGCTGTTAAGTCATCAATGATGATAGCTGGTGTGTTATCCATGATGTGTCTGACAATGTCTCTAAGCCTTGAGACACCACACTTATATAGGATTTTATCATGCTGATTCGACAAAAATTTTTTGGTGCTCTCCTGGGGGGGGGGGGGTCGGTACATAGTATGTCCTAGGGGGGGGGGGTCGGTACATAGTATGTCCTAGGGGGGGGGGGAGGGGGGGGTCGAAAAAATGAAAAATGTTCAGAATCGTCTGAAACGGATAAATATGCAAAAATCACAATTTCGAGGGGGGGGGGGGTCGAAAAAATGAAAAATGTTCAGAATCGTCTGAAACGGATAAATATGCAAAAATCACAATTTCGAGGGGGGGGGGGTCGAAAAAATGAAAAATGTTCAGAATCGTCTGAAACGGATAAATATGCAAAAATCACAATTTCGAGGGGGGGGGGTCTGTTGCCATGGTTACACTGATTGACAGGTCGGGTTCATTGGCTTCATGTTGATTGACTCGGCCAAACCACTTTCGCTCCAGACAGCATCATCTCAGTATGACGTCATGATGACGTCACACATGGTCGCGCCTATCCTAACGCTTATCATGACTTCCGGTCCAGACATCATGACGTCACTTCCGGTCCAGACATCATGATGTCACTTCCGGTCCAGACATGATGACGTCACTTCCACTCCAGACAGCACTTCCGGTCTAGACAGCACTTCCGGTCTAGACAGCACTTCCGGTCCAGACATGATGACGTCACTTCCAGACAGTATGACGTCATCAAGTGACCCAGAACCGGCCTTTTTACCCTACTTAAGTTCCACACAAAAATGTTCAACGAGAAACCTTAATGCATTTGTGTTAACTTTTTCGTACTATAAGAAATTTCGTGATCTACTGCGTGTATATGTGCACTAAAACAATTTTGCTGAAACCCCGCTATTGATCAGTGCTAAAGTTTTAATGGTCATAGCAAGGTGTGAACAGCAATAAAGGTGTAAAATAAACATCCACACTATCATGTCGAATTTAAAAAATGAAGCTTTATTATTTTCGGAAATATTCTAAAAAAAGGTGTGTATACTTTCTAAAGTTCATGAATATAATAACACATATTATTTTTCTAAAGCGAGGGCCAAAACTTCTTCTCATGTTAACTTTGGTGTTAATTTTTGACCTTGTTTACCTGAATTCTGCCAAAAAAAAAAAGTGCTGGGGAAATTTTGAAAGTTGATAATTGTAGTATTATTTAGAACACTAACGATGTACTTATTAACGAACAGAGTGTATTTTACAAAAGCTGGTTGGACAGAGGACTTATCCTCTTCAAGGATTTATGGGATGAAAATAGCATTTTGCCCTTAAAAGTTCTGCTGAGAAATACGATATTCAACCAAATTTTATACAGCATCTCGGTTCGGTCCAAGTAGTCTTACATTACAGCGGTGTATTTTGAAAGAAAAACCTTAGTTTGATGCAAATAGTACTATGTAGTGATGTAGATGGTAAGTCTTTTATCGCTGGTGCAAAAATAATGATTTTACGTCACTCATCACTTTTAAAAAGAGTGAAGCATCAAAGACTATGAATAAATGGAAAACCAGTGCAGTGTACCAAATGAGACGTTCTATAATATTATCCCCTTGACACGAAAATGTGCAAAAGAGCAGTAGTTAATATTTCAATTCGAGTTGATGCATAATTTTGTAAATTGTCATGTTAATTTGTTCAATGGAAAACAATGGCGGACAACAACAACAACAAAACATAAATAAATAAACAAGTCCGCGGAATTGACGGATCACTTGTTTATTGCAATTTTTTTCATTGTATTTATCCCTGTGTGGATAGAAAAGTATTTTATTTTGCAATTCATATTCCTGCCAGTTCTCTACTCACGCATGAATACTACTATTTTTATTTATTACAAGATTATTAATAATAAAGCAATTTGATTCACCCACTCAGTAAACTGCTTGTGTCAATTTGATTAATGAAATAGATGAGTTGTTGCACTGGGCTATTTTTAGTCCCCCGCCGCCGCGGCACGCGTCGGGCAACTTATAAAACGCTCGTTGTCCGTCTGTCTGTCTGTCCGTCTGTCCGTCCGTCTGTCCCTCACCAGTGCCCCCACTTTTGTACGCGCGATTACTCACTCACGTTTCACCGCAGGCTTTTGATTTTTTCGGGAAGTAACAACATATGTTGGAGTTGTGCGACCTTGAGTTATTTTTGAATTTGATCAAAAATTGACGAAACTGCCAAACTTCAAACTTGACCATATTTTTTGTTTGTTGGGGCACGATGCTCCCACTTTTGTACGCGCGATTTCACGCGGCGGGCAACTTATAAAACGCTCGTTGTCCCTCTGTCTGTCTGTCCGTCCGTCCGTCCGTCTGTCCCTCACCAGTGCCCCCACTTTTGTACGCGCGATTACTCACTCACCTTTTACCACAGGCTTTTGATTTTTTGTGGGAAGTAATAACATATGTTGCAGTTGTGCGACCTATGGTTATTTTTGAATTTGACTAAAAATTGACGAAACTGTGAGACTTCAAACTTGACCACATTTATTGTTTGTGGGGATACTGTGGGGGCACTTTTGTGCTCGAAATTTCTCGGTTTGAGTTTTTATAGAGCGAAAGAATATACATTGTGATTGCGCGACGTGGGATTGTTTTTTTGGATTTGACCAAAAATTGACGAAACTATGAAACTTCTAACATGACCAAAATTTTTGTTTGCGGAGGCACGATGCTTCCACTTTTGTTCACTGACCAAAATGCCGTCTACCACCCTCGTGATGTGATTGAGCCGTACTACCAAAAAAACCGGCTGTACTGCTCCCCATTCAGATATCTTTCGGCGGGGGACTATGATCAGTTTCACTGATATACTTGTTAACATTTAACATGAGACTGACTTGCAAAGGTTACATCGGTTTGCACGATCCTCCATTTCCTTGTTACCAGTTCGCAAACAACTAAATATAGGATACACTGTTCAAAGTTTAATAGATCATTTGACGCCAAGGCAGGTATCCAGACTTCTGACTTTGGGCACTTCGCAATGTGGCACCTCACAGCTGGTAAGCTGGGAGCTGGGCTTCTCGCGTCCAAATAAAAATGGACATATTGCATCCGTGAATTGCATTCTGTTTTTGTTGTAGTTTTTTTCACTTCTATTATTTTCCATTATTTTCCTAAAGTACAATGGTGCTCCACTCACAGGTGTCAATGTGAATAACTGATCATAAAATTTGCGAAGCTAAAAAAGCTCGGGATTAAAACAAGAATGTTCGCGGACATTGTGCCCAGCGGTAAACAAGAAGACATTACAAAGATGGAAGGAAAAACAATGAAGACAGTGAAAAAAAGTACGCCCAGAGCGGGTTTGAACTCACATCTCAAACCACTGCTTCATTGTTAGACAGAACTATAAATATGACCTGCAAAACCTATGAAGTGAAACAATGAAACAGTACGCCCAGAATGGTGCTTGAAATCAGAATCCCTTGTTGTCAGCGACAACGTTAACCACTTACACCAATCCGACTTTTACGCCTTGTGATTGTTAAGAAGTGTCGAGTAGGAGCACATTGTGATTTTTCTGCAATATGACCGTTTTTGGCCAATATTTTGGTAAATTTTGGCCAAATCGCAAAAAAAAAAAAAAAAAAACAAAAAAAAAAAACGCAAGCTGTACTTCCCAGAGAACAGGACCAGAAATGTAGTATGATTGGCATTTTGAGAATTAGTTTACACACATATAACGGACAACGGATACTGAACAAGTGATGAGTAGAGCCCACCAGGGAAAGTCGGCTAAAAAAGGAGACTGACAATTTTTTTAAAGTTCTGAGCTTCACATAAAAATGCGGCAGATTAATTGAGGGAACGAATCCACATCTATAAACCATCATGGGGTCTTTCATGTGAAAGTATGGCAGATCAACTGAAAAACGAAACCACATTTATAAAAAATATATTGAATTTGGTTGATCTATTCAATTTGAAAACAACGTTCTTTGATACACAAGAAGAAATTTAAAGTAATAGTTTTCATCGGTAGTGTGATGTTGGATGGTCTTAGTTGTTGCTGTAAATTAGTTTATATGTATGAAATATTTGAAATATTTAAAAAATCCTAGATGCAAGAATGCAAGAACTCCAGATGCGAGGTGTCCAGATATGAGCTGTCAGAAAGTGAAGTGCCCAGATGCGACGTGTCCAGATGTGAGATGTCAGAAAGTGAAGTGCCCAGATGCGAGGTGTCCAGATGTGAGCTGTCAGAAAGTGAAGTGCCCAGATGTGAGGTGTCCAGATGTGAGATGTCAAAAAGTAAAGTGCCTAGATGCGAGGTTGTCGTGGATTCCAACGGTGCATAGCTTGGTTTTCGTTTCGACATGCGGTTAATTTTGATTGTCAAAACAAGAGATTTTCCTCATCAAGTATTGCATAAGTCTTTGGATAAGAAAAGAGACACATAGTTACGCCATAGGCTGTGTATATTCATGAAATTCTTAATTAAACAGCATATCGCGTATAGAAAAAAACTTAATTTTAACAACAATCTCTTGACAGTCTAGTTTCCATTTGAAAACCAAATGATTGAGAGGACTGAAAGAGATAGCTTATACTTTTTAAAACCTCATTTTGGGATACTTCTCAATCACAAGTTTTGTAACAGAATCAAAAGCATGGATTTTTTAAGAAAAAAACTTTTGTCTTGTCTTAAGTACTTTTCCTGGGGTTTTGAGGCGTTTTTGCGCAGGCACAGGTATTAGTCAGAAGTTATATTTTTACTTATTTGTAAGACCAAAAGATACCTCAAGTGTATAGCTATATGAGTCCTTGTCTGGTGACAGTGTTGATCAGAAGAGCGAACATACCAACGTTAATGAAGTTATCAATTTAGAAATTTCTAGAAAATTCACAGTGCTATATTAATTGGGTGGTGGAGTACAGATCACACACATTCAATCGACAACTATATAGTTTGTTGTTTTTGTAAACAAAAAGAAATGGCTCTCCGACTGAACCCATAACTCCCCAATAACCATTTTTTATTTTTCTGTATCTGAAAATAAACGATCCATTTCTGAAAAGATAATCATAATTCATTGCAAAAAATTAAACACTTTTATTAGCCATCCGTTAGCTACGTGTTTTTGTAAAACAACAACAACAACAACAAATGTTTCCCCTGATGTTATGTTTCCACTGGCCGCTCTAGTATATACCTTGTTTTCGCACATTTCCATGGGCAAAAAAAGCACACACACACACACACACACAGAGAGAGAGAGAGAGAGAGAGAGAGAGACTATGATGAACGCTATGTCACCCCTTGGACGGGGAGACATAAAAATTCTATCGAGAGAATCAATGTGCCTGCACCTGCATTGAAGCTGGATTACCCTCTGCAATACTGTAAAATCACAAAAAGAAATGCGTTGGGAACTGGGGACAATGTTAAGTTTTCAGAGTTGTTCCCTAATTAGAGGTGAATTATGGATTAAATCACCAATAAATGGGACCACAAAGTATATTGTGGTACAGTAAAACTTGTTTCCTGTGATTTTCCCTCATAATCCGTGTTCATTTGAGGAAAACCTCTGTAAAATCAGGCTTGAGAGATCTTTACCTGCCCGGTCACCACGCTACCTTTTTTAAGTCCCCTCCCCTACCCACACGCACACACAACTTCAATCACCCGGAAAATAACTCAAAATTGAAATAATTTTCTGTGAGTATAGCCTTTACTCTTCATGAAAACGCCATTAAGCGCTGCACTCTACATAAACATTGCATGTCTGCGCGACATCTTTTAACCTTCCCATATTCAACTCCCCCCCCCCCCCCCCCGCCTTCCCACCCCCATCCATCTTCCAGAAAGCTAACTGTCCGACTTTCGACTTCGCCTGCATGTGCACGTGTTAATGTAAAACCCTGAAAATTAACAGCTTACTGGGTCCAAAAGGCATTCCTTATATGGAAGTTTGGCAGACGTTATATGCCGTTTTCGTTCGTTTTACTCCGGGCAAAATTTCACATAATCTTTCGGCCGCATCAAGCAACATTTCTACCGAGTTTCAATTTTCTCCGGTGGCCAACGGCTGAAAAATTTTGCACACATGATTTCAGCGTAATGACGTGATACGCCTTTCTTAATTTCGCTGCAGCTGTCAAAAGTTGACAGAACCGTTCGATTGGCCGTTATCGAGATATTTCACACACAATATCTTGGTCAAAATATATACATTTTTTAATTTTTACAATGTAACATACGTCAAAACTTGATAGACCCGTCCGACCTAACCAAGGAATAAAGCCTCTTTTAGTGACGACCTTTCAGACCTGGATTAAAAAGGTGCACCGTAAACCTGAGTATAGTGGCCTCCTTCTAGATCCAGATTAAACACCTGCACCGGGACTTACCCCCCCCCCCCCCCCCCCCTCAAGCAACATTTTTCAAAAATTTGATAAATCTGATGCCCAACCGGACTTCTGGTCACAGGAGAAACGTTTTCATGAGGCAAAAGCTCTTACTATTGTGAAAACAGTACAAACCTGTTCAGATAAAACTTTGTGAAAGGGCTATCGGGGAAACAAAAAGGCTGGCCAATAGAAGTGTTTGACATGTTCGGAAGACACTTGTTTTTGTTTACGTGATAAAAGACTGGCCGTTCTAGTGTAGTTTACATGATTAAACTTAGCACAATCCAGCATTTTCTATATATTTTCCATTATATTTTAACTAAAAACGTGAAATTTAAAAATATCGCTATAATACTTTGTTTTAATTGTTACAATGGGCTTGGTTTAGAACAAACACGAGTAAACATTTTATTGCCGTAAGAAGCGGACCAAGAGCAGTTGCATTATGGCCAAGTGCATGCACCTTCAGATTCTGGAACCCGATGGTGTTTGCAGACGCATCAAAGTTTAGGTTTAGGTACAACATGTGACCGGTGTAACAGTATATCTTGCCCCCTGTATAGCTTCCCCCCCCCCCCGGGGGCAAGCTAGCCTAGTCTAGCTTCCCCCCCTGGGGGGAAGCTAGACTAGGCTATCTTGCCCCCCTCTGGGATATTTTGCCCCCTGTTCAGCTTCCCCCCCACCTGGGATATTTTGCCCCCTCCCCTAAAATAAAAGTTTGTTTAGTTATATTTTAAGCTAGACTAGGCTATCTTGCCCCCCCCCCCCCTCTGGGATATTCTGCCCCCTGTTCAGCTTCCTCCACCTGGGATATTTTACCCCCTCTAAAATAAAAGTTTTTTTTAGTTGTATTTTACATAAAGGGTAATCCGTCTGTATACTCGCTCTCTATTCACAGTTATCGGGGAATTTAGAGTTGACTGCAATAAAGCCACATCTCTTTTTATAATCCATTTCGATTGATCAATGCATAACAGTACAAACAATCTCAGGGAAGTGGATTTTGCGGCAAAAGTTTACTCCGAATTGAGAAGTTTAAACGGGTATGCAAAAGGGTATGAGCATTTCATTTTTTTTATTTTGATTGTAAATTAATTACTTGATCTGTAGAGGAAATATTGAAAAGAAGTAGTGAATGAAAATAAATAAAAATAAATGAAAATAAATCGGCATTGACCTGGTTGGACCAAAAGCGCAGTGAACTGCAGTGAATTGTGTAAATGACTGTTGAATTACGCAAAAACTTGATAATTTTCAAGCACAGAAGAAATTGTACTGTATGGAGATCATTTACCATTAAAAGTTCTGTTGCAGTTAAGTATTTGTTTCATTTATTCGGTTTTTTATGGAGGGGGCAAAATATCCCAGAGGGGGGAAAGATAGCCTAGTCTAGCTTCCCCCCCCCCCCGGGGGGGGGGAAGCTGTACAGGGGGGGGCAAGATAGCCTGTTACACCGGGTGCGCTTAAATTTTTTTATTCAATCAACTTGACAAAACCTCTGCACTGTTTTTTTCAAACGTAATTTCAAGTTCTGTAATGTTCAGTAAATAACAGTAATATATATACTGTATATATATAACTAACTTTTATCACATGTGAATTGCTATATCGTTTCAGGACTTTGCGCGCTCTTTGCTCGATCCAACGTTGATTTGAGGCAGCCACATCAACCCGACCACACCACAACATTAACTCTGCTTGCAGTTTTGTCGTTGGATAGATGTTTGGTAAACGTCGAAGAATCGACGTTGCATAGATGTCGGTCTCAACGTAACAACTAAGCAACACATTCTAATGTTATTGCTCAGTGCAAATGGTAGTCACGACACGACAAGTCACATAAAAAAAGACGAAAAAGAGGAAGTAGACGTTCTTTCAACTTCCATCAACAACCAGACCCCAACGTTGATCCGAAGTCGGGTGTGACGTCTATCCAACGTGGTTTCAACGTCACAATGTTTACTGGGTAAGCGCGGCATCGCCGAATAAAATCTGAAGTCTCGACTGTTGATACTTTTTGAAGTTTAAAATGCGTTGTTCTTAGACAAGACTCATTAGAAGATTCGTGCTTTGTATTCATGTTAACAAGGGATCTTTTACCACAGTAATTTGTTGTGCTCATTTTTTTTTTTATTTTCCTGATGTTCTTATTTTTAAAGTTTGATATTCGGTCTTAAAATAAGATTATCTCGGTACTCTAAACTAGTTTAAATGGTTTCCCACTGGGATGCATTATTATTATTATTATTATTATTATATATATATATGTATTTTTTTTTTTTGGGGGGGGGGTTAAGTGTTAGAAAATAGGTCTAAGGGAGAAGTATTTACGGTAAAATATTTTCACAAAAAAAATACGAATTTTTGTGGCCATTAAAGGTGTTTCTGAAATAATTTTGAAAGTGACAATTTCTAGTTTGGTCCTAGAGACAAGCGAAATGATAAATGGAATTCAGTAAAATCATCCCCACCTTCAAACCGGTTCTTGTTTTAATAATATATAATATAAGGCTCAGCTGATATTCGTTGGACAAAAGGCTCACTAGATAGAAAGTTAGGTAGTTCAAACTTCCTGTAGGCAGTGGTCCCAGCAGACAGATTGAACAATTCGAAATACTCGGGGATCCCAAGTCATCAAAGATTTGCTCACTTGACATAAAATAATCAGTGGTACAGATGCCAAAAGCATCGAGTTCAGATTGCTTCATAAACAAACAGCAGATATAAGGTGCTAAGCATGCATGGACAAATGCAATCATTATCGTATATGATGTTTGCCTGATGCGACAAGATGTCACAAAAAGCATGCCGCAAGTAATAAGTAGACCTAGAAAAATAACAGTAATAGGGTTCGTACGTTTGAGCTTGAGAGACAGTTAGCAATTCATTTTCGCTTTCAGGAGTGTCAAAACTAGTTGACAGATCCAGATCCTTTGTGAACAGCATATAGGGTACTCACTATCTGATTGCAGAGTGACAGTTCCTGAAAGCATTTATTATAACTCAAGGCCTGTAAATCGAATGGGACTGTGAAGAGACAATGTGTGATCGCGAATCCTGAGTGGCAAATATGGGCTGGTGTACCGACGATAGTTGTGCCTGTTGACAACATTGTTAACCATTCTGGACATGCTCTTCATTGCAGACTAATGGCGCGATTCCTATATATGATCTTGAGAAACTCTGCTGGGATAGTCTCGCTACTCCTGTCTGGGGAACATGAGATCGAGTCTTGCATTTGTTTTACCTTTCCGGTGTTGTGTGCAGACAAACGTCTGTGATGGCAAACGTGCCTTTATTATAGGTTCCTATGGAAAAGGGGTTTTGGTTTTAAAAGGGGGTAGAGACGTTTGCCTTCACAGAGTTTTTCGGAAAATTATGAATTCTCCATTATCTCAGTGAATTGAACCTCCGATATTATTCCATGCACAAATACATTATTTAATCCTTTGAAGAGCCTGTTTCTCGGAGATTATTAACGGCTGCGAATCCATTAATCCCTTGCAGTTTATGCCGTTAATTTAACCTCTGATATTATTCCATAGACAAATACATTACTTAATCCTTTGAAGAGCCTGTTTCCCCGACGGCTGCAAATCCTTTAATCCCGTGCAGTTTATACCGTTAATTTAAAATTTAAAAAATCTTTTAACAACATATAAAGCCGATAACTAATCTCCCGTTTTCTCAAGCGTCAATTTACAACAAATCTTGGTTTTACTTCGCAAAAGCTTTGAATTCGCTTATCTCCACTTTTAGATGGGTTTCCCTTTGGTTACGTTTACCACGCAATAAAATTGAAACTTTTTCTTGCAGTTAGAATGAGCCTATCCCGCTCTCCATCCATCGACCAATGAGAAAGAGGGAATCCTCTGATATTACGTCATTGGAAATAAAGGTCATTCCCTTTAAGCGTGGTGTTACCAACACACGCCATTCTGTGTGCTCCGCAATTTTAAAGAAAAGGGAACTAGTCCAAGGTGCGAATTTGCTTCAGAAATAGTTTATTTTAATGCTAAAGGACTAATTTATCTCTACTTGAAATTTGGATAAAATTAGCCCGCGATTAAAGCAAGATTTTTAGCACTTGTACTTCGGTCCGGTAGTTGTTGAGTTTACACGTTACGGTGACACCTTTACCAAGTCCCGGGAAGTGTGCCTCTCTTCTCCACCAGAAGCTACAGGATCGAAATTTATGTACTGGTTCCAGCACACATCGCCGTGGAGTTAATTTGAGTCTTTACAGTCCGCATTGCCTGCATAGACTCCAAGCTTTATCTAGCGGACTGCTCCATCACTGAATGGCCAGTCACTGCTTAAGCTGTCACTCCATGGGACCGATCAGACGTATTTAAGCAGATTTTATACCTCTGATCCTGGTCCAAGCGGAAGAAATGCTTTTTAGGCATTTTTGGCGGTTTTCTGGCGGTTTGGCGCCAATGCCCATTTTGGGACCGCCGAGGGCTGTTATGGTACCCCTGAATGCCATACACAGTATCCCCGTCCCGTTACAGCCTATGGGTCGGGGACGAAGGGGCCCGTCTTGGACGAGGCTGTTATGGCACCTTTCGGTACCAGGAACGGCACCCCCAGCCCGTTATGGGTCGAGGCCATAACGGCTCCCAGAGCCATGGATAGGGGCCCATGACGGTCGCAGGGCCCATAATGGCACCCATGGCGAGCCCATTTTGGTCCCCAAGGCTACGGGCAGAGGCCCATAACGGCCCAAATTCCATAACAACACCCTGGGTTAGTCTATTTCGGTCCCCAGGTCTATGGACAGATGCCCATAACGGTACCAAGGCCCATAATGGCACCCATGGTAATCCCATTTTGGGCACCATGGTCATGGACAGAGACCCATAACGGCACCAAGGCCCATAATGGTACCCAGAGTTTGCCCATTTCGGCACAGGGTCATGGGCAGGGGCCCATAACGGTACCAAGGCCCATAATGGTATCCAGAGTTGGCTAATTTCGGCACCAGGGTCACGGGCTGGATCCCATAAAGGCACCAAGGCCCATAATGGTACCCAGAGTTGGTCCATTTCGGCACACGGTCATGAACAGGCCCATAACGGTACCAAGGCCCATAATGCTACTCAGAATAAGCCCATTTCGGCACCAGGTTCATGGGCAGGGGCCCATTTGGGGACCGTCCCATAACAGCACCCAAAACCGTGCCCTTTTTGGCCCCATCCCGTTACGGCACACGGGAAGCGGTCAGAAACTCCTATAAGCATTTAATTTCGTCTAAAATCGTCGGAATTTCCTATACACAGTAATTCACCATGAACTAACACACTTAGATGACTGGATAAAGCTTGGCGTGATGTCTTAAGTGTTATTATATGTCTAACTGTGTGTTTACTGGTGACACTTACAGTTATTATCTGGCTTTTTCTTTGCTTGTCTTTCAGACATGACAGAAGCCAGCCTGCGCTCTTCACCCAAACTTCTGCAGTGCACTCACCCCCCCCCCCCTTCGGCACACAACCCATACTCGGTTTGCGACCGTTGTAGGAGGAAAAGTGGCTTGTCACTCTGTGACAAATGAAACACTTGCCCAGAGCGCCAACGTCTTATACCCAAGGACTGGTACGTGGTCAATAAAAACAGGACTAGAAACGATCGCAGGCGGGATAAATGCAAAGTTCTGTCCTCGACCCCCTTTATCACACCCGAGTTTGTGAAAGAGGCCATGGAGAAAACGAGCTCGGTGATTCTGGACTAAGTCTCCACGCCGATTAGGACAGATACTGGCTCGAAGTCAGACGCTGTGGTTTCCAACAAAAATCGTAAGAAGGCAAAAACAAATGCCTTTTCAGAGATAGTGGCTGAATTACATATCCCCGAAGGGAAGGCACAGCAAGCTCTTTGGAAATTGCAATTGCCCCCAGGACTTAGCAGGCCAGGGGTGACTCGGAGACGAAGACTAAATCCTCCCCCGAGTAGGAAACGGTTACATATACGATCTCGCGGTCGAGTTTTGCAACAGCGACAGGCCGGTTGAGGATTCCAGCACGGTACCGCCCATCTCGTTAGCCTTGCGTGCAGGGTCCTATTATGGCACGATGGCATAATGGCCACCAGGGTTAGCCCATTTTGGCCCCCGGGCCATGGGCAGAGGCCCATTTTGGGTCAGTGCCATAATGGTACCCCAAATCGTGCCAAATTCGGCCCCGTCCCGTTTCGGCACACGGAAAGTGGCCAGAATACGCCTATAGACATTTACTTCGTATAAAATCGTCAGAATTGACAGCAGTTTACAATGGCTTAACACACTTGATCACCGGATAAAGTGATATCTTATCTGTTATTAAATGTCTAACTGTGTGTCTACTGGTGACACTCGCAGTTATCGTACGGCTTCTTTGCATGTTAAAAAAAAAAAAAGTCGATTATATCAGATCGCCAGGGAGTGACCAGAGACTCTGGAAAGATCCAGCAGCGGCAGGAAGACGCCCAATCAGGACTTACTCCCCCGGACCTCACTCCCCGCAGTGAGAATGCCACCCACTCGGGGCCGCTAGGCCACAGCCCTAGGGTATGTGCCCTTTAGGGAAGCCATTTAGGAGATCGCGCGCATGGCAGACGTCAACTCAGGTTCAACATGTCTTGATAGACAGGATCCCCCATACGGATGACCTCCCAGGCTATCCTCCGAAAACAAGACGCCTTGATCACACTGTCCACCAGTGAAGGCTTCGCCAATGTTACAACAGTGCGATCATAGGAATTCAAGAGGATGGACACCTGCGAGGGCCATACTCTATCTCGCTTTAACACCTCAAAACACTGTGCTGTGCGACCGGCCCCATATCGGTCCTCGGATGAGCAGATTCCTTTAGAGGCATAAGAACAGCCGCCAAAACGGAAAGTTTAGATGACATCCGTCCAGGGCGATTTGGACTTTCCAGTAGTAGAGAAAGACCATTGAGACCTCCTCTTGGCATATACTCAACATCATGTCTCTTCAGGACCACCCCTTGAAAGCTTTAAAGACACGATAGGAAGGCCTACACCTCAGTGATCCAGTGTCCTCCACAAACTTTTAAGGCAGTGGCAGCAAGATAGAGGGGCACGTAACAACCAACCAAAGTACCGACCAGAGACTCCCTTGTCTCTTGGCGATACTTTATCAAAGATTAAGGTTAGAAAAGTTTTGACAAATCTGGGAGGAAATGGGGGATCCGCGCCGAGTACTTCGTTGGCTCCCCACTCCCCTTCATACGGGATTCGATAGGCCACAAGCCATCCATTTCCCGAGCCTCCCAAGTGCCAGAAAGCTTTGTCGCCTCTTATCCAGAGGGCTCGAAAAGAGATTTAGCCCTCCACGAAATGTTATTGACCTTAAGGAAAAAGGAGGCCACGAAGGAAATGCCAGAAAACCAGACAGCGTTTTCCAGCAGGGTTTTTCTGGTCCTCAAGAAATCCAGGGAGTGGAGATAAGCGATACAGCTCTCCGGCCTCAATGAGTTCCTAAAGTGACATCATTTCAGATGGACGCTGCCCAATTCAAGAAAGCTTACAAGTAGGGACGTGGGACACGTCTATAAACCTATCTGGCGCCTATCTATACACCTCATTGCACTGCTCAGCATAAAAAAAAAATCTGGGTTTAGGTCGAAAGCAGTTTTGGTTTCTGGCACTCCCCTTTGGCCTATCGGCTGCCTCATACGTGTACGTCATGAAAGTACTAAAATCATGGGCCAGTCTGGAAATCGTGTTAGCATTGCAATATCTAGACGATTGGTTTCTAGCCCACCAAGACCAAAAGGCTAGCCCATTATCAGACCCTAACGCTAATACGCAAGGCTTTGCAGGCAGATCTTGTGGTCATTTTGCCAAATCAGAGCTAACTCCGAAACAAGACATTGTCTTTCGAGAAGAAAGGAGGGATTCGGCCAACGCAAGGGTTTTTCCCACAATAGAGACACAGAAATGGACCTCTTAAGCCATAAACGGGATCCTGGTGAACAGAAAGGTAAGACTACAGGCCACGGAGTCCCTACCAGGCCTTCTAGTAGCAACCGAAAATGGTTCCGTTAGGCCGTTTCCACTACAGGCCATTTTAAAGGCAGGTAAGGTTTGCACTGAGGCAAGGGAGGTCTTCCCAAGCGAAAATGAAAGTACCACAGGCATCCCTGGCCCCCTGCAATGGTGGTGCGACTCTCAGATTATCAACGAGGGTATCCCATTTCATCCACCCATTACAGAACTATAACTCCAAAGGCACTCAGAGGGGTTGGGGGATACATTATCAGGGACAGATATGGAGAGGCAAATGACCCCTTCCCTAAATGGGTGCCACATAACTGGCTAGACTTACTAGTAGTTTGGATAGCATTAAACAAGCTAACCAAACTTCTCAGAGGCAATAGCGTGCTAGTTGCCCTAGACAACTCAACAGCCGTAGCGTACCTAAATAGGCAAGGGAGACCAGGTCCTTCCCTCTATCAATACTCCTGGCGGACCTAGCATCCAGAATAGGCCAACTCATCCACACAGAGTGGTGTCTATCCCGCCAGTCCTTTCGATGGATCATAAACCAATCACCAGGGGGCCTCCCACACTGGATCTTTTCGCCAATGCCATGACAACACAGCTCCGAAGGTTTGTCTCCCCATGTCCAGATCAAGCGGTATGGGCAATATATGCCCTCACCTGCCCATGGTCGGTACAAGAAGTGCTTTATGCATTTCCGCCACAAGCAATCCTGACACAAGTCGTATAACGGTGTTGGATCTAAGCCCACGGGCCCTACTGCTGGCGACCCAATGGATGCTGGAAGCCCCTTGGTTAGCGTTACTGCTTCGTTGCAAGATAACCAAGAAAATTTCAATCCCGTGCCACAACTCCATTGGCAACATTTCCACCCAGCGCCCCACCTACTAAACCTACACCTTCGGTGCCTGACCAATCTTTCTAAAAAGAGAAAGGATTCTCACAAGAGGTAGTAAAAATGTGTAGAATCATAAACAAGGTGTACAGGGCTCAGATTCGCTTCCTGATGTAGCAAGTCTAAGCTAGACCCGTTTAAAGCTTCGCCAGCAGTTATACCTATTCGCAGATGAAGGGTTAAACGTAAGTTCCATCGAAGCTTACAGAGCGGCCATAGGCTCCAGACTCAAGGCGTCAGCGGGTTGTGACCCTTGGGACGATTTGGCCCTCTCTCAACTGGTCCAACATTTCAAGGTAAACTCGTTCCCCAACCTTGCGCAGTGGAACCTTTCTCTAGTATTAAGTACCTTCAACGCCCTGAAATTTTTGGAAAGGAAGTGACTTCGGCAAAAATTCCACGGTACAGCTCACCTTTTTACTAGCCTAGTGTCAGACAAGAGACGGAGCGAGATACATGTCCTGGTAAGCAAGGAGACGGGAGTGGGAAAACATCACCCTCGTCCCTCAGGCCGGTTTCATGGGCAAGACCCATATCATAACTCACGGGATGGGTATGCTCAACCATGCCAAATTATCATCCCTATCAGAGGAACAGACTACGGAGGACTTAGCCTCATTGTGTCCCGTCAAAGCCCTGTTTGAGCTTTCAAAGGTGTATAGGTCAAAAAAAAAAAAAAAAAAAAAAAAAAAAAAAGCCCTTTTTATCTCCTATATGCCCAAGTTCAAAAAAGACCTCGAGAAACAAATTATTTCCAATTACATTAAAGGGGTCATTACGGCAGTGTACGACGTGGCACAATCGGACACAGTTCTTCAGTCAGAGTTGAAAGTAAAAGCCCATCAAGTTAGACAAGTTGCAAACTCTCTTAGGGCTCTGCGCAATGTGTCGCGGTGAGATATACTCAATACAGGTTGTTGGGCTTTACCCAACTCCTTTGTTAAGTACTATCTTAAAGACTTCTCCCAAAACGTGCTCTCGGGTCTCTACCACTAAGGGCCCGTCAAAACAGTGGAGAGGACCATTACTAAGCAAACAATCCTCTGTTACAGATCATCCACTCCCAGACCCAAAGGCAAGGGCAAGCAAAAGGGAAGTTGTTTAAAGGATCGCAACGGCAATCAATTCAAGTCTAAGAAATAGCCAGTCTTAACCTAGCCAGCTATTTCCCCACAGCTTGGAATACAAACAACCCTATGGCGTTAGTCGCCTTATTCTTCAAACAGACCGTTTATGAACAATCATATTGTATTACTCTAGAGACAGTTTCTAGGCATACGGTCACTGTGAACTACATCACGGTCGCAGTAACCGTTGATGGTTATTTTTCTCGTCTAAGAAAAAAGAGGGGGGATACAGACATCCCCCGTCCCAGCGGATCCCGCAGTTATGGACCGTTCAATAAAGCAAAGAGATGTCAGAGGTCTGTGTCACAGTGCCCGCATGACCATATGACCAAGGCCCATAATACCATTATGGGACTAGGTCCAAAAAGAACAGTATTTAGTGAGTTCTATCACTAGGATTGTTTTAAATCCAGTTTAAAGAGTGTTTTAAAGCTTATGGTCACTTAATTTTCCGAAACTGTCAATCGATTTCCTTATATTGAATTAAAAAAATGCCAATGGCTTATAGCAAGTTCTGCCATTTGTTCAGGTATTCAGAGCTTCAGCATGCATTGGTAAGGCACAGATAGCTCTAATTCTCCTGTGACATGTTTTAATTGTACGTAAGCCTTGTTGGGTTACGATCTTTTTGTCAAGAAAGAGCAATAAATCAGTTTTATTGCCATCTTCAAAAGACACATAGCCAGAGCATCCCAGGTTGGGATCCATCCAGAGAGAGTTAGGAGGGAGAGGGTAAAG